>JAHLKI010000021.1:0-485376 GCA_025602905.1 Phlyctochytrium arcticum | reverse complement strand
ATATCCCTACCACGCAACATCGACTTCAGTAATATGCAAAAGTGGCATTGTCGTATCCTAATGTCAGATATGCAGAATACTGAAGTCGATGCAAAATGACAGAGTGTTAGAAAAGGTGACGAGGTGTGCTACAGACAGATGGAGGTGTGAGAGAGTAAAGAAGTAAGATGAGAGATAATGAAGAGCCGCAAATGGTATATGGATAAGAATTTGCTGACAATATATTCAACACATTCTGTAAGCAACGATTTCATATCGATATGTAAGACCTGTGAGATAAGAAGTGAAACCACTTGTGACAATTCCTCGCCAGTCTTTAGCAAATTCATATCGTCGATATGCAATTAGCCAAAGACATAAAAGACTGCAATGCTTTGCAAAGATTCCCCCAGAAATTCAGCAGAGAACAGCAACGAATAATGGATCAATTAAATCAACGAGTTCTTGACTTTATCAAACTGGATCAATCTGAGGAATTTAAAGCAGCCGATAGGTTGGTCAAAACCCACATAACAGCACTCGATTATATCAAGCGAGAATTCAAGAAACAAGGGAAAACCGACATGTCAGTGATGGATGGAGAGGAGGAGAAGAGATTGCTATTCATAATACGAGAACAAATGCGAGTAGATGTGAAATCTCTGCCGATAGATATTAGAGAAACCTACTTAACAAAGTCGGAAGTATGGCTCAAAGTAGTGGAAACAAAAAAGAGGAAAAGGGAATTGTCAGTAGACGAGTCTGTAAAGAAAACCTGTATAGATAGTTCGGCTGTTGTATAGAAATAATTTATTCAAAGGGGAGTATTCCCTCTGGAAGTGGCTGCACTCGATGAATAATGGAGAGAGATTATTCGGTTTAAAAGTGTTGACTCGATTGTTGGATAATCTGTGTAATAGGATAATCTGTGTAATCCTCCTGTGTTATGCTGTGTAATGTGGTGTAGGGTGTAATGCTGGGGGTAGGATTACACAGTCCCCGGGGTATACCACATAAGAGGATATCCTACCCCCCACCCCCAAATCTCACCCCCTGTGACAGTGCACTCACCCGCGCGGAGGCAGGAGCGACACGCACACGGCCACCCCCCTCAATCCAGCGCTCAACGTCAACTTGTACAGCAAACACCGAGACAAACTCCTTTTTCCGCACACCGCGTAAAAACCTGTCTGCCCGAAGGAGCTCTGGAATCTGCTTCACTCCAGGAAGCTCCGACGGCGACTTCAGGCGTGAGGAGCTCGGTTTGCAAGCGAAGTAACGCAGAGAACTGGCGTTGCAGCTCAACTTTCCCGACCACTTGCGTGACACAGGTCGCGCTTCACAATAGTGGCGAGTCCCCTCCTTAGTGAAGGACAGACGGGGGTAATCATCGACCTTGTCGATTTGGAGGGATTCAAGGTCCAGGATGAAGGGGAGTCCCAAGATGACATCAACTCGGAGCGGTGCCACAATGAACGGAGCTTCCTGGAAGCCGATCTTTTGGCCCGCGTTCGTGTAGATCTCCAGGTCACCCTTCATCATACGCGTGGACATGAATGTTTCCCCGTCGTCACCCCACTCAACCTCAATGGTCGTGGGAGGAGAATGGGTTGGAAAACCATGTTTCCGAACCCATTTGTCACTGACCATCATCGTGTCACAGCCCGTATCAATGAGCATTCGGGCCATCTTGCCGTTCAGCTTCCCATGGATCACAAAGGCATATGGTGAGATGGCAGGATCAATCATCCCTGGCGGTGAACGCCTCGGAGTTTCATTTGTGGCGGAAGAACCCTTCGCGACCTCAGCAGGAGCAACCCGAACCACGCCAGACGGTCGCTCACTGCCTACGGTATGCGTAGCTTCTCCTTTCACGGATGAACCTTCGGACGGTACCAACGGATGCAAAGACACAGAGTTTACAGATGATAATGTATTTGTCAAAGTACAAGAAACACTAACATCTAAGGATGGACGGCCTGTGCCGTCTTCGCCCATCCCCTCTAGTTTCCCGAAGGACCAGTGGCTTTGTTGGGGCACATGCGGGCAACGTGCGCAGTGCTCCCACAGACAAAACAAAAGAAGGCCGGGGCCCCCCCCTTGCGGTCTGTTCCCAGACGAACCGCCCTCTTTGCGGTTGCCGGATCCAGAACTCCCTCCGTTCTGACCACTGCCCTTACCACCTTTGTGATAAGGTGCCGCCTTGCGAGAATCGCGAGACTGAACCGCGGATACACTCGCCTTCCCTCTCTTGGAAGACGATCCGGAAGGTCCAGGGTTGGCGGGATCGGTGGGCGCGGAACCCTCAGTGGGTGCGCCGGCGGCATAGACATACTTGCCGTTGTTGTCGAGGGAGAAAATCTCCAACAACTCCGATCCAATGCGCTGCAGGTCCGCCACTGTGGCTGGAGCGATACCTGCATTGGCCGACCTCACTGAATGGGCATGACGCAAAATGTCTTTGCCCATAGAAGCCCAGACATGCCCTCCTCGGTTCAACCCATCCCTGAAAAGGGCGCGAACCTCGGAATCGGGCAGTGGCTCTCCTCCTACAGCCAGTTGGGAGGTCAGACGGTTAAAAACCGCTAGGTACTCCGAGTAGTTGCTGCATTGCAACCCTCTCAATTGGGCAATAACCCGAGGTCTTGGGTTACGTTCCATGAAGCGACTCCGCAACATCGCTTCAAAGTCCGTTCTGCAACGGGGGCGAGATGGACCAAGTGAGTCCAACCACGATCTCGCGGCTCCCGTCAGATGACGCTCCATGTACTGCACATAGCCAGTACGCATCCGGTTGTCGTATGCGGTTCCTGAAGACGGGTGGTCCAGGTAGTCGTGATGACGTACCAAGAAGTCACGGACCCTTTCGGCCGTGCAATCCTCCCGAATTCCCGCAAAACGAGCCTCGCTCGCCGACTTCTGCAAGGACTTCAGCTCGCTCACTTCAAAGAAAGAGCTGCCTACATGGGGAGTGGATCCAGGGTTCACCGGCATTCCGGGTACCTGCGCTTCCTGCTCCCGGAGCTGTCCCTTCAACCGGACTACTTCGTCGCGGAGAGCACAAAGCTCTGCCTCGGTCTCGGGGATTGGGCCCTTACCCTTGTCCCTGGCGTCGGTCGCGGTCAACTTCAACTCCGCAAGGCTTCCGCCAAGCGTTGCGCCAGTCGACCCACGACGTTGCTCAGTGAGGGGTTGCCCAGCAGGGGGAGAGGGGTCAGCTCCACCCTCGACTTCCATAAGGTCATCGACGGTCTCGCCTTCCTCCATCTCACTTCGCCCCGCGGTAAGGTCCATGTCGTCCTCTGACTCCATGGTCTCTTCCTCCCTCTCACGGAACGGTTGTTCCTCTTGCTTCCCCACGGCCTCGTCCGCCTTCTTGTCACGCTTCGACGCTTCACCGTCGGCGGCACCCTTCTGCCCCTTGCGAGTCTTCGAAGGCTTGGAGGTCATGATACTGGAAAGAAAGAACGAGTAGGTGAGAGAAGGGTAAAGTTCAAAAACTTCAAAAACAAAATTGGAAAGCCGACCTTGTTTTCAATCAAACCACGAAGGTGGTGCTACCATGCAATGGGGTCAGGGGGATCGGTCTGATGAAAGAAAGGGGCTCAAAGAAAAGTAGAATGGACGCTATATGCAACTTCCCAGGTTGCGAGAGTTCGGGTAGTGTAATGGTCGAAAAACACTTAAAGTTATGTCTAATGCTATCAGAGTACTTTATGATGGAAGAAAACCTGTCACGAGTGTGGCGCATGCCAGCTCGCGCAGTAATGATTGCTACCGCTCTCAGGGACCAATGACACATGTCATTCGGCCGCCTGCCGCTAGTATAAAAGAACCAGAACCCGTCACACAAGAGATGGAAGAGTTAGAGGATATGGGATTGGAAAAGTGGGAGCTGGCATGCGCTCTGGAAGAGGAGTCGCGAGAATATATACTTTCATCCAATTCGAA
The DNA here is from genome assembly GCA_025602905.1 of Phlyctochytrium arcticum. Taxonomy (NCBI): domain Eukaryota; kingdom Fungi; phylum Chytridiomycota; class Chytridiomycetes; order Chytridiales; family Chytridiaceae; genus Phlyctochytrium; species Phlyctochytrium arcticum. The sequence goes on along the minus strand of JAHLKI010000021.1, from coordinate 481,446 downwards.
AAGATGGAAGGACTCGCAGGCTGCGTTTGGAGCGTCATTTAAATTTCAGCTACCCAATGACCTCACAACACTCCTACAAAACTTCCTGACCCAACCTATCTACATCCGACGTCTCTTCCATAGCATCTCCCAAGTTGTCACACTTGATCCCTTGGCAACAAGGTCGGATGTACTGGATCTTTTGCTCGATTGGATCCAAAATCGGGATGATTTTGAGAAGCGCAGCGAACAGTTGCGTAGGTTGGACGGCGAGATGGTTGACTGCGGTCGCCTGTTCACCCTCGCAGCCATTATCGCCTGGACGGACCACAATGGTCGCGCGCCAATTGCATTACTGAGAGAGTGGTTGGTTCGGGTGCGGGTAGAGGCAAGGATGCGAGAAATGGCAGCAGTAGGATTTGACTTCTTTTCTGCGCCATACGTACCGGAGCCGAACCCGCTTAACCCTGAGCTTCCCCTCGTGATCGCTGTGGACCCGGACCACATCCTTAAGCGGTGGATGAAGCACCTCACCACGTCCGGCTTTGGTAATTTTATTAACAAAGCCGCTTGGGAGAAGATTGCTTCTGATCCTCGCAATGACGCTGTGATGGGTTTATGGTGGTGGAACCGCGACTCTCAGAATGTGGCAGACGCAAAAGATGGTTGTTCTGCAGCGGTGGAGAAACTTCTGCTTGAGGCCGGATGTCCCGAAGAAGCCTTGTTGTGCAGGCTCTGCGTGAAGCTTTTGAATCATTTGACAAGAGTGGGCTATCGGAGGAGGAGCGGGTCGCTCGGATCAATCGCTTATTGGCATGGCTGACCCCAAAAGTTTGTGGTTTCTTCTATAACGAACCATGCTCCAGTCATCTCCCCCAAATCCCATATCACCTCCGCCAAGTGACGCCTCGCCCCCAAACTGACTATCAACCGGACACGTGCCTCCCCATTGAGCTGATAGAGGCAACTCTATCACTGTGTTATGGACGGATGGCCATAGTCCAATATTTGGAGAGCCATCCCCAAAATATCATATATCAACAACAACTATCATCTTCCCCACCATCAGCACACATTCCACTCTTTAACGACCGATGGAGACAGAGTAACGACGTGGAAAACTTGTTCTCCCAGCTAAAAGCAAATCTTGGAAAAGGTTTGACTCTTGATGCATCCTAAATAACCTGTTCTAACAACCATTTTAGCTGGAAGGGCCAGATTAATAAAGCACTTCCATCCGAAACCTTTAGGACCTTGCGCAATCTCAAATTTCTGCAAAGTGTAAGTCCTCCTACAGCAGTTCTTTTATGGTCAACAAAATTTACGCTATCGCAGATGGACATGCAAGAAAATGGTGCGATGGGCTACTCGCGACCCGGCAGGCGGGGCCATGCCTACGAACAGAAAGAGTTTTGCAAGGATATCAGTAGGCTGGGCGAGTGGAACACTGGCAAAACAGGCGCGCAGCCACGAGAAGCTGATACCCTGGCCCGAAAGCGCGTCCGCGATGACAATACTGCAGCTCCATGCCAACGCACCAGGGATTATCATCAAATTTTTACTGATGTTGCTGGTCGCACTCGACCTTCCACTATGGTATGGTATTTGCCTTGCTGCTGATCACACAACTGACCGAAAGTTGCATCTAGTCGTCTGAATGATTTTCCTCGTCTGGTCCACCTCTCTCTCTCTCCGGTCTCTCATCTGCGGTGTCTCGCGTCCGGTCTCTCTCTCTCTCACGTCCGGTCTCTCTCTCACGTCCGGTCTCTCTCTCACGTCCGGTCTCTCTCTCTCCGGTCTCTCGTCTCTGTTCTGTCTCCAATGTTTCTTTTTTCATTTTCCACATTCTAGTCCATCACATTGTCATCGTTTTCTTCACATTATTCATTTACTTACGCTATATTTATGATACTTCTGCATTCTTTCCCACACATGCTTCGTACCATACCACTACTTAGATTGTCGGTCGGCAAACACCTACAAAAGAGGTAGACGATCAAAACAAAACACTCAAAAGGTTCTGACGAAGGTAATTTATTGATTGGTTCCGTAGGTACGTTTAATTTATTAGCGCAATGTCTACATGTGCAGCCCCAAACTTTGTGTGCTAAATGGACAGCAAATGTGAGTTATTCATGAAGGGAGGGAGAGCGCCCTGACTTAAAGAGTGAGTGTACTTACCGAAAGGTGTCGGACACTCTTCTCACTACTGTCACCAATCATTGTGATAATGACACCGCTGTACTTCTCAAGGTTTGGAAATTTTGACCGATCAGCTTCGCTGAACAGACCGATGCAGCAGTCATTTTGAAGATTTTGACGGCCTGGAACTTCCTCACGGTCTCTAAACAGATTCATTGGGTCAGATATTGGGATCAGAGTCTGATCGCTTTCAATTTTGTACGTACTATTGCCCGCCTTCGAACGGATAGCAAAACTGGTGACGGCGGCTTTAAACGTCACCGAGTCCCCAACTTTAGCCGACTGGCCGCATCCTTCTGGATGTTTCGAGAACTTTCTGCCGTTGTCAGCTTTGTTGAGTCCTACGATCATAATTCGTTCCTTCAGCGTCCGCGGCATGGTGATCCCAGACGATTGCTTCACTTTCTGCTTTACTTTTACGCGCGGAGATCTAGGCGTGAGCTGGTCGGCTCGAAACACGTCGGAAGATCCCGGAGAACCGCATCCGGTTATTCCCGGGCCCGCGCATAAACCTAAGCCCTTTTCACATCATTTTGCGGCTACTATATATATATATATAGGGGTTGTCAGCACCCTGGGCCAGCGGAGTTCTTTTGACACGACAACAGCTCTTGGAGCCTCTTGTTTGAATTCTTTTAACATTCCACGCAACGGCCTAGAACTTAATGCACCCCTTCGCGGCCGCTGCCAGTAGCGAAGATGGTGACGATAGCTCGTCAAGAATGGCTAGTACAACCCACATTTCAAGCGGGCAACCAAAACGACCTCTCCGCGGAGCTCTCGATTCCATACGACTTCCGCCCCTCACATTGGCCACGTTTCGCCTCTATGCAACTCCCCGTAACCTCTTTATAACAACACTTCTCCTCATCATCATAGTCTCTGGGGCAATCCTTTTCATGGCCTTAGTGGGCATGCTCTCGTTCTCTGATAAAGCTACCAAAGACCGCTGGATTGAAATTACCAGTCAAATTTTGAATACCTGCTTTACCATCAATGCTATTTTGCTGTTTCCGAGCCGGACGGTAGACCTATGGCTGACGATGGGGGTTCTTGGGTGGGTACGCGTGGGCTCAACAAGTCCTGGAACAAAGGAGGAACCGGAAGATAATGGGCCCGCATCACTACCCCTCGTTAATGAGGGCAGGGTAATTGCTGGTGGGGACAATAGTGACTATCAAAAGCTAGAAAGTCGAGAAAGGGCTGCAAGACGATTGGAACAGCGTCAAAAGCCGTGGTGTCGCATTTTGGAGCCGCGCAAAGTGGTTGCTCCCACTGAAAGTGATTCCGAGAATGGCTCGAAAGAAGACCAAAGATCCGACCGAAGCTCAACATTTGGCAAGGGGCTAACTGTAGCGAGTCGTGAAGATCCACACACTGTGGTCGTGATGACAGCCCCCAACACCACTATCAGCAGCAGCAGTTTGTCGCGTCCGACAACGGCGTCTACATTACGGGGAACCTCCACGGTGACCACATCATCTCTGGATAATTTCCCAGTAGAATCTTTGGATGAATTCAACGCAGAAGCATCTTGTGAGAAACTCCTTACATCTCCAGTGGCTGTGTTGCCGGGCCGAGCCTCCCCGCCATCATCCTCATCGTCTCTTTGGAAAAAGTTTCCCCAATCTGACCTTCATACCACCCCCTCAGACTCCACACTCACTTCTAACACCACTCGTCCAAGCTCTGCTACACAGTCAGCTCTACCACCAGGTTCGCCTGCACAAATCCCTCATCCCGTTCCCGCAAGAATTTGGATATCCATTATCCTTCTGCAAAATCTTACTATCTGGTTCCAGATTCCCATGTCCATTTCAATGTGGGTCTGGGCCACTGACTATACCAATCGACCGGCATGGCTCGTTTCCTGTTCATTGGTGGCCAGTTTTTTGTGCGGGGCGGCAGGAGGCGTGTGGCCGTTCATACTCACTTGGAAAGAAAAGAAACAGGACGTTAATCACGATGCGATAGACCTAGATGGACGGGTAGCGGGGACTTAAGGAGCGAGCCCATAGTTGGCCAATCAATTTTAGTGTACAATTTGTAAATGTAACATTTTCGGGACATCTCCAACGTCTTTGATCGGAGAAATTGAGTTGCGAAGAAGCACCGCGAGAAAATGCGTCAAATAGCGGGCCACTCTGGAAACTTTCGCTGATGGCATGGCCATGCCGATCTGGCTAATGGTCGAGTTCGATCTTCTCCAAGAGCTCCGGAGACGGTTATTCCATGTCATCCCAGCCAGGGTGTTGTACCTGGCTTTAGAGCACCGAACAACGTCGCTCTTGTCATCGCCATACACACCCACAAATGGATCTCTGCGACCAGGGTCTAGTCCAACTACCCGATCGTCAGGTGCGATTTCCTCGCGAATGTACTGTCTGGAAACGGTCTCGTCCTCATTGATTTCCATGTAGAACGCTCCCGTCGCCAACGGGGATATAGCAGGTAGCTATGGGATAGGCAGTTTGAGGAATGGATTACTGGATGGTACCAAGATTAGTTTGCATTTTCAGGTCGGTACTGTTGGGGTTGCTCCTCAGAAAACGGGTGTGGGGCCGTGGGGCCGCGTTTTGGGTTTGGCTGCGCAATATACCACGTGCCTGAACCAAGCCACTCAGCCACGGCGGTGACAGCGGAGCTGGCTTTCATGGCGAGCATGGCAGCAAGCGTCTAACACCATCTTGAAGCCTTCCCTCGCGATCACACCCTGGATCTTAGTGGTAACTCCTCCCACTCAAAGCAAAGCCATTTTATAGTGAGTTAATCTCCTTTTTGTTCACCCAGAAAGGCTGTTGATGGAATCCGACCTAACAAGCTTCCCTTATCCAAGAGTTCAATTATAGGAGCTGATTGGCCAACAAGTCAGGCGAATCTGTATATTGGAAGGAGGGGAGAAAACCAAGTGATTTTAGACCTAAGGGGGGCACAGGAGGGAGAGGACCACGTAGAACGAGGGATGCCAAAGTTGTAGCAAAAAGAACCAGCAATTTTTTGCAGAATATGAGTGCGACAACTCCCTCTCAATCGACGAGCGGAAATGCGCTCGCTACCTTCCTACAGACAGAGCTTATGACTCTCTCCGCTGAAGCCAAACGCAAGCATCCCGAGATTAAAGATGCAGCTGAACGCCTTTTATATATCCTACGATCTCTCAAAGATCGGCCCACAACCGCCATCCCCGACGGGTCCGACCCGGTTGGACAAGAGCTTTCTAGAACCGACGATGCTCTTCGTCCTTTTCTTATGGCTTGCGAAACCAAGAACCCAAAGCTGGTACCAATTGCCGTGAGTTGCTTGCAACGACTCATTGCCCATCAAGCTATTCCGGAAGCATCGATAATGGGCGTCTTGAAAACATTGGGGGACTTGGTGGGGAGTTCGGTGGAGCTGCAACTCAAAGTCCTACAGACTGTACTACCATTATTGACGAATTATCGAGGTGTGCATGGACAAGTGCTTGCTGAGGTGAGATATAATTTGTCGCTGTGCCTATTGCACAAGGGTCAGGCCGCGGAATCGTGAGGTCTCACGTACTAAAGTCATTTTCTAATTAGGCGCTTTACCTCTGCTTTCGCCTACAAGAGACCAAATCGCCTATTGTGAACAACACTGCCGCTGCTACCGTACGACAGCTGGTCACCTTCGTCTTTGACAAGTTGGCGGCCGAAGACGAAGTTAACTCCCGAAATCGGGAAATTGGAGGTCTGCAACAACGAATTCAACATGATCATTTAGAAACTGATCACTGTCCGATTCGCCACCCTTGTAGAAACGGGAACTACAACCCCAACAGTGTCAAATTCCCTAACAACTAAAGACGCATGCATGCTTTTTAAGGTAACTCTATCGAAGTCATTCCTGCGGACGAAAAAAGCATGTTTCTCATTTCCATTTGCTGTAGGACTTGTGTTTGTTGACAAGTGGGGAGCCCGCAGCTTTCCTGCCTCTGCAAACTCTCTCAAAATGTTTTGGGCTTGAGCTGATTGAGGCAGTCATATCACATCATCATGCTTTGTTCATAACTGTGAGTATGCGTGTAATTACTGGGCCGCTTGACCCCGCAGGCGAATGAGTATTGAGTATTGACCATTCGAACCAGCATACTGAGCTCTGCTCCCTTCTTCGGGAACGAGTCTGCCCGCTCATCATCAAATCTTTCTCAGATCGCCTTGATTTTCCACTTACTTGCCGACTGATGCGCGTAGTGCACATTATGCTCAAAACCTACAGTAATGTTTTAGTCATGGAGTGCGAGATCTTTCTCTCCATGTTCTGTCGCCTTCTCGATCCGGATCATGCTCCTCTTTGGCATCGCGTTCTCATCATGGAGGTATTCAAGTCGCTATGCGCTGATGCGACCTTGCTACGCTTCGTATACACATCATATGATGAGAAGGAACACACAACCAAAGTGTTTCACGAAATGATTGCCGCATTTCGCAGAATCGTAGTTGCAGAGAAGCCGGCATTGTTGTTACATCCCCCCTTTATAGCGAGCTCGGATGCGCTTGATCAAGAGCAAGAAGCTCAGCATTCACTAATGACCAATGGCTCACAAATCAAATTGCAATGGTGAGTTAGAAAACTTTCTTGCTATCGTTCCAGATCTGAGAAAACCTAATGCGTGCAACGTCATAAGTCTCGATCAACTGGACAAGAATGACCCACCTGCCATTCCGGAAACTTACATCATTTACCTCGCCATTCTCTGCGTTAACAGCATTGTCGAAAGTGAAGCCATGTTTGCTTTGCCTCTTTTGGCTGAGGCATCTACCCCATCCGAGCGCAAGAATGATATTTTATTGGCGATTGAAATGGCGAATGCTTCCTGGGGCGGGATCCTCGCTGCACTTTCCTTCTTAGTGTCAGCATCGATCGATGATGATATTTTTACTATGGTGATTCGCGCCTATCAAAGCATCACTAGCGTTGTGGGCCTTTTAGGACTTACATCTCACCGCGATGCATTCCTTGCCTCCCTCACGAAAAGCTGTATACCTTGTGGTGGTGCCGGAGAGTTTTCATCTAAGGGAGATGTCGGACAGGGGTTGCATCCGGCAAGTTTGCAAACATTGTCTCGCAATCATCAGCAAGTCGTTGTAGTGACCGAACGCAATGTGCTTTGTCTTCGGGCACTTATCAACGTAGCGCATCAATTAACTCCCATTCTGGAAGATAAGGCGTGGTACGTGATTCTGGAAACTTTGCAGGTCGCTGACAAGTACATCACAGCCGGCAAGACGGGAAGGCGTGAGCCTAGCAGCTTGGCCCTTTTGGGGGAAGTAGGAGGACCGAAGGATTCCCGTTTACGTAGCGGGAGTGTGGCATCCCCGAGTGTGGGAGGTTTGCTCGCCATGGGCGCTGGTAGTGGCGCAACCGGGCAGCATCCATCTCAAGTAATGGAAAATCAATATGTCACGCTTCTTCTGGTAGCCAAACGCCTTTTTGAAAGCACAACCCAGATGGACGAGAAGAATTTATTGGAATTCTTGAAGGCGCTATGTCGTCTGGGACGCGTATCAGCAAGTACCGGCGCGGCTGGCACTCCGGCCAGCGGCGGAGTTGGGGGGAGCAGCCATGTCAGCACTTCGTCAGGCACCTCCACTTCGGCACCCAAAGACGCATCTCCAATGGGAAAAAGTAGCACGGATGAAAGATCTTTTGCTGTTACCAAGCTCCATGACGTGATTCTGGTCAATGTTTCTCGCATGGTTCAGACGTCAGGTGCCCCTCTTTGGGACTTGGTTGTCTCTGAACTGATCGACCTGGCGCATCATCCGAACATTGGACCCGCAGTGCGGGCACAAGTATGCGGAACGCTCAGTGAGGTGCTCGTAGCTGCTTTGCAAGCAGTGGAATGGAGTAAGGAGGGGGAAGCAGAAGCTGAGATGAGGGTTCTGGAGCCACTGAAGAAATTCATGGTTTCCGAGGTTACTGATCCCACAAGTACAGGAAATGGTCGTGATCTCACAACGGGAGAAGGTGGCAGCGGCGGTACTACCTCTTTCCAAACAGCTGCTGTGGACGGCGCAAGCCTTGCATCAACGATTGCGGTCATCCAACCTCCTCCTAGCACTCTAGAAGAGATTGAAACCCGCGAGCGCATTTTGAAGTCCCCGTGGTTTGTCGAGGTGCAGAAATCGGGATTGGAAACTGTCAATAAAATTCTACAGAACAGTGGGCAGCACTTGTCGCGGGGTTGGCCCTTGATAGTGGAGGTTATCAAAACCATTGTCAGTGCCCGCTTGCGCAAAGGAGTGGAGACTGTAGCACCATCTGCAGGGGGAGCAAACATAGCCTCCCCTCTGAGTGGGGGAGCTGATGGCCAATCAGTTGCCACAGCTGGATCAAGTGCACCTTCAGCAGTAACCTACACCAACAATACCACCACCACGCCAACACCACCTGCAGCTTCAAAATCTGGCGCGGTTCTCGTGCGTGTTGCCTTTCCTTGCATACAGCTCATATGCACGGATTTTCTATCTCTCTTATCACCGCCTGTATTACACCAGCTGATTGAGACTCTTGGTGGTTTTGGCGCCCAAACTGATGATCTGAACATTGGATTGACGGCTGTAGGTCTGCTATGGTCTGTTAGTGATTACGTAGTTATGAAGCGAATGGACTTGGAAAAAGAGCGGACGGAACTACCTGCCGACTCAGATTCAGCAGCTGCTGCCAGAACAACAGGAACAGACGTGCAATTAGATGAAAGTCGAAGCAGCAAACATCAACAACTTTTAAGTTTGACGGACTATCATCTTAAGCGCTCAGTGTCGTCCTGCATAGCCGCCCTTCAGGCTCCAATATCGACTCGCACGATGGATGCCCTTTGGATGCTTTTACTGGGCCACCTCTCTCAACTCTGCTCCGATCCGCGTCCCGAAGTCCGCAACTCTGCAAACCAAACATTATTTCGGACCATCAGCATGAACGGGGGAAAGTTGACATTGGATGCGTGGGAGGAGTGTATATGGGGAGTGTTGTTCCCATTGTTAGAACGTGTGCAAGGGGCGAGTGCGGGTACTACGGCGGCCGCTGCTGCTGCAGGAGTCACACCCGATACGCCCAACATGCTCCACCATTCACGTAACACGTTTAGCAAACAATGGGATGAAACCAAAGTTTTGACTTTGACGGGGATCTCCAAGTGCCTGCTTGATTTTTTGCCAGTATTAGTTAATTTTGGCGACGGTTTCGATCAATCTTGGGGACTATTTCTGCAATACTGTAAGAACTGGTGTCTCAGTGGTTCCACTGAGGTGGCAGTTGCAGCCATTAAATGTCTAAAGGGCGTTGTTGGCTGGAAAAAAGTAGTCGCAGGGGGTGAAAGCCGCGTGGACCGACAGGAAGACGAAGAATCTGTCGCACCTACCGAAATTCGCGAGGGAGCACACATTTCCGAAAATGTAAGCCTGCGGATGTCTGAGCTGATGAAAAGAGCCTGGGATGTGTGGGAAGATATAGGGCGAGGCATCATAGCAGGCGCCGATGAGCACCAGGGGACAACGAGAACCTTGGAGCAGCTTGACCAATTTACGGAACCCGACAACAACACATATCCCCTCCGTGTTGTGATACCTCTACAGGTACTACATGGCTCTGTTACGCAAGAGACACTGATGGCCTACGTATCAGTGTTTTCTGAACTTCATAGCCAACTTCGTTCCAATTTTACTACTGCCCATCTGAAGTCTCTTTATACTATTCTTGGTCAAGTTCTACTGTACAACACCAATCCGCCGCCCGGCGCAACATTGACTCGCATGCGCGTAGATTTTGTGAATGATGTGGACAATTTGACTGGATTACAAAACGCAATCTTGGACATTATTGTTGGTGGGGTGAGCCAGGGAGTTGAAGGGGGCGGAGAAATGACCCTCGGAACTCTTGCCGCGTTTGTCACATTTCCCTTCGTGAATTGGCGTCGCTCAGCACTTGGTGAGGATGAGCCTGCTGGTCGATCTTCAGTAGGAGGAAATGCAACAGCAATCAGTCCCGAAGCCTATTCATCGACTGCTAGCGCCGCGGCAGCGGCGAGCAGTGCGGCATCTCGCGGATACAACTTTACGTATATGGCATTGGCAAAGAAGGCCGTGTACCATGTCGTAGATGTGTTCGCCCTACACAAGCATTTACTCACGGTATATGCGCATGGCCCATTTTGCGATGTTGTGCGTGCAGTAGGCCTGCCGATGCGAGCTCGATATGCATGTCCGCCTCCAGGAAGTAAGGACACCACTCCTTTATGGAAAATGGCGGCCACGTCCATGATAACAATTGTGAAAGGCGGATTAGATTCTCTGGCAGGATCAGCATCCGACCAGCAGGGGCTCGTCAAAGCTTTGCCAAAATCTGTTACTGATGATATATTCTATTCTTTACTGGATGCGTTAGACGGTTTACTTCTTCCTACGACCCCTCCTCCTCTTACCCATTCACGCGAAGAACTAGCCGCAGATGAGTCCTTCGACTTGTCAATACTGATGGCTCTTGAGGAGGACGTGATTCCACATGTTGGCTGTTCATGGGTTTCAGACGGTGTAGCAAGCAGATTGGTTGATATGATTGCGCGAGGCGGATGCATGTGGAGATCAATGTGTGATGGAGCAAGGTTTACGTATGCGAATGCACCATCCATATCGCCCGGTACTGAAACCAGCGCCCAAAGTGGATTGGTAGTAGATACTATGTGTGGCGGAGTAGGTGGTGGTGATGATCTTGGTACACCTGCGCAATCTGCACCACTCACCCAACAGCAGCCGCAACATCAGTCACGTTCCAAACAAGGAGAAGACTTGTTGGTTAGCTCATCTGTGATTGTCAATCCCTCAACCTCACAAACAGCTACTTCTCGCAATCGCTTCCAATATTCATCGTCCACAGATCCTGCGAGTCATCTCCTCGGGTCAGACGTACTCGCGACACCACGTGAGACATTTGCAATCGCTTGTATAGACCTGCTGTTCCGACTCTGTGCGGCCGACACAGTTGGCCCTCGCGTTCCTATCGCAGAAGAACCTTCCCACCCACCCTTCCGAATAGCTCAAATTGCAGCACCCATTCTACTTTCACATTGCCAATTTGTAATGTCCCAATATGTCAGGGATAAACCTCTTTACGGGTCTATGCCTTTTCCACGTATCCGCAACCTGGAGATTGGGTTGATCCTTCTCCGCCTGCGAACGACTGTCTTGCGGCCACGAATTCTAGCCAAATATTTCAAGGTTGGTATAGAATCACCTTCAAAGGGCCTCCCTTCGATACAGCAGACAACCATGGCGGAGGAAGACGAGCTGCGCATGGGAAGGGACTACGTACGAGAATGGATTTTGAGTGGGGGTGCCGCTTTACTATTTGGACTATACCCTGCTTTGTGCAACGTTCTTTCCGTTGTAGTGGGGACGTCCGCAATTAGGCAAGGATATGGTGGGGGCGGGATTGGGGATGATTTAGATGGTGACGGTGACCCCCCGGCTGGAATTTTCGGCGGAGCGACAAACAGCACCACACCAACACGACGCAGATCTTCCTCATCGTCCTCGCCTGCCGCAGGTACCACCTCACCTCGAGCGTCTACCAATGAGCCAACACCGGACGCCAAAGGTGCCCTGCCTTCCCCGCCCTCACCAAGTTCTTCCCTTGCGCAACAGACACAATCACAAGCACATCCCGCTGCTGATCTTGAATTCCAGTCCACCAGTGAGGCTGCGGTCTTGAAGGCCGTAAGAAATTGTTTGAGGCACATCGGTCGGGAAATGGGTTTGGAAGCTTGACAGTCTGGACTGTACCATTTATATCATAAACACTGCAATTTTATAATTTACTGATTCCTGGGTGGTAGCCGGTTGGCTTACTTACAGCAGCCGTCGAGCTGAGCACAGAACGATAAAGATTAACTGCAAAAAGTATATACAATAGAACAGCTCGATTAGCGGGTATCAACATACTAGCACTATTCAAACCCAAAGCCACTGGTGGCAGAATAAAACATGCTAGCACCACCTGTAGCATTGGTGCGTGTAGAGCGCGTAGTGAGTGTACTAGCAGAGCCAAGATTCGGTGAACGCGGGGAGTGTGGCGAAGATGAACTTGGCGGAGTGGACGTGGCCGAACTTGGGATAGCGAAGGGCTGCTGCTGATATGGAGGTTCAGATGAAGATTTTGACCCCGGATACTCAGATCTCCGGAAAGAAACCGGTTCATGCGACGGGGGAACTGAAGATGGCGATAGCGGTAAATTGAATGTATCAGAAATGCTTCCAGCAGCGCGAAGCCCCTGTTCTGAACGTCGGTAGTCCAAGGTTTGGGACGAAACAGGAGCCGAAGACCATTCCGTAGGAGATTGGGGTTGGGACGAGTACTTTTTTGCAATATTGAATGATGGATCTGGCGGTTTTGGCGGAAACAGACTCTTCCCTTTTTTGGGTGCAATCATTGCATTCCAATCGCGAACTGCGACAGCGTCCTTCCCGCTCTCTGCTGACTTTAGCCCCGCTTTCTCCGATCCGAAATTGATAAACTCATCCAGTCCCAATGGTGAAAGGGGTTTGTGGCCTCCAAAGTGAGCAAAGATGTCTATTCCCTTGCCCTTCTCCGTCTCTCCATCTGTTACTGTCAATTTTTCGTCGACTCGAGGAAGCGGCTCCTCATTATCCAGATCAATCAGATTGATACCGCCTGATCCTCCGACAGTCATCGAGGAAAGAGGAGAGACTGGGCTAGGTCTGGTATGACGAGCAATCGTGATGAGAGACTTGTCATGGCTAGCGTCTACTGCATGCGACGCCAGGGAAGAGGAGGACGGTGCTGTCGGACTAGTCTTTACCTTGACCAAGGGGGAGGGAGCATCCGATGCATCAGATAAGGACGACCGGCGTTGAAAGAACGAAGCGCGGGGCGAGTCATATGGCATACTCTGGGTTGGGTTGGACGCCCCCGCTACAGCTGCGCCTTTAGTCGGGCGTGTTGCATAGTCTATTAGCGAACCACTATCGTCAGAGCCAAAGATATCACCCGCGCTCACTCTAGAATCAAGGCTCGTTTGAACGGACGTACTTGTAGGCGCCGGGGAGGGGGATCTTGCATTGTTCGGCACACGTGCCGTGGAAGCAAAAGTGGATGAAGATGGGACCAAAGTAGGTCGTCCTGGTGCCAGTGCGGACGCCCTGGTTACAAGGTGTGAAGTATCAACTACATTCGGGGTCCTCTGGCGATCCTCTCGTGACCGGTATGTGTCCTGAAATTGCTGCGAGTCATTTTCCGGGAGAGCTTGACCCTTGCTGTCTTCATCAGTTAATTGACTCACAATTGGAGATGAAGGATCGATCACGGCCCTAGAGCTAAAGACCTGCTGCAGTTGCTGTGGTTGCTGAGATGAGGGACTCTTTGTCGAAAATTCTTCGCCATAAGAGACCAATTGTCTATTTAAAGCGCCTTCACCCGTCCCAAACAGTGATGGTCCCCGACTTGGCCCACCTGTTGAGCCTGGCGACAAAGATGAATCACCATCACCAATGCGAGTCAGCTGCCCATTTGAATGACCTGATGTCGAGGCAGCGGCGGCCTCCTTTTTCTTTTTGGCAGATTCCTTCAACTTATCCCAGCGCTCCTTGTACTTTGCCATAGCAAGAGATTGCCGATCGCTTTCCTCCTTTTGGCGACGCAACTCTTCTTCCAATTCTTGGACTCGGTGGGAGAGGTTTTGTGCGATGTCGTGACTTTCGTGACCGCTGCCGCCCGTTCGCAGACGCCCTCCGCCAAAGCTTGCCCCGATACCTCCCGAAGCGGAAGCCGGTGTTTGATGCATGAAACGTTTTGCTTGCTTCTGCACATCTTGACGAAACTGTATGATACTGCTCTTCAGTAAGTTATTTTCTTCGGCGGCCTAAACAAAATGACAAGATTGGGAGGTCAAAAAAATTTGTTAACAACTTGAGTATATGGGAAAGTGAATTACCCGTTCCAGTATGGCAACTTTTCTGGTGAGAATGTCTACAGCGTGTCGTAAGTGTTCATTTTCCATTACAAGCTCCTCCATAGTTTTGTTGCTGGGATTTTGATGCTGTAAACTTTCCCGTTGCATCAATAACTGCTGCTGTTGTTGATGGAACGCCTGTTGTGAAGCCAAGTGTCGGTCTCGTACACCTCCGTACTCTCTTGCAGTACTGGAGGATGCGCCCGGTGTTACCCAACTAGTAGAGCCAGAATTCGCCATTCGACTACCTAATCGTGACCGCGTGTATTCGTTGTTTGTGGAGGCCACATGTCCAAAACGGTTGTTTGTAGAATTGTTGGGCGCCGCTGAGAGTGTAACGGGCTCGGCAGATGCCGCTCCTGATGACACAAAATTTGCATTGCCTGTTGAATCATCACCACGTGAGCCTGCTTGTCCAAAGTAGTTGGACTCTAGGCCGGACAGCATCATAGGTCCTCCTGTCTGATGCGGATCTCGACCAGTGGGAAGCATCACTCCTCCCTGGAAGAAATTTTGGGAGGGGACATGCTGCTGGTAACCTGGTTGACGACTGCCGCTAATGTTGGAGCTACCGTAACTTGTTCGATAAGTGCCATTCATGCCCGAGTCACCGATTCCACCCCCGGGCACTATAAAATAGGAATTTAACATGGTTGTGGTACGCAGAGTGTCACCCATGTCTCGGCCACTGGGAGAAAGTGGATCACCAGTGCCATTGCTGTTGACAGAGTTGATGCTTCCACTAGGATTGCCACCTGATTCAGAGTCCAGCGGTGCGGTCGCAAAAGCAACAGGTCCCGTGAGGGAAATCTTTTCAACGAGATTCTCAACAGCCTCCCAGAACTTGTTGAACGGATCGTCGGATTCATCCTCGGTAGTAGCTGCTGCTGCTGTACTTTGTTGAGAATTCTGGAAATTGGATTTGTCTGGCTCCACCATCGAGAATGTATGCCTCACAGAATCTGTCTCCGAATCATCCAAGGAAACCACGGGTGTAGTCGCAGGTTGCCAGCTAGCCCTATGCGAATCATTCATTCCAGACCAACGACCACTTCCATATGCGTTGTTATCATATTTATCATGCGGAACAGATGGGCCAGAATGGCGACGATTGTTATCATTACCATGTTCTCCTGGCATATTTCGAGTGCGCAACTGCTGTCCGGGGCCAACTGCTTGAAAAGAGCCGCTGGCTGTTTCTAATTGTCCAACAAAGTAGTGGCGGGTTCCATATTCTGATGCACCAGTGGAAGAAGACGCTTGCCTTGCTTGTTCTGCGTACGGTGTTTGTGCCAGTGGTTGCCTCTGCGTCTGCTGTCCTTGTTGTGGCCCATTATGCACAAAACCTGGTGCCTGTTTTGATGATGTTTGCTGATGATGAGATGCTCCACTTTGGCCTTGCTGTTGTGACTGCGACCTGATAATGGACGAGCTTGGGCCGGCCGAATGATATGGTTGACGAGGGTCAATGTGACCGTAAGAACCCGGGGGCATAGATACCGGACGTTGTCTGCCTGAAGCACTTCCTGCGGCCGATGCCTTTGTGGCTGCTGCCCTTGCACCTCCACCATTCTTTGCGGTGGCATTGGCGGCTTGCACTTGCCGTTGCAACTTCTTTCCCTGACGCGTGTGGTTTGCATAAAGTAGCTTTAAAGTCTTAATAGCCTCAGGGTCCGTAGTATGCGACAAGGCCGTCAAAAATTGCTCGGCTGCTCGAAAGTGAGCCTCCAGTGCGTTTGCATAGTGGCCTTTTTCAGTAAAGTCCTCGGCCGCACTGGCGAAAGCATTTGCCTGCAAACCACACGCACACCGTCAGAATTCGCGGCATAACACTGTGCAAGGCCCTAGAATTACCTTATTTACAGGACCATCGTCCATTGAGGTAGCCCGACCAGACAATTGTTTGCTCGTCGAGTATGCAAGACTAGTACAGCTGGTTTGAACTTGTAGGGAATGGCCTTGAAAACCTCAATTCACGCCAGAGTTGATTCCTTGACGTGAGCATTTGTCACGTGCAGCATTCCCTTTCAGGCTTTCAGGCCACCCCCGGAGGCGAGCCGGAGGCCACCACTACACCGTGAATAGAAATCGAGTTCAAAAATTAGTCTCACCACGACTAATTGCTATTCGCGGTGTACGGCCACAGTATCTACCTGGACCACTACACTCCTACTTACATTTTCCCTTGATGCATTCAATACTTACAAGCTGGCAAACCCGAGCTTTGCTCGGGATACAAACTTTGTAATTCGAGATGACAAATCTCGAATACCAATAGCGACAGAGCGTGAACTCTGCCGGATACACTATCCTACGTCTATATAAAACTATATACAAAAGACATCACTAACCACGGGCAAAGGGCGCTGGCCGGCCGTTCCCGGCTAACATGGACCGGACGATGAATGCCATGTTTGCGGTACTGAGCTTGTCTCGGTTGTGATATCTTGTCGGAACTCCCAGGGTCGCGTCGTTCGTCCAGAGGGCTTGTGTGCATTGGTGGTTGGTACAACCTAGCAAGCCATGAACGTTTTCGTCGTGTCCTTGGGCCCGTCGCCAGGGCCGTGAGCTTGGCCGAGACTTGAAGTCCTTGTCGACTGGGTGGTGGCAGAGGGAGCAGCGGCTGGACGTCCGGAACTCGTCCAGAAGAAAGCACCTGATGCCATGCCGCTTGAATGTGTTCCTCCACCCCGACGTCTTGGTGGACTCTTGGAATCGCATGGTCCGTCCAGCGTCGTTCCAGTCGCCCATCACAACCACCAAGTCATGTCCGTATCTTGCCCGCATACGGTTGATGTACTGGGATTCCGACCGTTGCCTCAATGTAAACGCTCGGAATCGTGACCGCCGATGGAATCGCAAATGGTAGAATGCTTTCAATTCCGTACGGTGGGCACCCTTGTAGGCAAGGTATTCGGAAAACCGGTCCACGTCCATCGACTTGTGGGTGGGGATGGCGGACTCCAATCCTTCGATACCATGTTCCCGTTGCAACTCACGCAGTTGACTCCTCGTCGCCCTCGTCTTGGTCTCGTGAGCGCGCTGGTTGGCCGTGTATCGCATAGTGGTGTCGTGGTTAAGATCCCGGCAAAAGAGCAAGTCTCTTTTATTGGGGTCAATCACCACGACATTGGCGGCCGCGCGCACTTGGTCCAAGTGGTGCTCGACGTAGGTTGCTTGGACTCGTCGGAGCAACTCACTTTTCGAGACGCGAGGGGTCCTGTGTCCATATCTTGTACCCGGGACCTTGAGGTGTACAGACACGCCGTGACCGTCGGTTGCGATGGAGCCGTCAAACTCGAGACCTGTGGATGGCTGGGGTCGAAACGCCTTCGTGTCGAGGCGAAAGCATTGACTCCACAGATCGTGTTTGCGCTCCGAGGTCAGCGTGCCCATTTGTCTCAAGGACATTCCCAGGATATGGAGACACAGAATCTTGGTGTCGATACGAACATACGACTGAATGTCCGTCTTGCGTAGTGGTATCGCGGTGAAGACGGGATAGTCGTACTGTTCGTATAGGGCAGCGAGGCGACAATAGGCTTACAGGTAGTCGAGTGGCTGCACGACGACATCGTACGCGAGGTCCTCTTGACTCTCTACCGCCCTGGGCGGCAGGACCGACCATAGTTCTTCGACCAACAACTTCTCGTGGTCTTCCAACTCAGCAAATTCGTCCTCGGTGGGGATCGCTTCGAAAGTGGCGAAGGTCTTGATCCACCGCACTCGCGCGTAGAACCATTCCAATAGCTCCGGCTCGTTGAGGTTCTTCAGGAATCGCGAGAGTTCCTTGACGTCGAGTCGTTTGTTGATGTACCGCATCACCATTTTGTAAAAGTTTTCTTGGATGTTGACTTTCAAATTGGTGAGGATGCTTTCGCCCACATAGTGCGCCGATTGTTGATCATTGGGGAGGTTTGGTGCCTGGAAATTGGCGATGGCTTGGTAGCCAGGAATCCAGGCCTCATATCGGCTCTTGATCACTTGTGCAGCCGGCGATGACGGGCGGTACGCGTCTCCCTTGTTGAGAAGATGAAAAATGGCGAATACATCTTCTGGGGACGGCGCAACAAAGTCGTGACTCCAAATTTGCTGGGTGTAATAGTGTCGGAGGAAGAAGGTCGTGTGCTGGGCCAGATCGTGGACGGTGGCGATGTACTCCAGCAGCCGAGCCAGCCATACTGGTGCGAGGGGGTGCTGGTGCCGAAAGACTTTGGCAAAGGATATCTTTCGACAGGTGTGGCGCTTGGTAGGAGGGGTTCCGATGGAGGGAGGGCCAGATGGCGGTGTTGAGGATGGCCCTGGGTCCTTGTGGGTGGGAGTAGGATGGTCGTCGCGTATTGAAGGTCTCTACATGGACATAGATAGGAAATGTCAGATGGGCTATCCAAAAGTCATCGCATGCTAAACACACTGTGCATACCTTTGGCGGGCGACCAAGAGACGAAGACGGTGGCCCGCCAGCGGCCCGCTTGGGGGGCATGGCGGGGGGCGGCGGTTGTATCGACGATCGGTGATGAGAGGGGAAGATGTGCATTGATCGTAAAGTTTTGGTTCGAAGGAATGGGGCTAATCTGTTGCGGGAGATAAATGGGGGATGGAGTGGGTCGGGGCGGTATTTATATGCGAGTGCATCCCAGCGCCGCCCAGCAGTCCGCAGCGGAGTTTAGCTGCGGCGACCTTACGAAACAGGGTTGTTTGACTCTCAGATGCTGCCGGACGCGCCAGAGACCGGAAGAGACCCCAATTGACTGTCTTTACGGAGGATTCAATCCTCCGGGTGCATTGTCAGTGCATTGTCTTCTTTGTAATTTAGTCGTTGCCCTCGGACTGTTGGCAGTACTCAACAGCCGTCGGCTGAAGACATCTTCCCATCCATGAAGATGCCACTTTCGAGCTTTTCTGACGGCAGTCGTATCTATTATATCTTACATAGCGGTTGGCACGCCTCGCTTCGCAGCGCGCATCGACTTTACATAGGAGAACGATGAGGAACGCGCATAACACTTGTCACATTCAAAACTTCTTTATATACAACGTTTCTCCTCAAGTCGTCGTCCTTGACGATGACTGGAACTTCAATCAAGAACTTGAGACCTGCTCTTGAATCAGACCGCGAGCCAGCAACGTACAGTTGTCCGTGGGCAAAGACGGGATTGGGTAGGTAGACGCCCACTTTCGACATTGTCTGGCCCTGGCTTTTGGTGATTGTCATGCCATACGCGAGTCTGATGGGAAATTGCTTACTGGCACTTACTGCCACCATACAACATGGCTTTGCCACTTTCGAGCTTTTCGAGCCGAGACCGATTTGGGCCCATTTTTCATTGTAGTATAGATATCATACTCAAATGAAACATCTACTCGCAAAAAGATACCTGCCTATGGGTCTAGCGTAATAACAGGCCTTTCAACCCCTTCTTTCAAGCGTATTCCTTCTGACTTGCTCAAGTCATGAACGCTGAGATGATAAAGCGCAACCTCCTTCCTAATGCAATTTCATCTGAAAGGAGCTGTTCGGCTCCATGAGGGAATATCAAAATCCCCCCAGCAGCACAGCACGCCGCCGACGCTTTTGTATCCCAAGTATTTCTGCCAATATTCTTGCAATGTTCCTCCAACCCTGAGATTTTCAAAAGTCGCATAGATACTTTTCGACGAAAGTTGTAAGCGGCAAGGACTGTAAATATCGAAAAGGAGAAGGGACCTCCGGAAGGACCTTGTAGGTGGTGAACTGGGATCCAGCGATGGGAGTTCTATTACAATATGCAGCGCGAGACCAGATCTATGCAGCTCCTGTCCGCTCTGGCATGCATAATAGCCGCCTTGGCCTGGATCCGCAGTGTGGATCCGTTGTGGTCGGATGAGGACGGTGGATTATGGAACCAGGCAGCCAGGATGGTTGAGATGGGTCGATGGGATGCCAGGCGGCACAGTTTGGGGCACAGTCACTTTTTGCGAGTGACACCTCAGATTCCTGCTGGCTGCTGCCGGCCATTTCCGAATTTCAACCTGCATTTCATCGAAATCCATCCTCCTACGCCTCGCTGCCTTTAAACAAAATGCTTGCCAACTCTGCTCTGCGTGCATTGCGACCATCCGCGCGTCTTGCCCGCGGTGGGTCAAGCACTCCCGGGTCATGGGGTATGTGAATTTGCGCCGTCTGCACGTGTATTGTTGTTTAACGCTTTCATACTCGTAATGCAGGTCCTATGAACTTTGCGTGAGTCTCGTGCTGGATATTTAGTCGCTGGGCTTCCTACTCAAGGCTAATCTTTCTCCATTTTATGTGCTTTTTTTTCTCAGTGGTGCCAACTGGCGTGGTGATGGTGTACGTGACATTAGCAGTACTCGTTTGCGTCGTATCATATGTAACCCTTTTTCGTTTTCTTCAGGCCGTTCCCTTCAACACTAGCTCTCGCATTCGCTTCCAGCTTACTTTCTGGACCATGGTCATTGTCGGTCTTGGCTTACCCTTTGCCAGTATGTTTCTCAATGATTAAATAGCTGCAGTTTATTGACCAAATGTTACCCCCTTTTAGACACTGAGAAGAAGATTGCCCCACTTCGTGAAGGCGTACGCGCTGAATACGCTGAATTTCGCGAGAACAAGGAATAGATAGCGCCATATAAAGGTTTCTGTTCCATTTACAACACATCATCAACACAATTGGTTTCAATGAGCACGTCTCGCTTCTATGTTAATTATTCGTCTGGAACAGCATTCGCAGACATCGCCAAATTTACAAATTTGTTAAGACGCCTGCCCAGTGTGACGACGACGACGTGCAGCGGTTTTTAGGCCTTCCGCGAGGAAGCACCATCTTTGCTAGATTCATTGAGTGACCCATGTTTGGTCT
Source organism: Phlyctochytrium arcticum (assembly GCA_025602905.1). Taxonomy (NCBI): domain Eukaryota; kingdom Fungi; phylum Chytridiomycota; class Chytridiomycetes; order Chytridiales; family Chytridiaceae; genus Phlyctochytrium; species Phlyctochytrium arcticum. Next base: position 460,422 of record JAHLKI010000021.1, on the reverse strand, counting down.
GCTGAGAGCGCGGATGTGGTGCCAAAGTTGATGCAGAATCCTTCTCGCCTAATGCGAGGCCGCATAGGAGCGGGCTGGAGGGGGCCAGAGTTTAGTGCATGGCCCGATTGTTTGTTGGCAGTTACGGCTTACATTGTGGGAGGAAGAGCTGTATCGTCCAGATTGAGGTCGTTGAGAAGTTGGTCTCTGGGTATTGGCCTGCTTGACAGGCTAGCCTCTGTGTGTGGATGTGGCGTCGATTCAGATTGCTCAGGCAGAACGATTGGATACTTTTGCAACCTACCAGCAGCGAATACAGAAAGGGTATGTTGATAGCCGGCGAACCGCAGGTACTCTCGTACTAGTTCATTCACAAGGTCATTTTCCCTCGAAGGCGGAGGCTTGCTAACATTCTATAAATTCGTCTTAATCTCATGCAATATCCTAAGAACGCTCAAACCCCTACTTCATCATCTATTATGTCAAAAATCTCGGCGCGAATCCGTGCTCGCAAGGCGCGTAGCGCTCCTCGGGCCTCCAAGTTTTCATGCACAGCTTTGATGAAGGAAACAACATGAAAGAAGTAAGCAACGCATTCGCATAACATTTAGGAAACCAACACGCACCATCTCTGAGGTCGTTGAGCGAAGACATTTGGGAACCCGCGGCTGCAAGGTCGCCCTGGGAGCCGGCGCGCGATACTTCATTTGTTTCCATGGCAGCCAAAGTCTTGCGAATAATATGGCTTTTGCGCACCAGTTGCAGCTGAGCTCATGCGGTGTTGAAGAAAGCAGCAGGAAGTTTGGCCTCGTCAGTACCTTTTGTCTTCTCCGCAAAAGTATGGAGGTAGGCCGTGCTAATGACGGAAATTCGATATTAAACGCTCACTCAGTCTTTGATATTTTCTAGCAAGACCGAATGTCCGCCGGCTCCAACGACTCTGCTGACTCTACAGCGGCTTATTGGGTAGAATGGTTTCAAGCCCTGAAAGGAAACGAATTTTATTGCGACGTTGATGAAGAATATATCTTGGATCGATTCAATTTGACCGGCCTGAACATTGAAGTTCAAAATTACTCGTTAGCCCTCGATATGATAACGGATGCTCTTGAGGAAGATTTGAATGAAGAGCAACGCCTGGAGGTGGAGAAGTGCGCCCGTCATCTCTATGGATTGATCCACGCCCGATTTATTTTGACCACACGGGGTTTGGGAAAAATGCAGGATAAATTTCGACACTCTGAATTTGGACGATGCCCGCGAGCGCTCTGTGAGAATCAGTCAGTGTTGCCAGTTGGTCTTTCAGATGTTCCAGGCTCCCGATGTGTCAAATTGTATTGCCCACGATGTGAAGATGTTTACAACCCAATATCCCGTCGGCATCTTGCCGTAGACGGGGCGCACTTTGGGACAACTTTTCCTCATCTATTTTTACAAGCATATCCAAACACGGTGCAGAACCGAAGTCTCAAGCGATACGTTCCAAAAATATTCGGTTTCAAAGTCCATCACATCGCGAACGAACACCGTAAACAAGATCAATTGCGTGAGCAGCAGCAGCAACGTATAACGCAAGTCGCCCAAAACGAAACATGAGCATCAAAAGTTGCAAATCAAGTACAACTATGCGCGCCTTAAAATCTACCAAATTTTCGGTTGTTCTCGACATGGAAATTTGCTCCAACTCTCGAGTGGTTTCAGTTGCCCGGGCAGAGCACCTGCTCATTATGTATATAGTAGCACGCTGGCGAGTAATTATATAATATCACAAATAGACTCCTCCCGTGTGTAACTAATGTCTTTCTTTCTTGCTTTCTATTAAAGGTTATTCGTGGCTATTATTCTATGCAAAATGTTTTGATTTGTCTGGCAAAGCTGGTAGCGATGAGACGACTTTCCCCTTTTGAGGTACGATAGTAGAAGAGCTTTGAGGACGAGAATTGGGCGCGCTGGTAGGAACTGGTTTGGTGACGACTACCCCGTTCGTATTCGCCAAGGAACGTGTACTCTGCACGGGACCTTTTCCAACAATTGTTAGAAAATCCCCACGCCCAATTTCATTCGTTGTGGCCAAGTCAATAGGGTGGTACGATTTGGTGTTTGTTAAACCAAGCCGTCTCCCTGTGTCAAGAATGTACTTGTCCGCCAGGCGCCATGGACGATGGTTTTTCGAGCGGGATGTCTCCTCATGTACATGGGTTTGAAGACGTGCGTTATCTTTTGCCCATGGCTCTGCCGCAACGGATCGCATGTATGCATGTAGCTTACTGCTCTCTTGATCGAGACTACTCATCATTTCCTGATCATGTTTTAGCTGCATTTCTCGCTCTCGAGCTTTCGCTACCGAATGCGCAGCCTGCGTCACACAATGAGTTCCACATTAGAGAGGAGCAATAAACATTCACTGACCATATCAACAAGATGATTCATCTGCAGATCTTTGCCAATCCGTAAAAGCTCTTCTTTTCTAGCTTGACGAGCGGCAACCGTTTTTTCGTGAATTTGCAGGTAGTCGCGCAGCTCTTCTTCGTCCTTCTCTTTCTGTTGCTGTCGCTGGACTTTTGATTGTTGCACCTGTAAGCACAAGAGTTCAGCATTGTTTGGCGATATATATGCATGTATCTTCTCTCTCACATGTTCCTCGTACGCCGTCAGGACTTCTTCTGCGCGCTTCTTTTTCAAGGCGGCTGCATACGCTTCCTGGCGCAACGCCTTTTCCTCCCTCTCAAGCATTGCGCGGGCCACTACCTCGTCCAGCTTGGCATCAATTGCTGCGTCCTCTCGGGCGTTTTGTTCACCCATTGTCTGTCGACTCTTTTGAGATTCCCTACGTCGCAAAAGTTTAGCACCGATGTCAATTATTACAATTCAATACACAAATATCGACTTACTCGAAACGTGCCTTCTCAACTTCCTTTTTCACCGTTGCTTGATGCCGTTTCCTGTCCGCCCACCGGAGCGCTTTACCCTGCTCCTCCTCGTCGAGAATCCGATCTGTCTCCTGTTGTATGGCCAAGGCACGGCGCATCTCCAGCAGCTCTTCACGCATGGCTGACCTCTGGGCTTTAATTTTCGCGGCGGCTTGACGTTTCTCTTCTCGGACGTCCTCTCCTAATTGTGCGAGACGTTCACCTTCTCGCACATTTTCCTAAGAGAAAAACGTGAACCTCAAATGACTAAGCGCGGGGACATCATCACCATACCTCTATCTCCATTGCCTCTTGTGCAAGCTTGTCCTTATGCTGGTGCTGTAAGTCTTGGAATTGCTCGAGGTTGCGCAGCCTTTGCGCAGCAAGGTTGCGGAGCTCCTCTTCGTGCGCAATCTGATTCTGTTTTTGAATCTCTTTCTGGAGTTGAGAGTCTAGATTCTTCTCAATGGCTTTTCGCTCCAGTTTCACCCCCAGTTGCATGTCTCGCTCCTATTTCATGCATTTCTGTCAGCATTTTGGCCCAATTTGTTGGCATTCCCGGACAAACCTTTAATGCCTCATACAGCATCACTTTGCTATGAAAGTTTTTGACCATGTCAGTCTGGCAATACAAAATCTGCTTTGCCCTATCGATTGCGCCCTGCCGACGTGCGGCCTCTTCCTCGGCGTAAGCCACATCTTGACGAACCCGCTCCTCCTCCTCCTTTGCCAAGCGCTCCTCTCGAGCCTGTAAGCGCTGCCGACGCTGTCCTGCAATTGTATTGTCCCACCGAGCAACCCGTTTTTTGGAGAGATTCCCGCGCCGTTCTCGCTGGTTATGGGTACATTAGGAAAATGGATCGAGCGCCAAAACCAGGTCTCACCCACATCTAGTCTCTGCATTTCTCGAATTCGTTCTTCCACCCCAGCACCATCGATTTCCCGGCGCAAGCGTTTGATGTCAAGTGCGCTCACTATCACCGTAGTCGCGCTAGATCACTGAGCTTAGGGCCCCATCTTGGCAAACCAAGGGTTTGCTTGACTTACTCCCGCTGTCCTTGGCCCCGGGTTTGTGAGGGATTTTTGTTTTGAATGTAATTTAAGTCGCCCGCTACCATAGGAATTTAGTCGAACAGAACAGAGATGGATGGGAAGAGTTTCAAATGTCTCACGGAAATATCCCAAAGACGGCCCCACATTTTGGCCCAAAATACTGGCGGCTGCCATGATTACTAGTCACCGTCCAGATATCGTTGGAATGCGTGCTGAAGGTTGCGTAGGCTTTTGCTCTGATAGTGATTGACTTTGTCTTAGTCTTAGCAAGCTGCCATTTTGAAGATTTAGCAAGACATGTGGCTTCAGGTTCAAACTCCGCTAGCCTGCGCCGCAAATGGCCGCTGTGCAAGGTTCCACCGGTTCCACCAGGGTTCCACAACCGCAGACCACGTGAGTCGAATTAAAACGGATGAACGTCAACCATCTCAACCAACCAAGCGGAATCTGAAAATTAGAATCGGATCCAGACCTCCAAAGGGATTTGAAGATATAACTTATGACAATGCACCCCATTTTGCGTCGTGCGACGCCCCTTACACGGATCCGCTGTGTTGCCGTACCTGTGACCTTCCGTGCGTACCTTGTAAACAATGCAGCCGGCACTAGATCACCCAACTAACTGAAGCACGATGTATAGCAAGGGTCAAGTCTACCTTTCGTCACCAATCATCGACACCCAAGCTGGTTCCAGGTTCCATGCTAGAGGTTGGTGATGCAGATTTCGACAGCATCATAAAGTCTGCAGGCGATATTCCTCTGGTTGTTGATTTCTATGCAGAGTTAGTTCATTTGGCGCTTTTCTAACGCAACAGGCATCATCTGAATACATGTTTTCAACTAGCTGGTGCGGGCCGTGTCGAACTCTCACACCCGTGCTTGTCAAAGCGGTCGCGGACAGCAAGAAAGCCGTGTTGCTGAAAGTCAACATTGACGAGGCTGAAGAGACTGCAGCGAAACAACAGGTTCGCAGATTCATGCCAAATCAGTTAGATGAGAGTGATTAATTGTCGGATCTCAGATCCGCTCCTTACCAACAGTGACTGTTTTTCGGAATGGTAAAGCCACGGCGTCATTTGTAGGATCCCGTCCGCCAGCAGCAGTTGCCGAATTTCTAAAGTCGGCGACATCAGAGTAAATGGGTTGAACTAGGATTATTGTACTTTGTGATTAAAAAATTAAATTGAGAGAATGCTAAAGAAAATATACGAAGAGTTCCTATTTATATTTCAGAGGCTATTGACCCTTCACCTTTGCAGATTTATGACTCGGCGCCATCTACCGCCGCAGATGCAGCAGTTGCTAAACGCATTTCGGAGCATGGCTGGTCCACGGGCCAGAAGCGACACTTCGGTTGCCCCTACAACAGGGGTAGGCTCTTCCGGCGCCCGTGAAAATTGGAGACACTGCATGCACTGTCGGATGATGGGGTCATCGCTTAACGCAGATTTTGTCACAACGTCCATATGCTCCCGTATCTGTTCCACCCTTCGCTTCTTTAGGGGGGGTAATTCCGGAAACCTGCCCGAGATACACTCTCGTACACTGGCTTGGCGAGGATTGGAGCTGCTGGTCCATATATCATCCAATATAACCTCCAACGGCCAAATGTGAACATCCGCTTTGAACAAATTGGTTATGGACGGCGCAAGGCGGATCGCCAACAAGTCTTCGGGATTTGCTGTCAGCACTGATTGCACTGGAGCATCAGACGGGCAGATGTCGCATATCCGGGCCTCAAACCCTTCCTCAAGCTTCGCCAGGCTACTTGTAAGTATGTCCTTGTCGATCGTTCCCAAAATCAGCATGTCGGATTCAATTTTTAGCCGCCGGGCGCTGTCCATCTCGGTGGATTTGAAAATGTTTGCCATCAGGGTATTGATATCCGCGAGGAACTCCGCGAGGGGCAGAAATTTCAATCCAACACGCTTTAGCGTGACCGCGAGCTCGACAAGATAGCCCGTGAGTTCGAGATTTTGCTTGCTCATGGACCGGCGGAGGTGGATGTTGTATTCTAAATAAACCTGGATAATTAAAAGCGAGAGAAGATCCTGTCGTGACGATTCGCGTAGAAAGAACGGGAGAACCGTCGGATGCTCCCAAGCATGCGGTGAGGAGTCCCCATCCTTGTTTTTTTGCTTCAGCTTCAGCACCGTATACAATTGCCGCAGAAGGCTGATACAGAAGTCGGAAAGCCATAAGGACAGTGAAACCAGAGATTGCAGACATTCTTTTGAAATTAGTTAGATTCAGTATGACATACCCAGATAGTGCCTCACCTTTGCGCAGAATTAAAGCAGCAGGAACTTTGTTGGCTCCTCTTAAGGAGGCAATATCACCTGATTGCAAAAACCCGTCTGTAAAACTGGTAAGTGGTATTCCTGGGGATTATGTTCTATCAGGCAGCTACCGATGAATTCCCACGCTATTTCAGGCTGCTCAAATGCGGCGTAACTTTGATTTAGCGCAGCCCGTAGTTGAATACAGCCCAAGGTATTTGCGTAGAGTTGAGGCTGTACATCTCCTAATCTGAACGAGTAGTTTAGTATCATGTTGTTGAAAGGGAGTTGTACGCTCCTACCGATACAAAGACAACTGCAACCCGAGCATGGAATCCCTAAGTGGCGCCAAAGATCCTTTCGAAAGAAACGAGCACGTGCCATAGTCCGAAACACCAACAACTTCTCCGTATTTGTGATATATCATGCTTAGAAGCGCTTGAAGATGCTCTTGATTGTATGCAGCGTTGTAAGAAAGAGGTTCAAAGGACCATAAAATATCGAAGAAAACTCACCTTCTTTAGCGGCATCTGTTCTAAAAATATGCAGCAGAAAAAATACCAGATCATCGAGGCCACGCTCATTTGCCAAAGATAGAGTGAACTTTGCTGCAAAAGTTTGCAGTAATGAATCCCAGCTCCATTCCGCCCTCCCCTTTTCGAGAGCAACACTGCTGCCATCGGTTACAACCTCATCATTTTTCGGCCAAAAATCGATCTCAGCCTTGCTTCCCCAATCGCCTATCGCGACGATGACATCAACGAGGTTCGGCGACACCGCTATATCGATGATTGGCTTGCCGCTCGCCCATGCTGGTCTTTGACTTGCGATGTCCGTCTGGCCAACTACAGAATCTTGCGCAATAGCGGCTGTCACTTCATCTGGCGGTTCGTCAACTCTGACTGGTCTTGTTGAGAAGTACTCTTGAAATGCGCACTCGATGATTGTTTGGCTATCCAAAGATTTAATTTCCCTCTGTTCGCAAGTACCATTTGGAAATCCCAGGAAAACAATTGTGCCGTGATCCTTTCCCCGCTCTGACCCCCCAAGTAGCAAATGCATAGAGCTTGTCGCCAAATCCAAATTGCAACTCTTCACAACCTCCCAAGTCTGTATCACATGGTAAGCGATTTTACCATTTAGAATAAAAACAGATCCTTTGACATACCGCAGAATCTTTCGATTCAGGGTCGACTTTCGTCTTACAGAGAATGAGTCGCGAAACATGGCCTTCCGTTTCCAGAAGGACGTGGCACGAATCGACGACTGCCATACAGCGAATCCTGTCATTCTCAGAGACTATGGCAGTCGTATCTATCAGTACGCTCTCGGTAAAGGTTGCAACTATCATGCGTTTTTAGCATTTTCAAGTTTTGATACTTCCTGCTCAATCTTACCCTGTGTAGCCAATGTGATCAACAAGCAGTGACAATAAATACGTCCAGTAGATAGGCGCACTAGGACCCGAACTCGCTTCCCTGTTGTTGTAAGCGATCCCAACTCGACATATCGAAATAACCCGCTGATGTACCTATATCCAAGGAGATATCCGCTTGATCTACTACGCTAGCTCCCGAGCCCGCGGATGGTAAGGATGCGCTGAGAATATCGAACACTAAATAGTCCTTCTGATAAACAACATGCACCTGGGAGAAAGAGCTTTATTAGAATTCGCCTGCAGAAATTTAGAAGTTTCTCAAACCTTTGCACTTCGGGTAAGAACTACAAATGCCGGTTCAGAAGTGGGAACGCGTGGTCCTCGTAGCGGCTGCCGTTTGAAAGTGCGACCTGCTTCGCGGCGTTCCGGGCCCCACTAAGACAATGTTAGTTGTAAATCAAAACACATTTGTGTGAAAGCAGACCTCTCGCTTCCCTTGCAACCAGCAGAAGGCTGTTACAGGCTCCCCCACTCGCCCTTCGTAGATTATTGACCAGACATTAATGCACCCCTACAGTTTGACATATTAATACTTTCACGGAAGCAAATAGTGCGACATATCCCGTTACCTGCGCTGCCCATAAAACAATCTGCCCAACATCATCGATGGCAATTAAGTATTGTCCACTGTCCCCCCACTCCAAAATCTGTATTTTGCTCAGAGTATCTGAACAAAGCGTATCTATATGTGTCAAGCGCTCTCCTTCCGCAATGGAGTAAAGATAGACTTTTCCGTTAGCTTTGGTGCACCTCCGGGACCGAGTTTGTCTCGGCCAAGCTTGCTTTGTAGTCGCTAAAACGTTTCTCGCCGACCACGTCAAGTGCCTAAACTCGGGAAAAGTTAGCCGAAGATCTGTAAAAACTGGCTTGCATTCGGCCATAGTGGATTGCAGAGCTTCACCGGGAGACGACTGAGACAGTAAGCTTCAGTGTCCGCTGAACTGCTTCATACCTCTGTGTCATTGTGAGATCTCGACTCTAAGTCGAAGATCTATCGACCTCCACTAAACGCGAGGTATGTCGCCGAAAGTGAAGGAAAGGTCGTCCACAAGGTCGGCAGCAGCCAAAAAAACCACGGTATTTTGCTATGAGTTTTGTAATTTGGTTCAAGTATTGATTTATGATATGCGGAGTAGGTATCGTCCAGGTACGTTCCAAACGATTCCCGAAAATCGTTTGAATTCTGAAGTCTCCACTGCAAAGTCCGTTCTGCCAAATTTGTGGCTGCACCGCCTTAGAAAATAGGTACTTTGCGCTCTATGAATCGAAGAAAATGTCTACTTATATGTTCTCATATAGAGAGGGATGCCCTGAACAGCTAGTGCACTGTAGCATCTGCAACATTAGCGGTCTGTCAAATTACAGGGATTTTTGAAGTGGACTTCATCCTAAATTACAATTTAGATCACCCAAGCTGCTTGCCACTTACCCCAAAAGCACGGGAGAAGGTCCGAAAGTATGCTTGGGAATGTCAGGACTGCAAACGATGTATTGTATGCAGCCAGGCGGGCGAGGAGGTTAGTGGCCACTGTGTTCCGATTTTGGGGAGTTGAGTGAATCTAAACACTGTCGATTGTGCAGTTGATATCGTGCGAGGAGTGCGACAGGGCCTGTCATTTACAATGTGCAGTGTCAAAGTCGGGCAAACCAGCTAAACTCCCATGGCGCTGCCCAATGTGTAAAGGCAAGAAGATTATAACAAGGCCTCCGCCCCAGAAAAAAGATCAGATGACTGTAGATGAGCTGGACACCCCGGCTACTCCATTAGCCCAATCGTCTATTGATAAGGAGAATTCAGAGAGCAACTTGGAGGGGGAAAAAACGTCTGCAAGGAAACGTGGACGAGCAGATACAGAAGCAATGCCTTCTGGGGACGAGCAAGTTACCGCAATGTCAAGCGAAGCCAGGCCGCGAGTCAAACTAGTTCTGAGTAACAAGGACCGGCGCAAACGAGCGAAAATGCACTCTGAAGATGCTGAGAGATTGCGAACTCTCCCTTTTGGTGGACGATTGACAGAGGCGGATGCAGACAGCACAATATGTCGTCCGGATCCCGATGCGCGTATACGTTTTGAGGATGCAAGTACCGCCGCTGAGGTATGCACAGCTGAATGGCTTTGCAGGGTTAATCTCATGGTGTCCACTTGTTCAAGATGAAAAGTCACAAACACATGCCGGTGGAAATGCAAGACTTGGTCCGACCAACGCACGATGACGATGTTTTCTATGCGCCAACAGTTCCCAAAATCAACGCTATTCAAATCGGCCGCTGGGAGATCAATACTTGGTACGGCGCGCCCTATCCAGAAGAATACAACGGGCAGCCGCTTATTTATATATGCGAGTATTGCTTCAAGTACATGAAAACACCATATGTCGCTGGACGACATAAGGTATTTTCGCTCGTGTAGTGTAGCTGAGATTGTCTTTGAGGCTTAATGCTTTTATAGGCCAAGTGCCCACTACGGCATCCACCAGGAGACGAGATATATCGCCACGAGAATATTTCGGTTTTTGAGGTAGATGGACGCAAAAACAAGGTATTGATGGCATACCGGACAGAGTACAATATTTAGACATGTCCACTCTGACATTTCTGCAGATTTTCTGTCAAAACCTCTGTCTACTAGCCAAGATGTTTCTCGATCATAAAACCCTTTACTACGATGTCGAGCCTTTTCTTTTCTACATAATGACGGAAAACGATTCCGAAGGATGTCATTTTGTTGGCTACTTTTCGAAGGTTGGTTTTATTTCTGATCATTGGCCTTCGAATTCTCAACACTGGCGTAGGAGAAGCGATCTTCTGCCAATTACAATTTGTCCTGCATTGTGACTCTTCCAATTTCACAGCGGAAAGGCTATGGCAGCTTGCTAATTGAATTTAGTGAGCTTTTCGTTTATAAGCCCGTCTCTTCATCTTCGTACTAACGAGTTATCTATAGGTTATTTGTTATCACGAAAGGAAGGTCGAACTGGTTCACCGGAGAAACCACTCTCAGATCTGGGACTGTTGAGCTATCGGCGTTACTGGCGACGAACTATTCTGCAGGCTCTCAACGACTTTCAGGGGACTTCTATTTCCATTGATGGTACGCCCCCGTTGCCGTCTTGCTACATACCTGCACTGACCCCATCCACTAAAGACCTTAGCCGAGCAACTTGCATGACCTTTGATGATATCATACATACGCTCCACCTGCTTCACATCCTCCTCAAGAACCACAAGGGCGAATATATCTTGCGGTATCCCAAAAAGCTAGTTGAAAAGTATCTGGCTTCAGTTCGGCAGCGTGGATTCCCGACCATTCATGCCGATAAGCTTCGCTGGACACCACTTTTATTCAAGAGTCCCGCCCTCAACACTTCTATCATGCCATTGGCCACACCTGCCGACGACTCCAACGACAACCCTGCTTCCGAAGATTCCCTATCAGCCAACCCTCCATGAGACAAGTTTCCGGGGGGCAGTGCTTGCCTTTCAGATTTATGATTGCATTGCCTATACTATAGTAATATGAGACCCTGTTTTCCGTTTACTATCAAGACATTTTATTCCGTCCCCAGGAATTTACAACACATCCTTTCATGCACTTGCTTCGACGCCCGGCGCTTTTGGGTCTTTCTTCAAAGACATCAAAAGTTGCTTCATACGAGCCGTATCTCGTGTCTTGAGTGCTTGCTTCGCTGCTTTAGAATCCTTGCCCTTATCATCTGTTGGACGACCTTGCTTCAGATCGACCCTTGCTTTACTTGAAGCGCTTGTTGTAGCTTGAGATGTTGTTTCAATTTGGCGCACAACTCGATCCTGTAGCGAAAATCTGTGAGCCATCCGTTGATGATTCATTACGGGAATGAGGAAGTAATACCCAAATATTTCCGGATGCAGTGTCCTCCCGCTCAGCCGTTCCTCGCTTCTCGGCCTCCTTGTTTTTCTGAATACTTTTGTTCTTTTTCTCATTGTATTCGGCATAGAAACGCTCGATGGCCTCTTTTGCGGCATCTAATGTAGCTTGATGCTTTTCCTTTAATTTAGCGTCTCGTTCAGCAATTTTCGCATTGAAATCCTCCCGCCATTGTCTGTTTGATGGATTAGTGATGCAATTACAGTTTCAAAAAGCCACCATGCGAATACCGGATGTTGTCCGACTCAGGCTCGATATCTCGCTTTGCAGGGGAGAATGCACTTCCCACGGACGATACTCCAGTATGGTCAAAGTTCACGGTGTTTTCTTGCGTGTCGATTCCATATACTCCGCCAGTCTCGCCCTCGTTGGCCTAAAACCTTAATGAGACCATGCAAACTGACAGAACATGAACGCGTACCGCGGTGCTCTCAAATGCAAAGCTAGCATCGGCAGTCTGATTCGGTGAAAATACCGGCAATTCAGATTGGTTGTTTTCTCCTGCAAATGCAAATGCGTTCTCCGCCTCTCTGGATTCTGTTGGGGGGAAGTTGTCGGTAGACAAGCTGTTGCCGAACAAAGCAGCATCCGCTCCGAGGGCTGCTTGTTCGCGAGCAAGAAAATCTGCGGTTGGGTCTTCCGCCATAGGCAATCCACCATCTGTGGTAACAAAGTCGCCGAACTCTGACATGATGACTTCAATAACTTCCAGATGCTTGTGACGAGGTCGTTTTTCGCGTCAAGTGAGGTTCTTACCTCACAGGAAATGTGGCGCAAGACTCAAGAGGACAACACAATTTACTCAAAATTTCTGATGAAGAATGTGTAAAGTTATGAAATTTCGGTGTCGATAGACACGAGCACTCGCAAAAACAAAGCGTCTTTTGAGTTGTTCTACACGTTGTCAAGGGATTTGAACGGGCTATCTGGCCCTTCGCCGTTGATGATGGATCCGGGCAGGAAGGCGTTCCGGCCTATTCTACTCTTGGTGCGTGGCAGTTTACTCGTCGGCCGAGGTGTACCCATCTGGCTTTCGTTCTCCTTATCTGCGCTGGTCATACTTGACATTTCTGTATCACTGGCATCCGATTCCAGTGCTTCTTCATAAGACCTTGGTGTGCTTGTTGGCGACATGACCCGCCCGTTTTCACGGTATTCTCGAAGAATGTCAGCATGTGACCGTGTGCGATGCCAGGATGTTACGTATCTGAGGTTTCAAATTAGCTTGACTGCTGCTGTTTGTTACCCCAACCAAAAACTCACCGGAAAGACTGACGTTGTGGTGTTTTGCCGGTCAAGTCATCAGTAGTCAGAGAGTTGTCCGTTATTCGTTCCTTTGCCAGAGATATTTGCTGACCAAGACCATTGAATGATTGTGAGGCCAAGTTTCGTTGGCTCTGAGTACAACTATGCCATTTTTCCAGGGTTTGATTAACAGCTTGGCCGTATGATGTATGCTGTGACTCTGCAAGGGTGTGAAGACTTTTTCCAGAATCGTGAAGGTTGGATAACGCCAGAATCTGTGATTCGTGGTGCTTTGAGATCTCATTTGCAACTTGAGTATTTTGGCACGATCAGTTCAATTCCTGAATGAAATCCAAATTTCACAAACCTGCATCATGGCTTGATTTGACAGTCATGCATGCTTCGTCCACGAGCTTCTGCTTTTGGCCGGCACTATCCTGACGGGTGTCGTCCATTATCGTGGTCTGCTCAAAAATTCCCTTTATTGTGGTGGCCACCGTCTGCAGAAGAAACTTAGCATACGAAAAAGTTGATGCGACGAGAAAGATGCTCACCTCCTTCTCCTCCTCGACTGTTTCGTCCAGACTTTTGATATCAGCGTTAATTTGTTGAACAAAGTGGTTTCTTTGCGTGGCGGAGTCTTCTTCCAGTTCGCGCAGTTCTGCGCCGGCCCCTTCCAATCGTATTGAGCCCTCATCTGTGGCAATTGAGGCATACTCTCCGATGGTATCTAGCACGCGATGTCTTTCTGACTTGTAACTTGATACCAGCTGCGTTATTTGTGAGAGCAGCGTGTCGGTGTCAGTGTCAGCAGATGCTTTAGCTGAGAGGAGTTGAGACTGCAAATCTGCATTTCGAACTTTAAGATGTTCAATCTGATACAGATTTAAAATAAATTTCGGAAAGAACCATGCGTCAATCATTACCTCCGCTAGCAAGCGCGCCTCGATAATCTGCTGTCTTTCCGCATGTTGCCCCGCCTCCGCTGTAACATATTTCGCAAACGTTTGCGAAACTCCTGATATTTTTTCTCGCATGGCACTATTCCATTCTTCCATCTACGATAGCAGTATTTAGACGGCATTTCCAACTCGCATCAGCTTCGGGAGTGATAAACACACCTGGGATTGATGTTGAGCAATTAGTTCACGGTGCGACGCGAACAATTGCTGCTGCATGGACATGGACTTCCCATTGCACACGGAAAAATCTGACTGAAGGGCGTCTACTCTGGCGCGGATATCTTTCAGCGCCATGGAGAGATTACCGTTGAAAGTATTCACGTCATCCTTTGTCGCGGTTCCCGAATGCACAAAAATGTCGAGTTGGCTGTTTAATGCTGATAAGGAGTCCTGAACCATCTGTAATTACCGCAAAATTAAAAAAACGTTTGGTACATTGAGCATCCTTTGCTCACGGTCATTTGTGTCCTTGCGAAGGATTCCATGTCTTGTCCAAACGAACTCAAGAAAGTACTTGAATTAGTGCCCATGCGAGAAATATTCTCATCCAATTCTTGCATCTGCTGGAGCAACTCGCTTTGAAAATCACGAAATATTTGCTGATTCTCTACCTCAAGAGATGTTTTCCGTTCTAAACGGTCATCCATCTTTTTAGTATTGGCTAATCAATGGAATTTGAAGTGTGGCAAACCTAATTTATCATGTAGTCCTTCGACGTCCGATATACTTCTTTTGAGAGTCACTACTAAACCAGCAGCAACCTTATCCAACTGTTTCTCCGTGGTAGCATGTGCACTGTATGAGAAGTAAGTAAATTACGTGTCAGCAACTGAGCGCTAAGCTACCTTGTAAGTAACTGTTGCTCCGCATGTAGTTGTTGCATCCTTTTCAATTCCGTGAAAAGCTCATCAAGTTCCTTGCGTTTGGCCTCCAAATCCGTCTATTGCACATTTAATTGACGATCCGGCGGCGAATGACAAACTCAATGCTCACCCTCGTCTGATCACGTTCCGCCGTTGTCTTATCAAGCAGGTCCAAATTTTGCTGCAACTGAGTGTTGAGATGTTTGAAATCATGCTCCTTTGCAGCAATAGTTTTGGTAAGCTCATCCACTCGGTCTTTTCCGCTGGAGTTGTCGCCAACAAGCTGGGCATAGCTCTGTCACAAAGATTGTGTAAGTGGGGAAGTGAAAAGCCTGGATGATAGGCACGTACTTCATGAGTAAGGTAAACGCCATTTTTTGCTTGCGTTGCCTAGATGGATTCCTGTCAATTCGGGGTAGGGACTCGGTAGTGTAAAGGCTTCAACCTGTAGATCAGCCTTCAATCGCTGAATTTGGTCTTCATAGTCCCGCAATAGAGCTCGTTTGGTCATCCGTTGGTTAACTTCAGGTTTGTTGCGGATGTTTTTCGCCCGATGGGCATAATCCAAGGTAGACATGGTTTCCTCAATGTTGCATTTCGCTGGGGACACTGATAAATGACATCCAGATTAATCGTAATCTTGCGGCAACAGAAAAAGGAAACATACCAGCAGCAACGATGCAAGTCTTGGTGCGACCACCTACATATATTTGGTCAGGGAGGGGACGCGCGAAGCCCGTCAGTTCTACTTGCCCAAAGAGTCTTGAAGCAGTCTCGTCAATTTACTTTCGCGATACGGGATGTGCGGACTTCGATCAACTAGCGCGTTGATTACCCGACCAAGCGTAAGAAGTGACTATTCGTAGCCAATAGACGCATAAGTGTGATACGCGCAATGATATTGATAGAGTATTTTACCTGATTTATCATCCCAGCTTCTTTTGCGCGTCGATTCTCCGCTCCTGACCGACCAATATTTTCAGACCCCGCTAGATCCACCAGATTCAGTTTCCCTATCTGGATCCTTACAATCAATACAAAAACCACAGTGGATGGAAACACGAAATGCCAACCTTGACCAATTCCTCGCCCTGCGGAGTGATTTCCTTTATGTGGACAGTAATCGTAAATATGCAGTGGGATCGACTACATTCAGGTTAGCAAGGGATCGTAAATATTTCGTAGTTTCGGTGTTACACACCTGGAAACCTCATTCATTTTCGTGGCCGCAGTCTGCCGCTTATGCGACCCTCTTTGCAATACAGATATTACATCTGCTGCGTTCTTAACCAATGTTTCTTCGACTCCCTGGATGACCACAGATCCTTTGCGATTATAATCCTCATAAATACGGAGCTTGCGGAAATCTTCCTCAGCGGATAAGAGATCTTTCAACTCTTCATTGTATAATTCTATGAACTACCACGTGCACGTGTAAGTCGTATGTTGAAATTTCGGATCAAATGGGCAACGCTTCAGCACTTACCGATACGCGAACAAAGTATTCGCCCACTTCACTAGCCTCCAAAGTATCAAATAGCGAATACAGTGTGCGTGGGATAATTCCAGCATGCTCTCCCCGGACAGTCGTGAGATCCCCTTCCATTGTATAGGTTTTTCCTGTGCCCGTCTGAGGAAGATACCGTCCAATGATAAGCTCCCTTATGCGCATTTGTTTGTTTCGAATCTGGCTTACCTGGCCTGGAAAATAAATTAGTACATTGATGCCCTTGAAGAAACGCGTCTATTTGCTCTTACCATATGCGAAGATTGTGCAATTGTACCCCAGAAGTACCTAAACATTTCCCCAGCATAAGTTTCCGTAAGATTCAACCAAAAGACGTTGGTCTGCACCTCCTCCAACATAGGTGACACCACCTCGTCGAATAGCATATTTTGTCCAGCATCAGGTCCAAAAACTTTGTCAAAATTATATGTTTTCGTCGAGGATTCCCCTTGATTGGCCTTGACATGCAGCTCCCGGCCACGTATTCCATTGGTGGTTACTGTGATGGGACTGTTTTCTCGGATCTCTTTTTGATTCCGTGGGCTATGCTTGACCATTAATGATAAGGAAAACGTTTAGGGGATCTGACATTGCAATCATTACCGAACGCGGACCACCACATTGATATTCGCCTCCTGAGGATCTCGTGCCATCATAGTGCAAACTTTTGTCTGTTATGTCCTGTTGTGCGGACGATAAATAAATGCTTTACCAGAATAATTTCACTTTTCAACAAATGGATGACACGGATGCGTCCGAAAGTCGGACAGATCCACCCAGGGTCCCAAACTCGCGTGTGTCGAGATGACATCTGTCAGACGGCTTGCGGAGGACCCCAGTTCCTTACACTACAGAATAAATTTTGCCAATGTGTACATTGTACCTCGGTTATTGGCATTGTAATGTATACTCTCCAAACTGCCCAATACTCAACAGTCGTTGGCTGCACGCGTGCTCCATCCATGGAGGCAGCTACCCTTGGCGCTCGAAAATGTGTCACTTTCGAGCTTACTGACTTCGGTCGTATCTTATTATATACCCGAGTATCAGATCTTATTATTCATTTATTCATAGTATATGGAGTGTACAGAAGCTTCGGAATTGCCTTCAACGTTTGGGACAAACAGTTCAATGCTTTAGAAAACTCCCTCGGGTACCATGATTCCACCTATCCATTCCTCTTTCCTTCTCCTAGCTTCCCACTGCTCATGCAACACGTGAGACAGCGCTCGCCCATTCGATAATGGATGGCGAGCTGTATGTTGATAAGAATAGATAGCATCCAATCGATCATCGCGGTCAAATCATCCGGTTGATTGCAAATCTCCGGGTACAGCCATGCATTGAGTGCGAATTCGGCCCACGTCTTCGTAGAACTGCAGATGGAAACGTCTCGGGGTATCGCTCCTGAGGTTTCGAGCTTGCAGCGTACCAGCAGTTCTCTTCAACTTCAGGGGGCGGATCTTTATATGATAGGCGTGGGTTTTTCGTAGACGTGAAATCACTGAGCCGTGTGCACATGTGTTTTGCAACGTAGTCGAGGAGTTCTGCAGGAGGGTTGGGGATATCGTCGATAGTGTTGGAACTTACTGTTCGTCGGACCTTGACACCGGAAACTTTGGCGCTCCGGAAGCGATTGCGGAGTACAATTTTCCGAGTAGACCGCTTTCGTCGTTGGATCGGGTACCGGTACTTGCTAAGCCAAGATGCGTCAGACTGTTCCCCAAAAATAGCAGCAGTAGGATGATGGAGGAGGCCTCCTGTCAAAGGTTGTCAAAGGTGGTCAAAGGTAGAAGATCGGAAGATCGTGCCTCTCACACTCTCCACACTCCCTGCCACACACTCTCACCAGCACCAAATGAACGCACGTGACCCTCATTATGTAATAGCGGAAATTGGATGAGACTCAAAGGTTTCCCCACCACTATGTAGATATATAAGACCATGGACTCGACGGACGGGGTGAGAGGCAACATGGCTGCAGGTACGTTGTACATTTTTCTAGCTGCGTTGATGGAAGGGGACCTGATGCTGACATCTCAGAACAACCTGGAGACAAGGGACCCAGCCGGCAAGCCGGCAAGTGAGTGCAAAGATATCGTCGCAGCTGAATTTGGTACATTGCTAATGTAACGGAAAGAGATGGATTTAATATCGACGTCCAGCAGTACATGAACATGAACCACTTCGAGCAGCTTATGGTCATGTTTCAGTCTCATGAGAACGAAGATGGCACATCCGGATTTGACATTGACAAGGTTTATCAAGGATTCTGCTCAGTGCGGCATGCACACTTATTGAACAAGAGTTGATACTGTAGTTTCGTGAAGTCTTCGGCAAAGTCGTTGGGGGCAACCTAACATACGATCAAATGACCATGCTTTTTATGAAGATTGACGCAAACTCCGATGGCACAGTTGATTGGGACGAGTTTTCTAACTACATGATGAGCGGGGCTCTGGACGCAGGAGAAGGAGTCGGTAACTATGATGGGAATAATCGGACTACATGCTGATACCGGTTCAATTTAGGTGGTCATATTTGACGAACGCATCAAAAAGTTTTTCAATTCCCCTCACAAGGATATCATTAAGCGACTTGATTACATAGTGAAGGAGCGCAAGTACATTAGCGTCAGGTACTGCCGCTCCGTGCCTATGGAATGTGAGCCAGCACTTTGACTGATGTATTCCGATGCAGTCGAGAGGGTGGTGTATGTCTCTGGGCACAAAATTTGAAGTTGCAGCGAGTTGTGTATGCGAGGGACCTCGGAAGGATGTCATGGCTGTCGGATGCCATCTTCATTCAAGAACACAACCGCCTCGTAACCGTGACTGACGATAGACAGTATGTACCTCTACTTTTCGTTGGCACCGATCCTGACCCATTTGATGGTAGACTGTGCGTGTATGATGTGCTATCCATAAAACCTCGATTGGTGGTTGCCTTGACCCAGTTGGAAAACAATCCACTGTGTCTGGCCTATGGAGGTGGGTCAACCGTTGCCCGACTGCGCATTCTTATTGTTGATATTTTCCCAGGACAGCACGACGACGAGCGTGACTTTCTCTTATTTGGGGATGACGGAGGATACATAAATGTTCTTATATTCAATCGGAAATTCTTCACGGACAACGAAGGAAATGAGGAGCTGACAGTAGCCAAGTTATCCAAACGCGATAGTCTCAAGAAGTATAACGCGACATTTTACCGGGTATGCAAGGACAACAAATCTTTTGCGAGTGGTTTTTTATGCGTGGTATAGAGAAAAACGCACAACGACTGGGTAGTTAAAGTACAGTACTACCAAGAAATCAACGCGTTCGTCTCTTGTGCACCCGAATCTGTCAAATCATTGGTGGTGGGCGATCTGGAGCGCAAGACAATCCGCTATGTTCCAGTCAGCAAAGGGATCAGATGCTTTGAATTTTGCCGGCGGCCAAGTTTCCTGGTCACTGGTGGTAGAGATAAAATCATGTGAGTTGCACTCAGCAATCCACTTTCAGCCCGTCCAGGAAGGCTCATTGCCATACTAGCCGATTGTGGAACCCCTATGTACTTTCTAAACCAGCTGGAAGCTTACATGGGCACAATATGGCCATCCTTGCCATCAGTGTCAATCATGAGGAGGGACATATTATCAGTCTTTCTGAAGATCGGGTAAGAGCCCCCTTTGCATTCGCATAGTCCGCACGGGGACTTACTGATCACGCAAAATACCGGTAGGTGATCAAAGTTTGGAATGCGCGAACTTTAAACTGCCTCCAAACTTTGACCGAAAAACTGCCCCAAAGACCAGACGAGCTTGTCAGTGTCATGTTTTTCGACACGATGAATAGACAGCTCCTTGTAGGCAGTGATAAAGTGGTTACCTGGCCGGTAAATGGGGAAACGTGCTTCTAATGCTTCTCAAGAGTGTTTAAAACTTTTCTCAGCTTTACAAAACTTACCGACATACTGTGTCCCGTTCGCATGACTCTGGTGTTGTCGCAGCAATGTTCAACGAAAATTTCCATCAAGTCGTCAGTGGAGCAGCGGATGGCACTGTTTGCATCTGGGACTTGGCGTCGGGTGTGAGAACATTCTCGTTTCATAACGCCCATGGAGTAAGTCTGTCGGCTGAAACTACTCGCGGAAGGAGGTTTAACCGTCTTCAAAGAAACAAGAAATCACGGCCATGTGCTTCGACCGCAGTGGCAGGCGCTTAGTTACTGGCAGCAGAGATGGGGTTGTGAAGGTACTTTGATTTTTTCGAACTCATAGGGGTTGTATTTAAAGCTCACTTTACAGATGTGGAACTTCAACAACGGGCAGATACTGCGCAAAATGCTGAAGGATAATGTGTCAGAGACGACAGACGTCCTCTACGTAGAAATGGTGCAATCAAAGTCGCATGTTAACGATTCAAAATCCACTCAACATCGGATAGGGCTCAAATCGATATATCGTTGCCGTCGGCTGGGACCGCAAGATAACCATATTTCTCGACGATCCCACCCACTTTGAAGCACGACCTGTACGAATCATGAATGGAAGCGGATCAGGGGCACACAAAGGGTACTGGTGCTGTGAAGAACAGTTTTAGGGAAACTCATGCCATGCATTTTAGTCATCAAGACGATATTTCTTCGGTGGCTTTCTGTCCACCGAGCATGCTAGCCACTAGCAGTGTTGATGGGATAATAGTCATTTGGAGTTTGGAATCCGGTATGTACCATCTGCATGGTTGTCTGTCTTGTCATTCCGCCTGATTGTGAGTTCTAGGGTACATTAAAATGACTCTAAACGAGCCTTTCCTTGATCTGCGTAGTAAGGAAGAGAAAGCCATAGAAAAGGTAGGATGCTCCGCGTCCGTGCTCGCCATTTTTTATGCGCAACATAGCTCTGAAATATTACACTTAGATTCTGTTTCTTCAACCTCTGGAGCGCAAGACAAAAAAGAGTCGACCGCTAGCATCATGCCATGCTGATGGATGTCTCCGATTTTGGGATACCTTTGAGGGTGTGCTGTTATATGAGGTATGAAAATTTTCCCGTAGTTGCTATGAACTGTTATTCTGCTGGTAGAGACTTAAAGGAAATTAACAGTTGAATTGTCAAGTTACGAAGGATGAGGGGTTGGGGACCATGGCTACTTCCTTCGATGGCTCAGTACTTGTGGTTGGCGGATCCAAAGGCCACATCCGGGTATGCCCAGCAGGAGATTTGACCACGTACTCATACTCATCAATTCTACACCCCCAGATTTTCGAAGTCAATATGAACGCTCTCGCAACTCAAAATTATGACATGTTCCTCGTCATGAAAAAGTCATGGCGGGCACACATTCAAAGCATTTCCAGGTATGAAAATGATATAGCTGAGTCGAGCAGGCTCTAAATGTTCCACAACCCATGCGTTTAGCGTAAATTACGCCAATATCCACAACGTTCTTCTCACAGCTTCCAAAGATGGCACCATTCGCGTTTGGACAACGGAAGGGGCACATATTGGTGTTTTTGGGCAAGACGATATGTGGACATTAGGTGAAACGATAACATACAAGGAGCTTCCTGAAGATGTGAAGCAAGCTTACCGCATTGAGGAACAACGAAATCAATTGCTCAGTAAGCACCAGGAGATGCTGAAGAAGAATGTCATTGACACATGGCGAGGTACGTAGTCTCAACTCTGTTCTTACCACCATGGCTGAACGTGATCCCTGCAGGCATCTCAATGCCAGCTACAGGTGGAACTGAAGACGGCAAGTTGTTGATGGCGAGCCAATGCGCAGTACTGGCACTAATTTCTCCAACAGATCAACCAAGCCCGGGCTACACCATGGCCAACATAAAAGAGCTGCGAACGCGGGCTATTCAGGCGCAGGTTGTGAAAAAATGGACAGGTACATCATGAGCAATTGTGCGAGGGAAACATAACTAATCTGTGTGGCGTTAGAACAATACAAACGTCGAAAAAGCGCAGTGGATTGGACATTGAATTCTGAATTACTTGCGAGCGCTAGTAGCGACAAGGTTGGTCCATCAGCATGTATCGTACTGTCATCAAGTGTTTGGAAGACTGACAAATGAGCAGCCACAGTTCTTTTCACTAAACCCAACCCGGGAACATCATCAACCTCGGAGTTTTTCCAATGTCAAATACGATGCTGTATATCATATGTTAGCCTATTATCCATTAAGCGAAGTTCCAGCACAACCGGGACCTGGTGCTCGTTCCCGGAATGCACATCGAATAGAAAGCGTCAAGCCCCACACTGCACCTCTGACTAATATGGTAAGTGGGAGCACTTTTCACCAAGGTGACTGACACATTGATAGAAACAATTATTCAGCGCAAAGAGCGGATGGCTACTCAGAGCAGTGGGAAATTCTGAGCGTTATTCGCCATACCTTCACAACTGATACCAGAAGTAACTGACATTTCTAGATATTTTTAGTCTGACTTCTTGAATGAATGTATTGTATGTTATATATATATAGTTGTTGCAGTGTTGATCTAAGATATTATTTGGCCTCGGTTTTGGGTTTCTGATTTTAAAGAGCAGCAATTAGTAAAGGCGCGAGAGTGTTTATCTTGAGCCCTTTACTTACTTTGGCACCATACTTTGACCTCGACTTTGTTCGGTTAACTACACCTTGGCAATCCAGCGCCCCCCGAACAACCTTGTAGCGCACACCAGGACAATCCGAAACACGTCCTCCCCGGACCAGTACTACTGAATGCTCCTGCAGATTGTGACCTTCGCCAGGAATGTACGCGATAACCACTTTGCCTGAAGTCAATCGTACACGGCACACTTTCCGCTGAGCTGAATTAGGCTTCTTTGGCTTTACAGTAAAGATCTTGAGACACACTCCACGGCGCTGGGGACAGCCAGCAAGTGCTGGTGAGGCCGACTTTGTCTTGCGCGCCTTGCGAATGCCTTTCATGACTTGATTGAGAGTCGCCATTTGACGGTTTATTGGCATGGAGGTACTTGGTAGAGTAAGACACTTGGATGCGGGACGGTTCAGGGCTGGAATAAAGCGAGGTGTTGTAAGGAACGAGCGACCTCCAGCGCAGGGGGGCGCTGGCCGACCAGTGAACTGGCAGAGGCCAGGCCACACCCAGCTTGCTGCTTTTCCACGGAATCTTGAGACAAGTCCTAGACTCATTGTCAAATTGGAGGATGTGTGGACGACGACAAACTTGCCATCCAAAAGCTCCATTGACTTGAGATTTGCGCTAAGCCACTTAATTTAGGGAAATTGGGCAAAATTGCAGAATAATGCCAGAATCCAAGCTGGAATCCAAGAATCCAGATCCACACAATGGAATGGCGAATGTGATACATTTACGCAAACCAAGCTCAACAAACTCTTACTTTTCAGCTGACGGAGGTCGTACGGAGGTCGCACGCTTTGGGTGATCGCAAGGGAGTGGCATCAGCCTGTGTACAGTAGGGGAATATGTCCATGAGACGACGACCTACGGCATCCCGCGGTGATCGGCCAGCTTCACCAGCGCCTGCAGGAGGAGGAGCGGGGGGAAAATCATCAGACGATGCTCCTGTTGCCAAAGTTGACTTGTCCCCTCCTGCAGGTAGCCCCCGTCCGTTTGTACAGCTATCACTAGCGCTTGTCGTTATTCTCGGGCTCCATCTCGTCGGCCTGTACCTATTCGCGAGTGGGTTCTTGCTTACCCGACTTGAGCTGGAAACTAGAAGCAACTGCACAACTTTTCGACCATTTGATGTGCCAGATCCTGCTATCCCATTCCTTCCCGTCCCCTTGAATGCAACGGAAAATGGTTCCGAGTTCCATACTTCAGACCGAAAGACCGCCACCCCTGACAACAAAGTGCCGCAAGGATGTTGGCACCCAGCCCGCTACGAACGAGCTGTTTTGATTGTTCTGGATGCACTTCGCTTCGATTTTACCGTATACAATGAAACTCTAGCCGAGCAGGAAAAGAAAATTCCATTTTCGACTCCCTTCTATCTCAACAAACTTCCGGTCATTCACGAGGCAACCAAGAATGAGCCGGGCCATGCTTTGCTTTTTCGCGCGCGTGCCGATCCCCCAACAACCACTCTCCAACGCCTCAAGGCTCTTACTACTGGTACGCTCCCCACCTTCGTGGACGCGGGCAGTAACTTCTTTGGACAGATCATTGGCGAAGACAACTTGATTGAGCAATTTACGCGTTCAGGACGTCGTGTGGTCTTCATGGGGGACGACACTTGGGATACTATGTATCCGGGCGGCATGAATGAGTCATACCCTTACCCATCATTTGAGGTGTGGGACTTGCACTCAGTTGACAATGGAATCTTGAATCATCTTGGCCCTACCCTTGACCGTGACCCCAAAGATTGGCACTTGCTGATTGCCCACTTTTTGGGAGTGGATCATGCAGGTCACCGATATGGACCTTTCCACCCTGAGATGGCCGACAAGCTAACACAGATGAACATAGTTTTAAAGAAAGTTATGGAAGAGCTCGACGACGAAACAGTCATGTTCGTAATTGGAGATCACGGAATGGACGCGAAAGGAGATCATGGAGGCGATAGTGAGAATGAGATTAATGCTGGCCTCTTCATGTACAGCAAAAAGCCTTTGACAGATTCTAAGGCTACCGATGAGCTTGCGGCGTATTTGGCAGATATAGACGAGATGGATCTTGGCAGCTCTGACCCATTTGTTTCTATGGACGGACATCGTACGGTCCCGCAAATTGACTTTGTTCCCACCATCTCCACCTTGCTCGGCGTGCCAATTCCATATGGCAACTTGGGGACGCTCATCCCGGAGACCTTCTACGTGCCTGGTTCCGATTTCAACAAATTACCAGTGAGCCATGCTTTAAATCTTCTGCAAGCGACTCGAGTGAATGCTCTTCAAATTGAAAGTTACATTACCGAATACAGCGGTAAGCGTTTGGGAGCCAAATTTGCGATAGCTGAGCTTCTCCAGCTCTTTGACGAAGCTGAAGCACAGTACGAGAATTACTTTGATAAAAATGGAAAGCTGAAACCGAGTAATGCCGACAAGGCAGCAAAGATTACAAAGGAACTCTATCTTCAGTACACCCGCTTTACGCGGCGTGCTTTAGTGGCCGCACGTAAAATTTGGGCTCGTTTTGACGTGCCCATCATTGTGTTGGGTGCAATCATCTCAACATTGGCGTTTCTCTCGACGCTGCTTTTCCGTCTATTTCAATGGAATGGCGAGACCTCAATACCATGGATTGGGTCGCTTCTGGGCGGCGTTGTGGGTACATTACTCTCAGTCACCGATGTTTTACATCCGGTTTTGGCCTACTTTGAAACCTCCGGCGAATCAACGTTGAGCAAGCACCATGAAATTTTGTTTGCAACTGCGGGTGGATTCATGCTGGCGTATATCCTTAGCACGCTACCAAAAATGTTGGTCTCTGGCGAAGTCAACGTATCGCGTCTTGCACAACGACCATCTGCGCAGCTCTTACTTGCGCTGACCTTGTTCGTTCTCCACATTGCGATACCCGGATCTGATAGTTTCACAATCCACGAAGATTCCATCACGGTATATCTATTGCAAGCATTCGGCTTTATGAACCTGTTGTGGGCTGTCGCCGTCGACCGCGATGCAGCTCGCGACAAACTCATTGGTCTCGCCGCGTTATTTATGCTCATGACGCGCCTTAGCCAGTACTCCACGATATGCCGAGAGGAACAGCATCCATACTGTATTCCGACGTTCAACGCAACACCCCTTTCATCTGTCGCCGCTCCGCATGCGGTTCTGTTACTGTTTCTCATCATTCCTGTAGTTGTTGCTACAATGAGAAAATTGATGCGCTCTTCCGATAATGATCAATCAACGGGAAAGATTATTCCAAACATATTCCTACCCTTTGGACTGCTTGTCTCCGCCGGCTACTGGACCTTGGATACCCTTGATAACTCTAATGCTCTGGAAAGCGCTACCTGGAATGTCTCCATGTTGAAATTCTGGTGGGCTCGTGTTGGCTTCTTGGCGGTAGGAGTCTCTAGCTTGTTCTTGTGGCTCAGCGATCCTAATTGCGTGGGAGTGGATGTTCTTAGTGGTGCCGCAGCGCAAGCTCTTGGAATATCGGGAGGCGCAAAGACTGTGTGCTTCTTGGGCATCCCAAATGCCGTGGGCGCATCCTTCCTTGTTTTGACCAGCGTTGTGTATATGATCTTGACCTTCTTCCAGAAGCCGATGGGTGGCTTGATGCTGGGACTTGCCATGTTGCAACTTTTATGTCTACTGGAAATGATGCATATATGGCGTGACAAAGTAGATGGGTTGACCGAGGATGGTGAACGCAGGCTCGGCCGAAAAACAACAGGCACTACCACTCCAACATCAGAAGAGCTGCAAGACATACAACGCCGTCAAGGGAGATGGATGGTGTTGTATCTTGTTGCTATTTACTTACTCGCTGCGCGATATTATTTTGCCACGGGCCATCAGTACACGCTTTCGACAATTCAGTGGGATATTGGCTATGTTGGAGTGAAGCAGCTAAGCTGGACTATTTCGCCCGTGCTCGTACTCGCCAACACATTTGCGGGACACATTTTGTTCGCGCTTGCTGTGCCCTTGATTGCCCTGTGGAAACGACCCCTTACTCGTCGTTCTGAGAAGCGTCTGGGCACAGAATTGGGGCTGGCAGTGCTTGCCTACGCAACCATGATTTCAGCGTCGACACTCAGCGCAATCCTGTTTGCAGGACACTTTCGACGGCATTTGATGGTGTGGCGCGTATATGCGCCGAAATTCTTCTTTGCCGCTCTGAGCATGATTTTGGTGCAGCTTGTACTACTCCTGGGATCGATGGCCGTGTATATGCCGGTGAAAGGGTATCGCGACTTTCTCACCAAGATGAAGCGATTGGGAATCATCAGATCATAAATTTGGGCTAACATGCTTGGCAAAATGAGATGCTGAATATGGAGGACAGGCGCAGCCTACTGATACATACGATACGATTTTGCTCTTTACTAATTTACACTTTGTATTTCCGTCGTCATTACTCGCGCGCATGTGTACATATATTGTTAAGCTCGCTATCTAATGAAGATTCGAACTTGACGGAGAGGCATACAAGACTTCCACTCCGCCACCTCCATGCGTTGCCTTGTACTCGCCCTGTCCAGGCGGAGCTGTTGCAATAATCATACTGCTCGCACGACTCCGCCGGCTTAGGTTGCCGTGAGAACTTCTGGTGCTAGCTGTCGCAGGAACACCTCCTTCTTCCAGACTTGAGAGAGCGGCTGTTTTAACTGTTTCACCCGCGCCACTGTCAGTGGTCCCAGCCGCAAATGCCCCGAGCTTCTGCTGTCGTTCAAAATCCACCTGTTTTCCACCACGACCATCATCGTCCAAATCTTCTTCATCCTCCTCCAAATCGGCCAGAAAGTTTTTGATATCCATGTCCACGTCGCGACCGGCAACTTTGGCGAATACATCTTGTTTTCGTGGGTCACCAACCATCCGAATCTCCATGGCTGGTTGCGCGCCCAGTATTCCCATCTGCTGAACGGTTTCCTGCAAAACCACCGTGGCCTCGCGCACCCAGGGTAAGGATAGGTAAGCAGCTGCGACCCCTCCCACCAGAAAGCAGGGAAGAAGCAGGGACTTTTCGTGCATGTAGCTATATGTAACCTGACCAAGCATTCCGCCTATCAAGTAGCAGACGAGGAGCGGGACGTGTACCTTCAAACGCCACAACTCTGCCGAAGTGTCCAGTCGACAAGCTTGACCGAGAATGTTTCCGATATCCGTACAGATTCCTGTCATATGTGTTGTTCGGACCACAGCTCCTGAATAACTGGTGGCGAGTGCATTTTGCAGACCACATCCAAACGCTGCGCACCACTCTCCGAGAATTAACTCTCGACGGAGGAATATGAAACTTGCAAAGAGGAGCCCGGATTCCAGGATAAGAGCATATCCATAGGACCTCCCCAATCGAAACTTGTTGTCCCCCACCATAAATCCTGCAACAAAACTTCCAAACATGTAACTCAAGATGATGGACGACACAAGGGCAAGGGTAGTAAGATCCCCATTGAGAAGGGAGATGGCGATCCGCGAGACGTTGCCAGTGTGATGTGAAACTGTGACTGTAAAGACACCAGCCAGTGTAACAACATTGATAAAACCGGCGTTAAGAGCCAGAACAGATCCTCCTATAACGATCGAGTTGAATTCGCGTTCAGCAAAGGAATTCATGGTCGTTTGTTCCCGAAGGACTGCTGGTGAGAGCGAGATGGAATAACGCCGGTTAAATATGGCAAACTTCAATGCCAAATCAGATGCACCCACCTTTTATATTTTCTAATTACAAATGCCCCTGGTGTCAGGGAGCAAATGGAATGTTTTCGCTGAATCGTCGGAATTTCAACAGAACGTGCTGACTCAGCCGAGTGTCATCGTCGAAATTCCTCAATTTTGGGACTTGCCGACAGCCGACGACATATACATGTCTGGGTATTTTAACTGTTCCCAACCCACGATGCAAAGTAGGACGATGAACTATGTCTTTGTGCAGGTTTTTTATTTCCCATAGCTGGTGGTAAATCACTTTGCGTACCGGTAAGTAGCCAAATGCGCTGGACCATGGGTCGCTTGCATGTACTTGGCCATGCTTGTTGTTCGCACCAGTCAGCGCACCAGTGGCCAATCAGAAACAATTCAGTTAACTATTGCAGCCATTGCATACGAGAACCCTTAACAGCACTCTTTTGCCGGCCTTCTCTTTAGATTAAACCTGGAAGATCGTAATGGCAGCTTGAGTTGGTGCATAGCCACGACCCGCAGTGACGTCCTCAACGGTGCTTCTTTTTACAAAAAAAAGCATAAACATTGCAAGATAAACAGTGTCTTTCGGACAAATAGAGTAGTTCCGCGATAGGGGTATTGAGGTACTCAGCATCAGGGAATCGATCTCGGGCTATATATCGCCGGACGGTAGAAAAGCAGTCCTGATCGTTCAGTCTTCAATCAAAACTTCCGTTGTATAGTGTCGGTCATGCCCGGACTAAACAGAGTCGAACTAATTATCATCAGCGATGATGAGCAAAGTACCGAGGAAGCGTTAGATTTGGTCGAGCAAGCCGGGGAAGCCGCACGAGAAAGCCGATTGGCAAATCGGCGTCGGCGGAACGTAGCATCAAGCGGACGGCATGATAGTGCCCCCCCTACAGAGTGGGCCTCGAGTAGTGCTTGGAATCCCCGACGATGGGAAGCGATTACAGCAGCTTCAGGTGTCGAAGTCATCAGCGTGGCATCTGACTCGGATGACGAGCGCGAAGCGTTGGAGATCGTTGTCGCAGTCGATGAAGACGATCCCCTTCTACCCGTCCCACTGCCACCAAATCCATACATACATTCAGAAAGCAATCGCTCCCGTAGTAGGCCACCACGACCATCAACCCTCATGCCATGGTATCAATCATCTGAGAGCAGTCCCGATCTGTTTTCTGAAATGACAAGGGAAGCGGCTGCATGGTCAAGTGCGGCACGTAGCTTTGATCTTCAGGATTCTGATGATGAGGACAAGGCGGACGAAGAGGACGTCTATACACAACGCCTATTTGCAGAGACAGCTTTACAGTATGAGAATTTTTTACTATCGAACCCCGATCTGAACAGAACAGGTCGGATACAAAGCAGCACTGTCGGAGGCTTGCCGCCTGTGGCTGCTTCTGACGGGCAAAGTCTGGCTGAGCGCAGCAGTCATCGCCCATTCCCGCCCCCACCTCCTCAACCAGTCACTACCTCTCTCGAGGAGGAAGTTGCGGTGCATCGCGAACTCCTACGTAGTCGTATATCCACACTTGATCCCAACCCTCCCTCCCTGTTATCCGCAACCCGCGATCTGCGCGCTCCAGATGTCCCAGATCCCGTTTCTGACTTTGTTGACCCCAATTTAAGATGGTTGGTAGATGACACCATCGTAGGAGCTGTGTCTGCAGCAGATGAAACTAGGGGAGAGCAACAATTGATGGAGATAGAGATAACTTCACAAGACCAGACCCCCCCTTCCACTATACCCGACAATAGCCAGTCTCGGCCTGTCAACCGCCATCGGATGAGGCGGCTGGATATCATGGCAGCTGCACGCGGCTATGCTTCCTCCCACCCTACCACACAAACATATGCCACCGTTGCCGCAGCAAGCACGATCTCGTCACGAATAGTCAGAGGGTCCTCCTCATCTGCATCGCGAGGTACAAGGTGGCGGCGCTCGCACGAAAGACCTAGAGCTACACAAACTGTTCTACAAGATACTCACCCCACAGCTGCATTGGCTTCACTTGTTGATGACTTGAATGCGGCGCTTCACGCAGAGCTCGACGAAAATGGCGTATTGCGCAATAGGACGGTCTCCCTAAGGAATAACACTCGGGACACCATACGGCGACTAGATCGTACAGTGGTTTGCCCAAACGGAGGAGTTTTGGAGTGCCCATGCCATCATGGATTTACTCGCGCGGCATCAAGCTGGGTTCAGTTCCACGCGCGCCCTGAAGATGTTTGGGACCAAGGAACAACGCTGTCAAGTTGGCCTGTCCTTCAATTTGCTGGGGACCAATGGCGAGACGAATCACCGGCTCCAAATCCCCCGCCTACATTCCGTAGCGAATATCGGGTTCTTGGGCCTTGTAGATGAGTACTCATCTTGTAATTTTATAAAAAGTATATGGTACAGACGTCTGCGAGCTGCATACCATACAAATGAGTTATCGATACTGGATACGTAATTTTATAGTCCTATATTTGGGGAGTTGCCGTTAGAGTCTCCATAAATCTAGAAGGAGAAGGTCTCCTTCAACTTTTTTGAAGATATTCAATGCACGCGGTGCCTTTGACGTACCGGGACAGTGTGAGTACTTTACATGGTGCTATTGCGGTGCCGTGGCGCGAGCTAGTCTAGGAATCAATGATGTGGGTCTTGTCGCTAATTGCAAGGTGCTTGCTCCTCCCGCTGGGCGCGCGATCCTGGTTGAAGTGCCTGGGCTGGCCTCCAATTTCTTGTAGCAAGTCTAAAGATGTTGCTCGCACTGCTTTCTCCTGCATGCGACCTTCCTGTGTCCATCCAGTGAAGAGGCAGACGAGAAGACCGATAATCCGACAATGAGAATGAAGCGTGTCTTACCGGCGCAACGAGACTCAAACAGAAATGGCATTTTGTTTGGCACATGTCGTCGCACTGGAGCGCACCACGGCATGGTCATTCCAATTGTATTTAGGCACATGCTGTGTTATACGTTTGAGGCGATCAGCGAAAGACTGGAAAGATGGAATACGCCGTGAGTAAAAGCATGGACCAAGCAGCGCCCCGAAACAAAGTGCGAAAATTCCGTCATGTGTCCACCGGATCGCAACCAAATATGGATTCCTTCAGAGTCGGCCACTGCTTCTCTGCCGTCCATCACAACGTTCTATAGCCCTACAGCTGTGAGTGGGTTAATTATATTCCTTTTTCTTGCCTAAGAAACTCACCACCGATATGCGATTTAGCCCTACAAGAAGCCGGAGGCACACCCAGTCAGAGTACGGAAGCGAAGCTGCTACGGGTCGGTTCGGTCATTGCGTGTGCAACAAAAAAGCTACTACGACTCAAGGCAGACATCTCGCCTGCTTCTCGCCCTCATATAGAGAACGCCGCACCCCTATGCAGTACCTTCAGGCCATCCAGTGGGGATGGGGGCACCACATCATGAATGCATGCCATGTAGAAGTAACCACGAGCACCAAAAACAAGTTTGGAACCTGATAATGTAGCCCATACCAGATCCGAGAGAGTACCTCTCCCATGGTGTGGATGGAGAAGATGGGGATGATTCCCGGATGAAGATCAGGCTTTGGACACAAGTGATAGATCCGATGGAAAGGTTGTTCCACGCCGGTTGCACATTCATGGGATGCTGCGTACGATGTGATCTGAACATCACCGGTCAGTACTAACAAAACTACATTGCTGCACCCGCAGGTGAAAACTGTACTGATCACATCGTCTTCAATGCAGGGTGAGTTCCCGGACACGGTAGAAGCATTGCTCTCGCACTCGCACTCGCCAATCCTATGCATCCTCTTTTCCTCACAATCCTGCAGCTCACAGATATCTTGACATGAATGGAGCGGATTAGGATAGAGAAGCATCCGAGATGCGAACCCCTCCTGCGGACAAGTACTGCGGGTCAAACGAGTCGCACAACAGCCTTGCCACGAGGAATGCAGGCGCCAACCTTCGTTCAGGCTCGAAACCTGATTCCCCGTCGCCGCGACTCCACTCGGGCAGACCGGAGCTTGATCTTGAAGGGCGCGTTTGGGAAAGCCTCTGGGAAAGCTTGTCAGAAACCTGGTCAGAAACACCTGGCCAGATCATACCAAAATCAGATCGTTGACCAAAGCCCTTTCCAAAACTACGCTCTACACGCTTTCTTTACAATACACACTACTAACACCACCCTCACTACTGCCCTACATGCTGCTCGACAAATTACCCCCGCTCATGGCGCCAATCACCGGGGGTTTGGATGATGGAGGACATAGATGTTGCACTCGCCTTCTATGAGTACCAAAAATGTGCCAGACAGGCTTGGAACAAAAGCGGCTTACGATGAAAGAGCACCCTGATCAGTTTCGACTCTTGCAAACCGGGAAGTTGCGTTCACCGTCCATAGCCCAGTTTTCCTCCAATACTCTGCAGAAGCTATGAAGAAACTGAGAGTCCCGAAGATATTGTTGATGATTGTGAGCCTATGGACGACTCCACAGCAGGGCTGCTCGATAAATTAACCCCGCTAGTGGCGCCAATGACCGGGGTTTGGATGGTGGAGGTCGTGGATGTTGCACTCGCCTTCTATGAGTACCAAAAATCTGCCAGACAGGCATTGGAACAAAAGCGGCTTACGATGAAAGAGCATCCTGATCAGTTTTTGGCTCTATCATCTATATTGAGTCTGCGTCCCAACCAGCACTTTGACGCTGTTATTTGGCATTTTGGAGCTGATGTTGTGGACTATATCACTGCCGAGGCACAAACAATGTATATGGGTGAACTGACAGATATGGAAGCTGATCGCATCAAAGGATTTGTTCGGGGAGTGCGTAACGAGATGGAGGAACTCGTGTCAGAATCCTCGAGCAGTATTGGACCCGTTGAAAGAGCCATTTTAGCCAGGAAAGTTGCCGCCCTTGTCCCAATTGATCCCAATCCAGCAAATATAACAAACGCTACACTGGAGGCATATCTCCATTGCGTATCAGAAGTCGTTCAAATATGGATTCACACATTGCCTTTGACTGCGGTTCGCCCCTCGGCTAAAGAGCTAAACGTGGTTGGGAAGGATTCCACTTGGCTTCCGCCATTGCTACAAATCCCCGACCATTTTCATGTTGAGTGGACAAATAGCATATCATCCTCAGCAAAAGCTTCAAAACTCTCAAGCAAGCGACGCCCAGATGGGGAAGGGGTATTTGTCTATCAGGGGACACGCGCGGCTGCAGGCTTGCACCTGGAGGTGAAGCCATTTTCGTCGGTAAATGACATACACGCACTCAACTTAGACTTCCTCCGCTTGGGGACCTTTGGGAAAAATGCAACGGACGATTTGCTCAAAAGGACACATGTAGATTGCACACAATATGCTGTGCAAATAATTGGTAAGATCCTAACTTGCGCTTCACAATGATTGACGTGTCGCTAATGTTTTGCCACCTGATATAGGTCTCGAAGTCTTTTTTTTGCTCTAAAATTGCGCTCAGAAGGCATTTATGTGCTGGTGGAGTGTTTTCGGTGCAAATCACCGGATAGTCTGAATGATATCGCCCCTTTCCTCACAAACCTAGGCAAAATCTACCAATTGAGAGTAAGTGGCACAAGTATGCTATTCGTTGACTTAACGGATGAAATAAACTGATTTCTGTTCCAGAAACGCATCAATTTGAACGCGAACGCGAACGCTCTCCGTGAATCGACCAGATCTGGCAAAGCCAGTGCCCAAACGTCTACTCCCAAGAAGGCATCGATCCGAGGTGCAATGACTACACCGGCAATGCGTCGAGCTTTGCACGGACGCGACAGCAAACGGCGCAGTAGTATCGCGAACAATACTTGTATGTAATCACAATCAATGCTATCTTTTTCCCATCTTTTAGATTCCCATCACCGTTGGCCTTGACGTTTGCTGTTTGGATTTCGCTATGTTGGCCCAGATGATCTTTCCGGCATTATCCATGCTGACCGCTGGCTCTTCTCTGCCAAGCTTGGTACTGATAGTACCGTCATCGTAACCAAAAGCGACGGCGTTGCTGGCTATAAGGCAAGCAACCGCCCAGGCTCACTCCATTCCGGAGCTGATGGAATCGAGGCTGAACTTGCTCTGGTTGGGGGTCGTGATACTCTGGCAGCAGGTCGTTAAGCTCAGCATTATCAGCAGCCTGCGTTGCAAAACAGGGTTGTAGCCGTTCGTGGCGATGGATGCAGCGCAGCCGAAAAAGCGAGTTACGCGAAAGCAGCTGGGGCTGTAGGTCTGATCCTTTTGTCGACCAGTGAGACAAGTGACTCTGTCTCCGCCTGTGCCGCGCTTGATCTTCCCACGGTTGCAATCACCAATTAGAAAAGTCGCGTCTCGTAAAAAATGTTTCGCGCATATGCTTTCGCAGCCTTCCTGTGGGCTCCCATCTGCGTTTTGGTGATGAAGTTCAAGCACTTTTATATGAAAGTGAATATTCTGCTATTGGACTCTGGCCATTTTTGTTGCGACTTGCGAGGCCTGTCAGACGCAAGGCATATATCACTGCCAAATTTTCCAGCGCCCGATACGCATCCAGCAAGGGGTCACCACATACAAGATGGAAGAAATGCGAATACCGCAGCATCCCAGGTCGCAACATATCTCGCGGCCACCAACCCGGAAGGAACCTATAAGTAGCGCTATCGAGCTATTCCAGCAAGTGGTTTACGCAGCGCAGCTTGGTCATCGGAAGCCAGACTCATTGTCGGCAACCACGAGGGGATCAACCTTGCGCATCATCTCCTCCCTATCTTGGAGGAACTGAACCCTGCGGACAAGCAGTACTGCATTCTGACCGACAAAGCTCTAACAATCACGCCATAGCAGTGGACCTTGAATTGGCGGGGAAGATTCCTGGGTTCCGGCTCAAAGACCAGTATGGCCCATTCATGCACCAACGCTAGATCCAGCCTCAAATGCACTCACGACGGGTCTGTACAATATGAGGTCTAATGATATGAGATGAATACAATACACAGGTGTCCTAGAGACGTAGCTTTATAGTCTAACACGAATCTACAGAGTTATCTACAGTCCTAGGTGCGGGGGAGTTACTGAAGCCAATAACTAGCGTCACATAGTCTTTAAGTCTAAAAGGAGAAGATCTCCTTCAATGTCGAAAATAGGGAAGACCGGGTCGGTTCAATACACGCGGTGCTTTCCCGTCGAGGTCCCAGCCACGCCTTTGACTGTGGAAGGATCGACCCGCTTGCTCGCAGGCTCTGCAGCCACCGCTCCAAAGGACAAGGTCGTATCGCCGCCCCCCAATGTTGCTAGTGAAACCGGGCTAAGTCCTCCACCGGGAGGAGCCAGATTTTTGCGGCCCGGTCGATGCTTGCGGGGTGAGAAGTCGGGCGAGGGAGGGGAATCATCCCCAAAAGTAAACGACGAAGCAAAATGAGACTTGCTTGCCGATGGTGACGCTCGCGATGGGGATCCAGCAGCAAGTTTGCGCTGGGGCGGAGGGGACGTCACGCGTTTGATAGGCCCCGGCGACGATGGACGGGACACGGGAGGAGTAATCATGGACGAGTTGGCAGATGATGTTGTCTCAAAAGAATGACCGACGCCTGGCAGACCAAGTGCCACCGAAGATTTATGACCAGGATCACCCAATTGTCGACGCCCGGGACGATGTACTGGGGGCGCTTCAGCGCTTTGCATCGTTCTATTGAGTGCATTTTGCGGTGCCGTAGCGCGAGCTGGTCTAGGGATCGATGATGTGGGTCTTTTACTTTCATCCGGATAGTTGCCCGCTAGTTGCAAGGTGCTTCCTCCACCAGGTGGGCGCGCGATCCTGGTTGATGTGCCTGGACTGCTCTCCAATTTGTCGGCAGCATGTCCAAAGATGGTACTAGCGCTGTTTTTCCCTGCATGAGCTCTCACCGGAGAGCTCTTCTCAGCTGCCGAAGCGGAAAACACTGTGCTCTGATGATTCCGGCCTGCATGAGCCCTTTGCGGAGATTCTTTCGTTGGAGACGCTACACCGCCTCCGCTGGTCACCCCAGCGCCAGGAATGATACCGACCCCGCTTGAGACTCCGGCAGTAGGTACATGTGCCTTGCGGGCAGTAACGTGCTGTGCAGATGAAGAGGTTGACCAAGGAACCGACGTAGTATCATCGCCAAATACTATGCTTGATTGGCCTCCGGGATATCTCTTGGAGGAAGCCTACAAAGAACCACGTCAGCAAAAACTTGACAGATCTAGCGCAAAACTTGGCAGCTACCGACCATATTGTCTCTATGAATGAGTTCCCACAGAATGCGGGGCGTTTCTATAAAAGTTTTATACTCTAAAGATATATTATGCCAGCAGCAAGAGGCAGCAAGAGGCTCTCAATAAGGTCGTGGAAACGTCAAAGGTGTGACCCGCGCCGCAATTTTCGAACAACTGGAAAAAGGGCTGCGGCCTGATGGGAACTTCCTTGCGCTGCAATGATCTTTTGTTGTGCGCACAGAGCACAACGGGCCCAGCTGAACAACACATAGCAAGGCAACCGAATGCTGATACAGGGCAGTCATTGGAGGGACGGCTTTTTCCCATTCCAGCGGTAGTAGATAGTCATATGGCAGCGAGGACATCAACTGTAACAGCTGTGGACGACATTTACCAAACTTGATAGCTGGCCCGGACGACGTCCTCGACACTTCATTATATGTGTGACTTTGGAAAGTTGCCTTATAACGGAAAGTTATCTTAATGCGAAAGGCCTTGGGGATGTAGTCGTTCTCCTGAACATAGCTAAGTCGCTCTTTGCGGCAGGCCTCAGGGCAAATGCATTGCAACAACTTTCCCAAAGTCGTCTTCTCTGCGCGGATGTTGATGACGGCAATTTTTAGTCAATCGAGCAGTTTGAGGACTTCCCCGAATTTTCTTCTTCAAAAGGACCACCCCGATGTGGGAAGCGAAGAGGATGTACCGGGGGATGTGCTGTTGCTTCCCACTATAACTGCCGACTTTCAGACATCAGTGTTCTGCACAGCTCCATACAAAATTCGTTTTGTCTCAATATGATGCAAAGCGCAAAGCCCACAATACACCAGATCATGAGGTTCTTCCGATTCGTCATGACCAATATACCCCGGATCGAACGAAGCTCTTACCACCTGGCACAAACAAGATGATCGTACTTGGATCGCGGGATGGTCAAACACGATGCCGTTGAGCTCGGGTATGTCAATGCCTACTAACTTAGCGTTGCATCACGGAAAAATGAAGGCCATTGGAGCATAGCATTAGGTTCCAATATTACTGGAAGGATGACATGCTTTTGGGAACTAAACTGTCATGTTCGCCCCAGCGCTACTTTGTTAAGAGGGATAGTATATAGTCTGAGCTAATCACAATGGCTTCATCCATTATAAGGATCTTGTATATGAGTTGTATCGGAGGCATAGGCTCACTTGGGCTATTCGGACGTTTTGAAACATCCCTGAGACTGTGGGTAGCACTCGTAGGCTCGGCAGGTACGGGATGATCGTAAACAAAACAATAAAACCCAACATGGGGTTGCAATCTAAACAGTACGATATGATACTCGTAATATGCTGGCAGCGGGACCCCTGAAAGCCGGAAAGCGAAGGGTACGGTAACATGAACAACAAGGTCATCAACGCGACTGACTGGTCCAGGTCCTGCCCAGCTGTCTCATCTTTGAACATTACAAAGCGGAACTTCTACCACTCCACGATGGGCGTTACTCATATAGGTCAGTTCGTAAATGTGATGTCGTTGTGTACACTGCTAACCCATATCTTTCCACCTCTCCTCTTCGACAACCAACTTTACCGTATTCTTCACAAACGATCGGGTATAGTCTTGTTCAAGGCCAAAACTTCCCTTACCCCAGACAAGCTGGCTGAATTTGTGGCCAAATGCCGATCTCTCACCAAGGTGCCTGGTGTGAACCAGGTACTGTTTTTTTCCTTTCTTTGGGAACTATAATTTCCAAGTCTGATTGGACAATTCAAATGTTTTTAGTTGAATTTTGGACCGACCTTCAAGACGGAGCGGGCAAAAGGATACACCCATGGTATGTCAAATGTTCATCCTTTGGCCTCAGGAAGAGCAACAAGAGTACTGATTTGGCACCCGCCCCATCCATAGCGCTCGTAGTGCAACTTGCGGATAAGACAGTAAGACCATAACTATAGCCTGCATGATTTATCCCAGAAAATGGGACTAATCCTGTGATTAGGCTCTCGGAACTTACGCTGCAGATCCGTACCATGGTAAGCGGGTTAACAGTCTTGCTCCTATGTTATGATTTGCGATTTAATGGTCTTGGCATCGCTACAGTGGAAGTGCTTAAAAATCACATCTTGCCGTCAGTCGAAGAAGGTAAGCGCATCAGTAAGTTACTCCCCAAGTCGAGTTTGGCTCAAGTCCGGATGGATAGATGGAATCCTTGCAATGGATATCGAATAGTATTCAGACTACGGCAGAGATATTGACTTTCGTAAACAAACGAATGAAGTTTAGCAATAGTCGGTCAACAAACTCATTATCTACATTATGAAAACCGTCTATCGGCCAAATATGTATTATACAGCATGATCAACACGCGAATTGGCAATGTACTGTGACAAGTCCTGCGAAACCTCTCAATCAAGGTCCATGCAGGTCAGCAAATAAGGTAAATAGAGTGTATCAGGCAAACGGAATGAATCAAGAGACCCGTCCATTCAGAGTGCCGGCCATTGATTTAGATCTGGCCCTGTGGCCAGAGACATGTGCTTTTCGCGGGGCGGTGTAGGGAGATCCATAAGGAGGCTGTGGATATACTTGGGCATAGTACTCTTGAGGTGGAGGAGGGTGATGGAGAAAGGAGTACGGTTGATGAAACTGATTGAGACTGGATGATGACAGATGGTGAGCAAAATTTTGAGGATAGTGGTAAGGGCTGTGTATGGGCGGATGGGTCGGGTATGGATAATGGGGTGAATTATTGTATGCGGGATGATGATATGGATCTGATGGCGTGCGGTAGATTCCGTGTACTTGAAGGTCCGCTTCGGATTTGGCAGACGTAAGCGGTCGGCGTTGTGGTCGCTTGCTGCTTGCCTTGGGCTCTGGCCCTCCGGTAGCTGCCGGTGTCGAGACATGAGCGGGCGATGAAGAGGATGATGGAGGCTTTGAGCGAGAACGACGGTGGCGGGACGCAGGTCCGGAAGGTGCGGATGATGAAGGTAACGTCTGTGCAGCCCAGGTAGAGTTGAGATTCACACCAGGACGCGACCAGGGGGACGCGGAGGGGCCTGCCAACGCAGTTTCCAGTCTCATTCTAGCTTCTCGTTCTTCTGCTCTGAGCCTGGCCTCTTCTGCGACCGCCCGCACTCGCACTTCCCCGACCTGCTCTTGAACTTGCCGCAAGACTTCGGTAGCATGCATTACGCGTTCCCGCTGCTCCCTCCGTTCCCGCTCCATGGCAATCGTTTGAGATCGCAATTGCTGTTCCATAACGTGCTGCACTGCACCTTGCAGTTGCCTGATGAGTTGAGATCGAAGTTGGGTGTGCTGGGTGTGGAAGTGTTCGAAAAGATGGGCCAACGTGCGAGGGGACAACAGAGAGGGTGAGCACAAGGTCGTCTGAAATTGAGTCAACAGTCGCTTCATATGGGCATCGAAGCGTGGAAGGTCGGTGAATTGCCCTTGTGCCATCTATTCCGGTATAAGTATAAAGAACCCCGAAAGTCTCTAAAAAGCATTCATACCAAATCTCGCGTATCTTCAATTCCTTTAAGTAGTACGCTTTTGCTTCGCGCAATGGCTGTTTCGTAGTTTTGCACCACAAATGCACTTAAACAGCTGTCGACTGGCTCCACTTTGGCCCGTTCATCCATTGCTCCAACGATTTTCTGGGTGAAGCCATTTTCTGTTAGCCTGTCTGTGTCAACAACGTGCACAAGGTGTAACAAACCTGGAAGGACTCTTCCCGCTTCTTCCACAGCTTTCCCTGCATATTAAGCCCGCCATTCCCCACACGATCTCGAACTCCACTCATTGCCCTAGACACACATTCCGCATGTCGTTTCCGCAGTGATGCCCAATCCAATGGCATATCTGGTATGGCTACTGCCGTCATCCTATCCACATATTCTCGTTCAGCCCATTTTGTGAGGGACCGCCATTCAACCTCGGAGGATTGGGATAGCAGCGGGGAGAGCATGACGGGGTTAGGCTGTGCAAGGGCGGCCGTGACGCGGAGGATGTGGTTATTGAGATGAGCTCCAGAGGAAAACGGCAAAGGTATAAGATCAGTTGAAGCGGCATAGCTCAACTTGGGAAGTGTTGTGGTATGTTTGGAGAAATGAGTGATTAACGAGGAAAGATGCTTTCGAGAAGGCTGTAAAACGGACCGAGCTCCACTTGGGGGTAGGGATTGCGCAGCAAGCATGTCATCCACATTAGTGGGGTACGCCGAGGATGGCGGGGTATCGCGATTGACAGACGGTAACCCAAACAGAAGCTGCTGTGGAAAGAGTTTGGTCAAAACGGACCGGACGGCCATTGATGTTGTCATCTCCTTGTCGTCTCCCTCATCGTCCGTTTCCTCATTCCCCAGCAGCATCAGCCGGGCAGCCATTTCTGGGTCCTTCGCCATGTCGGCGTTGCTGGCAGCTCCCACCACGATCCATCCAATGTGGGGTACACACGCTCGCAACACTTCTACGCGCGTCGAAGGATCGATGCATCGCGGCAAATCCGCAAATGCCGCGAACGTATTTAAGGCCACTGAATCCATTTGCTCTCCTTGATGAACGCAGAGAACGGATGATGCAATGAGTAGAGATACGAGTAGCAAGTTCATTTCTCGAGGACTGGCACTATAATTGCCATATTCATCCTCTTCCCCGCCTGCATCACCATTAGCAGCAGCGCCCAGAGCAGGTGTTTCCAGCACAACGAGCGCGGGCTTTGAGTGTGTTCCAGCACCAATCATTTCCTCTTGTTCCAGTATTTGGGTAATGCGAACACCATCATTCCAGCCATCATCTCGGGCTCCGGAATCATCTGCGTCCTTCTTCTCTGTTTGCGACAAGTCTATATCATCACGACTCATTCGAAACCCGGGGTCCAGATATCTGCATACTTGTCGTGCTGCGCGTCTATCCCCGCCAATCACAACCACGACGCAGATCGGACCGTCAATCTGTGAAAGTGCATCCAGGCCAGCTTGGCAGGTCTGAGGCAGCCCAGCCGCATCAAACCTCAGAAGTGGAATGCCAGATCGATCTGGAGAGCGGTGAGTGACGGGAGGTGGTTGTGAATGCAGCAGGGAAAGTGTTCGTGGAGGTGCAGAAGGAACGCGAGAAGATTTCTTGACTGGACTTGACTGCTTTGCGAGCACGAGCGACGAAGCAGAATCTGAACCAGACGACTTGGTTGATGGCAGACTTGGCGGAGGAGTTGATAGATAAGATGATTCCTGCTCTCGTCTGCTTTCTCCCTTTGATCCCGCCGCATGTTTACGACGTCGTCTTTCGATATCTGGCGGAGGGGTTCCCGGTCGATCTGCCGCAGACTTCACGTTGGCGTACGTCGCCGTCGCCTCATCCTTCTCCATCCTTTTTGGTCGCGATGGCTGAACATGCCGGTTCGGGGGGTCATCAACCGTGATTTTTCGTGCAGGGTCCGCAGCAAAGTCTCGTTGGATTTGCGATAATGACTTCCCTCTTCGTCCTAGTAGTTTGTTTTTCAATGGTGTTAAGAGACCGGTTGAGCTTGATTTAGATACCGGCCGGCTGGTTGATTTTGCTTCGTGTTGCCGCTTCTCTTGTGACGGAAGCGGTGAGGGTGGGACAACGTGGGGTTGCGAAGAAAGAGCATAAGAAGACGATTGGGTTTTGCGGGATCGGAAGGGATCTTCTTGAGTGTCGACCAGCGCTTTCTTGTCTGATGCGTTGCTCGCATCCGCGGCCTCGCGACGCTTACGCCGCGAAAACATTTCACGTAGGGCCGCAGAGAAAGTATAAATGTTTTTACTCGAAGGGATCTGGCCGTCAACCTATTTCCAAGAGTTTTGAGTAAACAAGCGCACACGGCTACTTTTTGGATCGGAGGTAATGACGCGCTCTCCAGAGATGATGTTCCTCGGAATAATGGAACTGCTGCCTTGATGTGCTGGGTTGTCGTTCTTGAAGTGTTGCGCTGCCTCTTCTATTGGCAAACCTTTCATATGCACATCCTCACTGCAGGCAAGGGCAAAGGCTTGGCGACACTATAAAATGTGGAGAGACTCGAGACGTGTGCCCGCTGGTACGTTGCGCTTTTTTCTTCCCAGTTTTTGGGCGGGGACCGACTATCTGTATATCGGGTTGTTCTTGAACTTGTAGTTGTTGGGGGCGCGGTGATTTTGGCGCCAGTCTTGATAGAGATCCAGTATCTTGTGTTTACTCGAGTATGGACGAAAGCTTGGCCGTACGCGCTATTTGTATATCGGCACGCCAGACTGTGGAGAGCGCAATCCTGCTCATGTCCCAATATTCCGACAAGAAAGGTGCAAGACGGACGCTTTGACAAACAAAAAGCCATCATATGACATTCTCCTAAAGGAATACGGACGCGTTACGATTGTTTTCGATCGCCAAAAAAGCTTCTGCGACGAGAACCGACCTCGACGCGACGCGTCGGGCAACGAACGAAGAGGCCTGAAAAAGGGGCTTTCGGCTTTGTCAAACATTTACCGGATTTCAAGTCATCCAAATATGCGGTAAGGCAAACTATGAATTGGCAGCAGGGTGAACAACCTTTGCGCTACGCAACTGGGAAGGGCATCTCCAAGGCAATAATAACAATCGCCGCGGGGTTTACAGCGATGGGCCATTTAGGCAGGCAGAAATCATCAGGCCACTACGAAGCATCATCGAAACACCGTACCATTCTATATCTTTGCGGTCAGTTGTGTGTACTGTACTGTATATGTTGTGCTGGGCATGTCCGAAACCTCCGGACACCGCGACGACCGACTGAGATTCTGGAATGGACAAAATAAAGGCTGAATGCTTTGGACCAGAGAGCTCAACATTAATTCGATTTATGGCCCACCCCCAATACAAGATTCTCTTTCTGACATAAAGACAAACCTTATACAACGCTGCCAAGGACAGGCCTGGGTAAGTTTTGCTTCCGGTAAAATATAATTGCGGACATCTTACTGATTTCACTTTGTGTCATAGATACCGATAGCTAGAGACTTTTCAGACGTAGACTATCAGGCATGACGGAAGTGGAGCTGAAAGGGAAGGAATTCATTAGCGGGGAGAATGAGCGGGATCAGGTTATGGCCAGTGGGACACCATTAAATGTGAAGGAAACGACGGCTAATGGACATCAGGATGTCATGACCCATCAAACACCGGCACCAATTCGCCCTCCACCCGATATGGACCCACTGCTGGATATTGAGACGATGAGCGACGATGCTGCTCTGACGCCGAGTGAGAAACCGCTCCTGCCATCAACAGATACGCCCGCTGCTGCACCGGCCAAAAAGCCACGGAAGAAAGCTGCACCATCAGCCACGCCCCGGAAACGGAAAACAAAGGCCGAGATAGCGGCAGCGGTGCCCGAGGACGGGGAGAAGGAGAATACGGGGGTGGACTCACCGGCTACCATAGTCGCCCACAAGAAACGGAAGGCAAAAGCACCGGCAGCACCCGCCGAAAATGCCGAGGATGGCGAGCCTGGCTCGGCAGTAGCGACATCTGCGCCCCGGAAACGCAAGCCCAAGGTGGTCAAGAGCAAGGAGGAGGATGGCGATGGGGAAGGGGAAGGGAGTTCGACGACAACACCGGCCGCCAAGCGAAAGCGGAAAAAGGCCGCGTCGCAACAGGCGCGCATTACAGAGTTTACAGAGGAACAAGAGTTTGGAGCTCAGCAAGCCTCATCCTCGTCGGTATCCGCATCTTTCAAAAAGCTTAACGCATTCAAGCAATTCCCAACCGATCCCCCTCTCCTCGCCAACCTTTCCAACATCTATCCCGACCCATTTTGGACCAAAACACCTTCCACCACCCACATGGTCTCCACCATAAATGTAGATAATCCGCTGACCCTTGTTCCCAAATCCTCTAATTTCCGTGACCCGGGCCATATAACAGCCATGAGCCTGTCCCCCGATGGGAGTCTCCTAGCCACGTTTTCCACACTGGGCGTCGTCCGAATATGGGATCTAGAGACCTACGAGCCCGTGCAAATGCTACAAGACACATCTGAAACTGAAATCGACGAGTTCTACTGTGGCCAATTCACACCGACAGGCTCGCATTTGGTAGTGGCGGGCAAGCTCAAGGACAGCAAAAAGTGGAGTCAGGAGGATGAGGATAATCACATTTTACCCTGCCCGATCAAAACATTTGATATTCTTTCTGGAGAGGTAGTGGCCCGATGGGATGGACATGAAGAAGAAGTCCTCAGT
This sequence comes from Phlyctochytrium arcticum, assembly GCA_025602905.1. NCBI lineage: Eukaryota > Fungi > Chytridiomycota > Chytridiomycetes > Chytridiales > Chytridiaceae > Phlyctochytrium > Phlyctochytrium arcticum. The sequence continues at coordinate 415,555 of JAHLKI010000021.1, read as the reverse complement.
TGCAAAGGGATCGAGTTTGGTGGAGATTGGTACTGGGTAACGACCAGTCAGGACGGGTGGGTGTGGAAATGGAAGGTCGCCGAAGATGGATGGTGAGGGTGTACTGGCTTCCACAATGTACTGCGAATGTGTTTATCTGATTAGGTGAAAATAGGACACTACTGGACAAGCAGAGGATGCTGGATGGCGACACGTGTATGGCTTTCAATGTCTCATTTCTTCCCCACACGGGCAACAAGTACTTTGTCGCGTCCTGCGACTCTGGAATTTGTCTCTTTGATTTCGATAACGGAGTGGTAAAGGCCTTTTTGTCTACCCAGTATTCTGACTCTTGATTGCTGACCTCGAGCCATTTTTCATTTCTAGAAACTGCAAGCATTTCAAGGGTTGTACAGTTGTTACTGCGATTGTGTCAAATTTGTTGACGCCGTGGACTTCCCGCCGTCGCCATCCTGGGACATTGTTTTGGAGGATGAGTCTGGCGAGCAGCACGTTTTTGCCTATCTACTCAGTCGCGGCGTAGAAGAAGTGGAGGTTGTTGATGGGGACGTTCCTATCAGTAAGTCGCAATGAGAGACGGTGGGCAAAGGGGCTTCACTGACATCCCTGGGAAAACATCAGATACAGAACCCAACTCGGTCCGCCTTCACAAGCTCAGCTACCCCAATACACCCGGTGGGCCATTCACACTGACAGAAGTCCAGCGCTACACGCATGAATTCTACCGCTCTAATTCGTGGCTCACAAAAATCTCGTCGAATGGGCGCTACGTACTAGCTCCTACGTATGACGGGGCCGTCGTGATTTTTGAAATGGCTAGTGGAGGGGTGGTGGGTGTGCTTCGCGACCATGAGGGAGTAGAAGTTCGGGATTGTATATGGGGATGGAGAGGGGGAGAAGTGATCACTTGTGGGGACGGTAAGTAACTTTTATTGGGTTCCATGTGAGGGACTTTCAACTGAAACGGTTACTTGTAGATGGGAACGTAAAAGTATATACCCAGTCGACAAAGCCGTTGCCCGTCACGGATGGGGCATCCGTCTTGGAAGCATTGACGGAAGATGTGCCACGGGCAGTTTCCAACGAACCCCCAACACAAATTCCGCAGGAGCCAATACCCGACCTAGTACCCGACGAGAAAGCGCCTCTGCTACTGTAAGGTCTGATAAAACAGAATCCTCAAAATGTTGAAAAATATACATATAAAAAAGAAGGTCGGGACAAGTCAAAAGCACTACTATGATGATGCCGCTGCCTGCTGTTTAGCCCAGTCTTCTGGGGTCAATGTCTTTTGCGAAAAGGCGTGGATCTGGGCAATTTCTTCCTTGAGCGCGTCATTAACCAGCCTATACAACATCTTTGGTCAATACAACATGATTTCGAGTGACGATTTATAAGGAGCAATGTACCGGTGTCGCTGCAGCAGGGATTTGCCTACAAAGAGCGGTGAGACGATTGTGACATTGAAGGACTGGCCACAGCCGTTTGATGTATCTTCGACGATCTACACAAGAAGGTAAGCAGGTTGATTCGAACAAAAAAGAAGGATGAGTACGTACGACAGTTTCGGCCGATACGGCTTCCTTGATGCGAGCCTCGAGGTGAGCTTTTGCGACAGGCATGATTTTGAGGCTCTCTGGGAAAAACGTCACGAAAGTTGCTCCGAAAGGTCATCGCCAACCCTAGCCCTAGCCGTGATGGTTGCCACGCAGCCGCGCCACTCACGTGTGTGCCCGCCAGCCAATCAGCAGCGGCCGCAGCCATTCTGGGGCCTCGAGCGAGAGAGATCGGAGACTTTGTCCGCAACAGAGGAGGTCCCCACCATTGGCCCCATCTTGCTTTTCCACCTTTTTATTTTTATTACCACGCCTTATACGACCAGGCGGGCTCCCATTGCGACTTGGAGAAATCGGGGGATTGACTGCTCGATACCTGGAGTTTGAAGCGAGACTGCCGGACGAAAACTGCTGGCACAACACCTATTCCACTCTTTGCCGATTGACCAACGCGTTTTTTCCCCGTTTGTTGAGTGGTGAGTATTATTGCTCCGTGACTTTCGTAAATGAGACGGCAGTAGCGGATGGCAGATTTTTTTGAGCCGGGGGAGGAGACTGCGGAAGAAACCAGAAGCGGCTGGAAGCGTGGGTTGATTTGGAGCAAGGGCAGCAAAAGGGCTTGGCTGAAAGGGAGATTTTACGGATTTAGGGAATGGTCCAGGACGCTTTCGTTTGAAGCATGAAATTAACCGTTGTTCTCGTTCATAGAGCATATATAGCAAGTATGTTTGCCACCCGAACTGCCACACGTGTAGGAGCTGCCGCCCACCGTTTGTCGACAAGCACCACTACCACACTCCGCCGGACCGTTTCCTCAACATCATCATCATCATCCTCCGCCTTCAACAACAACCGCCGCGCCGCCGTAACGTGGCTGGCCAAGGCTGCCGCCGGTTCCGCTATTCTCGGCTACGGCATCTCCAACCATGTGCTCACGGACGATGTCATGGCCCCCGTATACCGCTCGGCCAGCCAAGCCGCTGCCGCCCTGAAATCCAAAATGGAGGAGCTCGGTTTGGAGCTTCCCGTGACGGTTGCGCACGCCTTTTCCACCGTTGACCACGGTCTGCACGCCCCTCACTACCCTTGGGAGCACCAAAAGCCGTGGAAGACATTTGACCATGCTGCTCTGCGACGAGGATTCCAGGTCTACAAGGAAGTCTGTTCGGCCTGTCATTCTATGGAATACGTTCACTACCGCAACTTGGTGGGTGTGACGCACACTGAGGCCGAGGCCAAGGAATTGGCTGCCGAGTACGAGTACAAAGATGGTCCCGATGACAAGGGTGACATGTTTATGCGTCCCGGAAAGGTGGGTTTATCATTTGGATTATTTTTGACCGCAAAATGAGATTAATGTTGGCTCAAAAGTTGACGGATACGATGCCCCAACCTTACCCCAACGAGGAAGCCGCCCGTGCCGCCAACGGAGGCGCGTACCCTCCGGATCTGTCGTGCATTGTCCGTGCGCGTCACGGAGAAGAGGATTACATTTTCTCCTTGCTCCTCGGATACTGTGATGCGCCAGCCGGTATCAATGTGCGTGAGGGTCTGCACTACAACCCTTACTTCCCAGGCGGAGCGATTGCCATGGCTCGGGCATTGTACGACGAGGTTGTAGACTACGAGGACGGAACACCCAACAATGCGTCCCAGCTGGCCAAGGACGTGACTGCCTTTTTGGCGTGGGCGTCGTACCCTGAGCAAGATGAGCGCAAGAAGATGGGAATGAAGACGTTGGCTATTTGCGGAACGTTGCTCGGATTTGCGATTTGGTGGAAGCGATTCAAGTGGAGCTACCTCAAGTCTCGCAAGATTGTTTACAAGCCCGGCAAGGTAAGAGTGGTGTGTTAAATTATGACTTTTTGCACATGGCTCATCTACTCTCTAGTTTGGCGACATTTAAATCAACCCACGCACCCCACACACTCTTTATATCACAAACCAACCCTCTCGCTTATCTCGTTTATTATTTTCTACTTTGTTTCGTTTGTCTGTCTGCCTCTCTCTACACAAATCTATTTGGCTCTATAGTTATGCTTTCATCACATCCATTCACGATAGTCAAATATTTGAAATTTCCCAGTGAGAGGGCGGGTCCATGTCCTGGGAGGAAAGCATGAGGATTATATGTGCTGGACTGTGTCGTAAAGTCCACCATGATGCCAGTGACAAGAGCACGTATCTCGCTCATTAGAAACACCCATCAGATGGTACCCGACTCTACAGTTCATGTGTCGGCGAGGTCGGTGGCTTAGCCAAGGGCTCCTTGGACCCTGGGCGCGTCGACTTTCATAGACGCGTCTCGATTCAACGATTGCAAACATAGCGCTTTACGACTGGCTTTACGATGCTCGCGGCAGGGAAGGAGGAGTCCCAAGCTTGATCTGAAATCTGCCAGGCAACAGTGAGGTGAGAAAGACTTCCAACAAAGCCGGATAGGGGAACCTACTCTTGCGGGGCCTACCGTGAGATCTTCCGATCCCCGTTTGCGACGCTTGGCAGGGAACGCCGTGAGACCTGCCCAGTAATTGGACCTGCCCTCAGTGCGACTGTGATTTTGCAAATCAAACGGTGGAGCAAGCATGGGCGCACTATGCCTTCAATCATATACTCCAACGCCCAGATCCTACGTCTTTGACATCTTGACACGCCACGCAAAATGAACCAGAGGGTAGTATCCACTCCGACGATATCGATTTGACAAGTGAAAAGGATGAAGAACCCATGCGATTTTGGTATCAAAACAAATTAGCAAATGAGGATGATGAGGAAATTGAACAGGAGCAGGAGCAGGAGGAAGAGGGAAGCTGAGTGGTTACGGGCAACAAATGCTCAAAGATCCAAGAGATGGATCAGCTTCTTGGCGAATTTGGCCAGCAGGATGACGCGCGGCATTGGATCAGAACGAGGGACGACGAGGTTATTCCAACCCCGAACAAAGCAGATGTTCACAGAAAAGTATACCGTACTTTTGCACCCGGCCTCCACCATTGTCCGATCATCAAAAAAGACAAGTTTGACTTTCTCCTCTTTGAAACCACAACGCATATGTCAGACTCAGTTGGAGCGAACGAGATGTGGCGGAATTTGCGAGTGGAGAAACGCAAGGTCTCACGCCCTAGCAAAGCTGCAGCGGGTGACAATAGGTCATCGAGTGGTGCTTGTAGCACGCCATGATAGCGATGGGGCAGAGAACAAACAGGGACGACATCACTGTGGATTTACCAACAGAAGCTGTGGAATCAGAGGGCGCCGGAGACGCAAGAAATTGCATCTTTGCCCCCCCCCCCCCCTGGTCAAAACCATTTATGCAGAGCTGCCTCAAACCTACAAAGAGATTGTAGCACACTACTCGCATGACAGTAGTGGTATCATTGATTTGAGGCCCGAGTCTACTTCATTTTATGACTTGCCGGAAGGCGTACAGGATATCCCAACCCCCAAGACGAAAGGGGTTTATCTTCTAAAATCTTGGTTCGAACTCCTAATATATATATATATATATCTTTATACATTAAATTCAGTCCACTACCGAGAATTTGCCCCTGCTACTCTCTTTCTTTCGTAGAGCTATGGCGTAGCCTTGTAGTACTCTACAAGAAGTACTCGGAGTACGAATCCCAAAAAGTACCATCATACATGGTTTTTTTTCCCCCCACCGAAATGAAAGAATGAAAGATTCACGCACTATGACGTTTCCTCCTCCTGGTGTATGGGTAATAATGTTTTGCTCGAGATCAGTATTTAGTTGTTAGCCATAATGCGTCCCCCTAATGTACATGGCACATGAAATACAACCCCCAAGACGCTTCCCCTTGGTTTGTACCCATACATTTCGGTACATGCGACAAAAGAGATGGAATACAAATTATACAATGGATCAACTTTAACACATATAAAAAATATGAGAGTGATAACGCATCACTTATAGAGAACGGTTACTCCTATATTATTCACAATCAATTTTTGCTGCGCAGACCATTATGATGTAAGGTGATATTGTGTAAGATAAGTAAGAGGAGGGATCAATGTTCTTTGGCGTATTCTGCTTGTTGAATAATTTTGGCATACATATGCGCAGTTCTTTATGGTAAATTTTTGCTTTTTGATTGTGCGCATGGCATGAATGGTGCGACTTGCATGAAGGGCGTTGGCAATTTTCTGGCCTCCGAAAATCTTGTCCGCGGTTTGGCCAACCAACGTCGCCCAGCGGGCCAGCAGAAAATCGCTTCGTACAAGTCTGGAAACAGGGTCATTTGTGTTTCATCTCGGGGCAGTTCCGATGGGTGACGCGATTGGTCGTAGGAGGTTGTCTTGAGGGGATATTTGCGATACAACACCGGCAATGGCGAAATCACTGGCGTCAGTGTCGACAATTGCTTCGTGATCCGAGTTGAGTAGCGGTGGATGCTAAAGAACGGCGGGCAGTCGAAATTATCAGCAGAAAACTCACAGCAAGAACAAAATAGGGAGGCAAATAGAAAAAACGTCGAGGGAAAGGGCCAGCGCAGTGGTCTTGCTCAAACTCAAAGCCAAGCGAGAAAATCACGAGGGAAGAGGGGTGGAGGTTCCCTTCGGAAGTTGCCTCCGAAGTGCACTCGCACTTTAATAAGCTACGCACAATTGGCGTATGCGGGCAGTTGGTCCTCAACAAAACGGGATCGGTTGGAATGGGAGAGCGGGGGGAAAGGTTTCCGCACGCCACAAACCGGCCAGTGTTTGCTTTCGGGTGATGTTCGCCTGCCCCCCCATCAAGCTCCATCACCCCTTCTGTCCACCGTTTGGATAACCCGATTGTCCGCATTGTACCGTACCCCTGCCCAAAAGTTGCGGTGGTGGGTCCGCAATGCGAAGCAACGTAAAGAGTTGTCTGGTGCTCGGAGGATGTGCAATATTTCGGCTATGGGGCGACGAGGTTGAACGATAGGCGGAGGCCGAGGCGGTGTTGGGGAAATTGGCGTTGGGGTTTCGTTCGAAGGATTGGTGTTCCGAATATCCCAAGTTTGATAAGGTTCCAGTAGCGAGACGTGAAATACTGGGTAGATGTTATATGCCTGTTGATTCAAAATCTTTGCAGGTATGATTTCCTTTACCAAGGATTGAGGTGAAGCCAGTGGGATTGTTCGTGCGAAAGTTGCTGCCGAAGTGCTCGCGCACTTTGATGAGGGAGGCGCAATTGGCATATGCGGGCGGTTGGTCCGCGGGAAAATCGATTGTCAGGATCGGTTGACAAGGTGAGAGCGGGGAAGGTTTCCGCATGCCACGAATCGGTGGGGGTTTGATTCGAATATGGTCAAGCTTGGAAAAAAATTCTGGTGACAGGGTCGTATCTTTGCTTTGCCTTCTTTGTCTCATTGGAATACTGTGCCGTAGAAGTGAGCACAACGGGGATGGGAGGGACTCGGAGTTGGCGGCTGATCAAACTCTGCGGGTCGTAGAGTTGCGAATTCTGCATAGGGTTTATCGGGAATGGGACTGATGCCAATGTTGTGTTGATCGTTAGCGAGGCCATATTGCTGTCAAATATATATTAATTATAGTTTAAAAGGATGACGAGAAGGCCAGATCATGAACCCACTCGTCTCAATCCGATTTGTTTTGCCTTGCTTGTCTCATTGGAATACTGTGCCGTAGAAGTGAAGACACCATTGGTATATGCCGGAGGCTGGTGTTCAGGAAAATGGGATCGGTTGACAGGATGGGTTGTACTAGCCACATAGCGATGGATTCCGACTAGTACCCACGACGGAGGGTGAAGATGCGGCGGGTGGGAGTTGTCCCGCAGAATTATGCAGAGTGAGGGGCTGCCCATGCAACAAGGACGAGAAAGCCGAGTGGGAGGATTGTCGTTCAGCGGTGTTGAGTTGGGTATTCCACAATAGCAGGCCGTTTTCGGAAGCCTCAGAATCCCCTTCGGATGTCGGGCATCAGAGGCGGTTTTGGCGGCTGTTGACGGAGTGGACATGGAACCACAGTGGACGTAAAACCGGTGGAAAAAGCACGATCAGCTGTCAATCCCCCGGAAAACACTCGTCGAAATGGGACCAGACCAAATCGTGAAACAGGGATAGGCGGCCGGTCAGCGCTTAGATTGGTGCTTGAGAGGCGAAAACCCCCCGCCTGCTTGGTCTGTACTGGCGATTGGGGGGGTTTTTTAGATTGGGAATTGTCTCGGCACATTGTCTCTCTCCAAAACGCGTTCTTGACAGGCTTGACTGCGACTTTGGTGGCTTGGTGGCACAGTCTTGTTAGGGTGCGGCACAGTGTTACTGCGCATCGCGTGGAGAATCGTAACGCGTGCAAAAAAGAGTTTTCTGTTTGCAGTTTTGAAAATATCTTATAGTCAAATCGGCTCCACAAAGTAAGTATTCAATTCATAACGCAACTTTGATCATCTTGAGCAAGTTGCTTTGGCCAGTCGCTTATACTACTCCTTACTACAGTCTCTGATTTCGCCCGATGAAATTGATGCAATTTTGTTATCGCACCCGATGGATGGTTTTTGGTATTACTCGGAATCAAGAAACTGAATAAGGTCCCCTCAAGATATCTTGCAAAATGATTGGAATCTGCAGTGTGGTGTAGGAGTACATTCGCGCGACCCCCATGTAAATCATTTCCCTCGCAGATGAAGGAAACTTGAGAAATTCATATGTGGGTATGTCACTCAGATTTTCCTTTATACATACGAGTCTTTCTAAAGGCTAATACAAGTCTAAAAAGGCAGAGCGGGCACGCATTCAGTAAATGAAGCGCGCCTACTCTGCACTCACATCAAAACATCCCGAATCTTCTCATAATGATCAATCACAAGCGCTTCCTCGGCACATTTACTCCTTAACCCAGTCTGCCGCCCCAAAAACTTGAACCGCCATGCTCTTCCAATTTCATTCGGTCACTATACCCATTCGTCCCGTTATGACAAAATCCTTTCAACACAATCGCGACGAGCACGTATCACATTGAGGGGCGAAACCCCCACGAGGAGGATGAGGAACAAGAGGGCGCTTGAGAATGGAGTGCGAAACCTCTACAAGCAACCTCGGGGTTTTTTTAAAGACACCCCAAACATCTTTTGGCGATCCTACCAATGGTGGCAGTTGACGAACATCAGCATTCAAGACCTTGACTGGATAAAAGCCCCAAGTTCCAATTACATGTTACGCTTTGCTTCTCTCTCGCTTCCTTTCTATCCCTTTTCCTCATCATGGAAATATGACCAATGTACCTCGCTATTTCAGCGCCGTTGAGAGTCATTCGTTTTCACGATTGTCGTGCAACCAACAGATTTCACCAACCACATCAATGCGTCAAGAATCATCCCCTTCCAACGAGCAGCAGATCGCGGACGCCTTCGACTCGGTAATTCAGCGTCGAAATGCGATTACAGGAGCCGAGCGGGATACCTGCGCGGCTCATCCGATGCAAGCATCCGTCCCTAACTGATTCTGCCTGCAGATGTCCTCTCTATATAATATCATCAAATGAATGAATGCCTAAAACCCTAAAAACCCCGCAACCGCAACGTAGTCTCCCCCCCCGTCAAAAGGCTAAAAGCCGCGACTCGAAAGAAACGCGTCCTGTCATAGGAGTGACGTCAGTGATCTGACGCGTCTGTTTCCGGTCGTTCGTTTTTGTCACTTTTGGGGATTCGTTGATCGGACGTCCGTGTCTGCGTGGCTATTGGGTTCGCATGATTCACTTTATCCTGAACCCCCTGAACCCCCCCTTTGAATTATGACAAGGGACTGATGTCACTACTACGCAGGCTATTCGTAGGGGCTTTCTTGAGCAGTATAAAAGGGGGCGTGAAGCAGCATCCCATCACCTCCCCCCATTAACACAACTGCATTACATACACACATACCCCAACCACCTTACAACCAACACTTCATAACCACATAACCACATAACCACTCACAATGCCCGCAGACATTGAACGCGAACGCGCCGAGCAGGTCCGCCAGGTCACGGCCGCTCTCAAGGACGGCAAGCTGCCCACCACCGCCCAGGCCGTCAACGTCCTCGACAAGCTCCAGGCCGATGCCTCCACCACGTCCGTCGCCTCCAACCTCTCCCCCGCCGGCAAAAAGGTCCTCGCCGATGCAGAGGCCCTGATGACAGACTCGCGCAAGGTCATGACCCAGACCATGCCCAACAATGAGCTCCAGAATGCCATCTACCACGGTCAACGTAAGTCTTTTTGTTTACTCTTCACATTGATGACACTTGGAACTCATACTCTATCGTGTAAATACAGGCGCTGCATCGGCCGCTCAACCCAAAATGTCCCAGGCGGATGCCCAAGCCGCTGCCGACCAGCTCGTCCAGGCCGGCGTCAAATCCGCTCAACTCGCCCGTCAAATCGTCACCTCCCCCGAATTCCGTACCCTCCTCACCGACATTTCCGCCCTCGCCCAAGACATTCTCAAATCCAACGTTGACGATGCCACCGACGATCTCGCCAATGACCCCAACGCTCCTCAATCTGTCCGTGACGCGGCCGCCAAGACGCGCGACACGGTCCGTCAAAACCCCGACCTCCAATCCGCTGCTCAGGACGCAAAGAACCAGGCTCAGGGCACCTACAACCAGACTTCGGGTCAGGCTCAAGCTACCGCCCAAGATGCTCAACGTCGTGCTCAGGAATCTGGTCAAGCCACCCAAAACACGGCCGGCGACTCGTTGGCTCAAGGTGCTACTTTGAGAGACACGGCCAAGAATGTCATTGATACGGTCGCAGACCAGGCCGAACGTCACTTGCCCGACCAGGCAGTCAACCAGGCCTCGGGCGCCATTCGCGAACACGGTGCCAAACTCCACACCGGTCAAGAATCCACTACGGGAATCAAGAACAATGTCGTCTCCCAGGGCCGTGCTACCGCCAATCAGGCCATGAACACGCTCCGTGACCCCAACTCCAATGTCCGTCAAACCGGTGAACGTGTCGCCCGTAAACTCGTAGATCTCCCCGAAGAACAACGCCGCGAAATCGTCAACCGCTTGAAGCGAGTCGCCAAGACTATCCAGTCCAAACCCGAGTTCCAACGCGGCATTGACGACTTGATTGATATTCTTGCCCCTCTCGGCTGGCAAATCCAGCAAGCGATTCCCAACGAAGAAGTCGCTCAGGCCGCTTCAACCCGGGACGCCCAAATCGCCACCAAGAATGCCAAGGCTCTCATTGAAAACTTTGCCAATGGCCGGAAACTCGATTCTCTCGTCAAGGCCCTCCGTGAATTCGGCAATGAGGCTCGCACCGATGAAGAGTTGATGGCCTTTTGGAAGGATTTGGGCGCGTACATTAACCGCACTGTCCGTGAACCCGGTTTTGTCGAACAAGCCAACTTTGACCGGGACGCCAACAACCTGGTCGAACGTGGCCGTCGCGCATTGGACAAGTACGGCGACCACACTTCCAAAATCTCTTATGAAGCTCGCACCTATGCTTCCGCATTAGCTTCCAACAAGGCCACCCAACGTCTCCAATCCGACGCTTCGGCTCTCGTCAACGACCTCTTCCTGGACGAACGCGGGCAACCCACCTTCAAACCCGAGCTCTTACGCGACTTGACGACCGTCATCCCAACCATTGCCGATAAACTAGCCTACCTCCCCATCCCCCGCATCGAAATCGACGACGGCACCTACCACATGATTTTCGACAACATTGTCTTGCATTCCACCATCCTCCCCAAATACGTCCACTTGGTTTCCGACACGACCATGGACGCGACAAAATCCAACCCTCAAGCCCAACTCAACTCGTATGTCGTCCTCGAAATCTCCAAAATTGAAGCTAGTGCACGGGACATTGCGTGGCTCTTCAACAAACATTCTGGGTTCCTAAAGGCCGGGGATGTCGGTCTCGCCGATTTCGACATTAAAAACGAGGGGCTCTCTGTCCGTATCAAGCTTATCCCAGGTCAAAACACGGGTGTCGCCGCTCCCTCTGCCAACAAGGACGACCACACAAACCAATACATCCACGCCGAAACAATCGACACAACCCTCCACAACTTGGACTTGCGCCTACACGACTCCCACCACGACCTACTCTACAAACTCGTCAAACCCATCCTGATCAAAACGGCCAAGAAGCAAATTGAAAATGCCGTCTCGGACGCTATTCGGGATTTGTTGAAGGGGGTTGATCGGAGCTTGGGTCAGGCGGCCAATAAGATTGCGCCGGCGATGGGACCCGAGCCTACCAAGGAGATTCCGAATGAGTGGGGGAGCAAGGCGTTCAATGCTTAGATCTCTCTCTGATGGATGAATTGATTTTTTTTTTTTGGACTTGTTTGCATCTTTTGATCTTTGTGTAAATACATACCATCTCTTTTGTCGTTTCAATAACAATTGCTGATTTTCGATTTGAAATACTCTTGCTCATACTTGAATGACTTGGATTTTTGCTGGGGTGTGTGTTGTCTGCAGCTGTCAAAAGTCCGCTGTCAAAATCGTAACAAGTGTCAGAAAGGCTTCAAATGTCAAAGTGTGGCTTGGGTGATGAAAGCCGCGACTTTGAAAGATGAAGAGTTCATCCGGCCTTCTTTTTCCATCCCATCGCAATCCCAGAGATCCCTTTCCCTCTCTTCCTCCCAGGCAAATCAGATCGGATCAACGAAACATACCCCATCCCCCACTTTAACAACAACCATGACCCTCCTAACCTGCACCGCCAACATGCTTTTCAGCCGTGAGCTAGGCCACGCCAATCTCGCCACCTTGGCCGCCCTCATCGGCACCCTCTACCTCGGCACCCTCTCCTTCTCCTTCCTCTCCCTCCTCTACACCCTAACTCTCCGCCCCGCAACCCGTCTCTCCACCTACGGCGCCAAAAAGGGCGCATGGGCCGTCATCACGGGCGCTTCGGACGGGATTGGAAAAGAGTTTGCGATCCAACTTGCCAAAGCCGGATTCAATATTGTCGTACTGGCCCGCACCTTAAGTAAATTGGAGGCTGTTGCGGCTGAGGCCCGGAAACTGGGTGTAGAAGCCAAAGTCCTACCCTTTGATTTTGCTGCGGCCGGGGACGCAGACTACGAAACCCTTGGCCAAGATTTATCCCCGCTAAACATTTCCGTCCTCATCAACAATGTCGGCGTCAACCACGACATCCCCACGTCATTCACCCAAGAATCCAGTACCCTCCTCAACAACATTATCAAAGTCGACGTGGGCGCCCAAGTATCCCTGACCCGGCTCCTCCTTCCCACCATGATATCGCGCAAAAACGGGCTCGTCCTCAATATCGGGTCCGCAGCCGGACTCTTCCCGACCGCCTATCTGGCCACTTACTCGGGCGCCAAAGCCTTTTTGCGAACGTGGAGTCGGGCTCTAGCCGTTGAATGCCGCCCGCACGGTGTCCACGTCCAACACGTCAAAACCTACTTTGTCTCCACCGCCATGTCCAAAATCCGGCGGGCGTCCCTTCTCGTCCCTACACCTAAAGATTACGTCAAATCCGTGCTGGCTTCCGCTGGGCAGGCTACGGATTCGGCACCGTACCCGACTCATGCACTGGCGACTTGGGTCACGGAACGGTTACCGGACTGGCTCACGATTTGGAAGAATGCCGAGATGCATTTGGATATTCGCAAACGGGCGCTTCGGAAACGGGAGCGGGAGGCTGCCAAGAAACAGTAGTTTTTACGTCTTTTGTTTTTGTTGATACACACGCATGGCTCCATCTTTTGTTTACACGTTATGACTACTACTACTGTACTCTTTCTCTTGATAGTTATTTTGAATATTCTGTCCATCTTAGTTTGTTACATTTCTGCACTTTTTTGTCTAATACGCTATATATCTGTCATTTTCATCTTCTTTACCAAATGTTGCTTTTTGATTTGGAATTGGACCTACAATATAGTTCATGAACCCTCGTCGGTGGTTTTTTATAACGACGGGTCTTTGGCCTGCCATCTGGAACATCAGAGTTGAGAACAGTTGAGAGTGACAGGCATTTTTGCTCTTTTGATCATTCCCCCATGATCCGCCAAATCTTGCACCGTTCTCTCCATGTATGTATTAGATACGGACCGCCCCACATTCACCAGCATAACAAGAATAAACGGGAGAAAACAAACAACATCTTTAAATTAATATACAACGAAAACAAATAAACAAAATAAACGAAACAGAGAGAGCAGTTCTTCTCTAAGCAGTAATCATCTTCTCATTCAACCCCTTAACTTCCCCCAACACATCCTCATACAAGTCCGCATACTCCGCCTCTTTGCCTTTGCTCACCACCAAAATACAACTGGTAGCCCGCTTGGTCGCTCCCGCATTGCCCAATTCCTCTTTTGACGGAACGTAGATGTAGGACACGTCGGATTCTTCGCAGAGGACTGGAAGGTGGGTTACGACATCGATGGGGAAGACGTCGCCGGCAATTACGACAATGCCTTTTTGGCCTTTGCGGAGGGCTTTGACGATTTCTTTTACACCGCGACGGACGGATTTGGTTTTGGCGGCTACAAAAAAAAAGTGTTTTTAGTAAATCTTCATTTGACAAGACTCGGATTTGGGTTTTTTTTTACCTTTCTTGACGGTTTTGAGGACCTTTTTGGTCAGTTTCTTGTTGGCCAATGGGTGGGCAATCGGACTACAGGCCTTGACTCTAGTTTCGTACGAGATTTCAGTTGCTGCTGAATCCTCGGTTTTGGATGCTGCTGCTGCTTCTTCGACTTGCTCTGTTGTTGACTCGGGCTTGACCTTCTTGGGCGTCTTGTCCTTCTTCTCCTTGGCCATTTTTGTGAATGTGGACAGTGTTAAATTAGGTGTGGTGGTTTTTGGTGGAAAAAACTTTTTGGCTAGAGTTTTGAGAAAACTCACGTAAAAACAAAATATGGCCCAAACGTGGCGAGGGGCATGGCACAGTTTTCGAAGGCGGTCTTGGGGAGTCGGAACTTTCAGAAGCACTTTTTGAGATAACTTTTTTCAAAAAGGCCTTGCACACATTCAATATGGCTAAACGCAAAATTGAGCAAGTACAAAGTGGGGGAGGAGGAGGTGCATGGGAGGCTCCTTCCTCATTCAACAAGCTGATGAAAAGCTTGAAACGGTCAACGAAACGACAAGGCGGGAGTACGTTGTTGGCGGTCAAACGGGCTGTACAAGCACAAGAAGAACAAGTTGATGATGATGAGCCTGGTAAAGTGTGTTTTTGGTTTGGAAAAAGAGTTTTCTTATTTGATATTCATGTTTTTTTAGTGGTGCATGTCAAACCCGGGAAGAAGATTGGGAAAGATCAAGTTGCGTTGTTCATTCCGTCTGATGAGGAAACGGGGGAGGGTGATGATGAGGAGGACGGGTCTGAGGAGGAGGGAGAGGGGGGAGATGTAGTAGCTAAAGATCCGTTACAAGAAGATGGAGGCGACGATTCAGAGCAGGAAGAGGTGACCCCGGAAGCCATTGGCACCCTGGATGATGAGGATGCCACAGGAACTGCGTCAAAAGATCCTTGGGAACGACATTTTGGCGATCACATATCGGCGTCCATACCCTCATTGACGGGCCTGGTGGATTCCAGAAAATGGGAGGCGGCGGGATATCAGGATGAGATATTGCAGACTGTGGTAGAATACCATTTGCCCAAAGCATCCTGTCCACCGGCCCCGATTCCACCCACCTTAGAAACCTATCTCGTCAAACAGCGACTCCGCGACTCGTGGTTGACTCTCAACAACAACACCAAACAGTCTACAAAATGTACACCTACAAACCCATTCACTCCCCTCCAAGCCGCCCTCTTCCGCCACATGAACAATTACCAAGATATCCTGCACACGCAACAAACCCACGCCACCACCCTCGAGATTCGTCGGTTGTATTGTCTGCATGCCGTCAACCACGTTTTGAAAACCCGCGATCGGGTCCTGAAAAATAGTGCCAAGCTCAAGGCGGCTGGAGAGGACGGCGGCGGCGAGGAATGGCGGGATCAGGGGTTTACGCGCCCTAAAGTGTTGATACTCGCCCCATTCAAGAATAATGCATTGGAGATTGTGAATCTGTTGATTGAATTGTCGGGGTCTACTCAACAGGTTTGCGTTTTTTTCGTCACTTTGAAAGGTTGTATTCGGATCTCTCAAATGTTGATACCATATGTTTATTTTAGGATAACAAAAAACGGTTCATGGACGAATTTGGGATTCCCGAAGAAGAGGATGTCCTTGACCCAAAGAAACCCGCCGACCACCAAAAAACGTTTGCGGGCAATATTGACGATTGTTTTCGGATTGGGATTAAATTTGCTCGACGGCAAATGAAACTTTTTGCGCCATTTTATTCTTCGGACGTGATTGTTGCGTCGCCGTTGGGGTTGCGGATGGTTATCGGTGCTGAAGGGTGAGTCTATGGAATCATGGGGTACATGTTTGGTCATAGATCTTATGTTTTTTTTTGTTATACACAGGGATAAAAAACGCGATTACGACTTTCTCTCCGCCATCGAAGTCGTGATTCTAGACCAGACCGACGTCTTCCTCATGCAAAACTGGGACCACGTCTCCCACATTTTCGACCACTTGAATCAAATCCCCAAGGACGCTCACGGCTGCGATTTCTCCCGGGTGCGAGCCTACTACCTCGACTCAAACGCCAAATACCTCCGCCAAACCCTCTTGTTCTCGTCCCTCAATTCGCCCGACCTCAACTCGCTTTTCGCCAAATCCTGTAAAAACACCGCAGGAAAAATAAAAACTCTGAGTCCGCATACGGGAACACTGTCCAATGTCCTTGTACCCGTCCCGCAGTTATTCCAACGGATCCCGTGTTCGAACCCGGCAAAAGCGGATGATGCCCGGTTTGCATATTTTGTCGAACGCGTGTTGCCTACCCTGAGATCGAGTATTGTCCAACAAGCTCATTCAATGATTTTTATACCGACTTATTTTGATTATGTCCGGGTGAGGAATTACCTCAAGGAACATAAATATGAGTTTGCCGAGTTGTCCGAGTAAGTATATTTTCCTTTTTTTTTTTTTTTTTTTTTGTTGGTGTCTCCATCTTTTTCTATGAAAAAAACTCATTGAGCGAAATTCTTTCTTACAGGTATACCCCAACCCGCGACATCTCCCGCGCCCGCGGCGATTTCTTCCACGGTAAAATCAGCTACGTCCTCACCACAGAACGCTTCCACTTTTTTCGGCGCTACCATATCCGCGGCATCCGGCATTTAGTATTCTACGGCTTACCCGAGTACCCCCACTTTTATTCCGAAATGCTCAACATGATGGATCATACAGCGGCGGGGGAAGTCGGGGTGACGGCATTGTTTACCCAGTATGATCGGATAAAGGTGGAACGGATTGTGGGGACGAGACGGGTGGCGAAATTGACGGATGGGCAGAAGGATGCGATTATGTTTACGTAGGAGTTTCCATTTACATGTTAATTTATTTGATTTTGTTGGGGGGGTTTTGACAACCCCCGTTGACAAATGTGTGTTTTGCGAAACTACCTGGTTGTAGATGACCCTTTTTTTTCTCGTTCTGCGTGTATTGCCAGAAGAACAAATGCAGACCCGAATCCTTTTGTGTCATACAAAACCTCAGCACAACGATCCTCGTACCAGTCTAAAAAGATTGGGTAAGCTGAGCCCACCCTATTACAGATCCACTGACAGCGCGAAACGGCAAAGGCCACCCAACTAAAAAGTCATTTCCAATGGCAGGATCTGATGCAATGCATGGGTGTAGTCCTACTCTAACTAGAGCTACTGTACTACCAACAAGCCTGATCGAGTAACAGGTCGTTTACTCGAATTCACCAAATTTTTTATTCCCACGGGTCTCCCAAACCCAAAGCTCCTCTATTTTTTTGTCGACATCCTTCCAAAACTCAACGTGCAAAAAAAACAGAGAGTATCTCTTCACCAACAAACTCTGATTAAAAAACAAAACACAAAAAACAAAAACAAAAAGAATGCTAAAAAGCACAAAAACACACATTTCACTCCCACTTCCGGTGTCCCTCCTGATGATAATACCGCGACAAAGTAGGGACATAAAACTGTTGGGTCCGGGGTGCCGGTTCCAACGGGTGTCGGTTGCTGCTGCTGGGGTAGATGGAGGGTGTCGGGGGTGGGAGGGTGTGCGGGTGGAGGTACGGGTCGTAAGGCGGGTGAAGGGTAGGGTAGATCAAGGGGGTGGAGGGTGTGCGGGTGTGCGGGTGGAGGTACGGGTCGTAGACGGGTGAATTGTGGGTGGGGGGTTTTGGGGGGTAGGTCCAGTCGGTGGGTGTGAGGTCGGAGGAGGAGGAAGGGTATTTTGTGTGAGTGGGGAAACGGTCGTAGAGGTCGGTGGGGAGGTCTAGGTGGTTTGGATGGTGGCGGGTTGTATCCCATTGTTGTGGGTGATGTTGTTGGGGTTGGGGGTGGTGTTGTTGGGGTTGTGGTTCATGATGATGGTGGTGGGGTTGGGGGTGATGTTGTGGTTGTGGTTCATGATGATGATGGTGGTGTTGTGGAGGCTGTTGTTGGGGTTGTGGTTGATGATGATGGTGGTGCAGTTGTGGTTGATGATGATGGTGGCGGTGTTGTGGCTGCTGTTGTAGGTGACTAGAGGTATTTGAGACGGATCGGGTGTCCATGGGTACGGGCGTAGCCACATTCAATCTCTGCTGTTGCTGTTGTTGGTGCTGCTGCTGCGGTTGATGAAGTCCCTGGCTATGAGAACCACTAGTAGAAGCCGGACTCGAGGTCTCCTCCGGGGTATCCCCCCGGTCATCCTCGTCCAGCCCCGCACTGATCCCCATCTCCAAATCCGACAGAGCCCCCACATCTGGATCCACCGGCACGGCTTCCTCGCTCGTCGCCGGTTTGCCCGTCACCACGCCTTTCTCCAACAACTCGCGCCAAACAGAACTGATAATGGTGGACGTAACGGATTCATGGTCATTCTTGACTCTGGCCAGTACCGATTCCCATAGTTTTTGAACGTCCGTTCGGTTCTTGGCGAGCCTCTTTAAGGATCGGCACAGTCGCTCTCGGCATGGTTGTTCCTCAAATCCGTCTAGTTGCTATCGTCATGCTGTCAGTTAGTTATTGATTGCATTATGCACACTCCCATTGCCCCTTCCCTACAAAACCCAATCACCATGCACCTCGCCCGAGCGTATAGCATAGCATCCATCCCCTCGTCAGACCAATCGAGTCTTGTAACAAAACGCATGCTCCTCGCCCGAGCGTATAGCCATCCCCTCGTCAGACCAATCGAGTCTTTTAACAAACCGCATGCTCCTCCCCATCGCTACGCTCGGGGTCGTCGTATTGTTGCACCATGTGTGAACCCCGTATTGATTTTGCTCCGCAAAATCGTGTTCCTCGGTCCTTCGGAGCCACGTCAGTATCCTTTTTCCCTCCTCGCTTCGCTCGCATTCGATTTTGCTTCGGAAAATCATCCGCGCCCATCCATTTTTCCCTCGCCCTCGCTTCGCTCGGGCTCGGAAAAAATGTCTGGGCCACCCTCGGCCTCTGGCCTCGGTGCCCTCCTCGCCCTACGGGCTCGTCGGGATCACTCCGCGATGATACTCACATTCAAAACGACGGCACAATCCAAAAACCGATACACCTGAGCCCGTGAAATCTTCCACGCATCCCTAAAATAGGCCTCCAGACTTGACGCTTTCGATTTATACAATTTCAGACTAACAATCGCATGAACGGTCATCACTGTCCGTTTAAAGCGTTTCTGCTTTTTTCGGTGGTCGTCGCGGTTCAAGTGGTGGCGGACTTTGAGGTCGATACGCTGTTCTTCGAGTTTAAGTTTTGAGGAGGGTTGTTGGGGGTTATGTGATGGTGGGTGATCATGGGATGACGATGGTGATGATGATGTTGGGATGGGGGTGGATGAGGAGGAGGGGTGGGATGAGTGATGGTGGTTGTGGTTCTGGTGCGAGTGATGATGATGGTGATGCATGTGATGCTGGGACGGTGATCCAGTCCTCGTTGGAGTGTTACTGGCAGCTGTCGCCGCACTAGCAGCAGCAGCAGCAGCCATGGGCCCATCGGCGGAGACATCATAGGGCGGCATTGACATTATTTCTTTTCAAGAGTCCTTGCTCCCAAAATTCCCTTGATATATTGCCCAAGATGCTTCATGTCAAACAAGAAGATTTAGTTCAGAGGCCAAGCGTATACAAACTAGTTTAGCTTACCGGGTCCCCAAATGGAAAAAAAAGCCGGAAAACCCCCACGCGGGGAATGCTGGGAGTTCGAGACGGGTTTCAACAAAAAGCCCTAATACGTTATGTCCTGTCCTAGAGCCGTGGGATCCCTGCAAAAGTAGGAGTTTGCAAAAGTAGCTCTGCGGCCGTGGGAAAAAGACCACCGGAGGAGGGGGTCCGTTGGGGGGCTTCCTGGGTGCGTCCGGGAATGTGGGCCGTACTCTAAACCACGTGACTGGAACGCCTGGTGGGAGCCTAGCAACCGTAGGAAAAAGGGAGACAGCCGGGAGACAGCAGCGTCGTTGAAATACGAGTGCAGCAATGACTGTGCCGCCCGTTTATGGACGCTTCCAAACAGAACATTCGGGATTCGCGCGTATACATCCGCGGGTAAACCGCTGGATAATACGTCTCTGAGTCCTAAATAAGCGCCCAGCCAGAAACGTATAAATATCTCAGGGACGAAGGTCTCCAGATGCACTTTGCTGACTCCCGCAGAAACAAGATTTTCCTATTCATGCTCGGCGACATGGCTAAACGTGCGTGTAATCAGGAATGGAGACATTGTCGGGGCGCACATTAACCCTTATACCACGGGAGACATCTGCAATCGGCCCAGCAAGGTGGGTGGGGCGAGTTTTATTTATGTAGCAGGGCCCGACGTGGTCTTTATCTATTGCCAACACGATAGCATATTGGACGACGATCCAAGAATTTTTATCGCCGAGGTTTTGTTGACCCGTCGTAGCCCGTCGTCAATTCAGGGCAATCACACCTGATGAGATTTATCAAAAAAAAACACATCCTATCTATCATGTAATGCAATGTGCATTCATCAATTATTGGGTACATTCTCCTGCGCTGTGCTTGCATGCACATGTGGTGCCCCCCCCCCCCCCCAACACTGGGGACCTGAGAGGACCTGAGAGGACCTGGGGTGCATACATATACAGTCAGGGCAGCATCCTGGACTATGCACCGTTATTGGGGGGGTCATAATCGCAATTGCAACTCCCGTCTGTCTTGAGCCGATTGGTCTTGCCATCCCGTCATTGCTTACGGTTTTTGACGACGAGATTATACAGCTTGATAAATTTCGTCGTGTACCAAAGTCCATCAGGGCAGCTCCGAAGCAATCGCAGATGTGTTGAATGTCGTCTACATGTCGAACTTGGGAATTTGACATGGTGATGAGAGGTTCGATCGAGAAGTGACGACGGCAATCATGTTTTTTGTTGTTGTAAAAGATCGCTTCGGGATGGCGAAATGTCGAACAAGATGCCTCTTACGCATTCGCACAAAAAACGTCCAGGAATCCCATCCCATCCCTTCTCCTCCTCCTCCTCATTCTACCAACATCCATAAAAACTGATGCAAATGCCAATCGCGTGAGAACCATCTCGGTCCAAAAATTCCAAATGACATACCACGTGGCTTAGCCCAGCCATCACCCAAACTTCCGGCCAAACCTTTGAACCTTACTCCAAATTCAATCAACTCAGCTGCCAACTAGATTCACTACAATGGATTTCACGGGAGGATCACTCAAGTTGAAGGGGAGTTCATCAGGGATATCCAAAAAGTACGTATTAGAGTTCATGTGTTGCCAGATTTGGCGTTTTTCCAGGATGAATGAGAAGAAGGATTGCAAAAACGTTTTTTTTGCAAAATACATTTCCGGTCACTGAGACTATTTTTTTCGGTCGTCGGGGGTTGGCGGAAGGTGGATACGAGCGAATAATAACCTGCGGGTGAGGGGATAGGACCGTTGAGACCGAGGGTGGGGGGTTGAATGGGTGAACGGAAACAAAAAGTCTTTTTTCTTTTCACCCCATGTCTCCGTCGTCGTCGTCGAGTTTGGTGGAGGGTGGATATGGGCGCAAATGAACTGCGGGTGTTGGGGATAAGAGTGTTTGGGTTCTTGTAAGGAAGACGGGGAGAATGAGGAGTTTGGGGTATATGACCGACCGAGTACCCAATCTCATTTTGCGTCCAAACTCCCTAGGAAAGAGGGACGATTTCACTCCACCCACACAAAATCCTAACCCCTTCTCCTCCCACCCAGAAAAAAGAAATCCAAAAAACCAACCGACCTCCCCCCCGCAGCCCTCACATCCCTCACCTCTTCTTCCTCTTCCCAAACAAAAACCGAAGCCGAACTCAAATTCGAAGAAATGCAGAAGAAGCGCCAATCAGATCGGATAGCCAAAATTGCTAGTCAGTCGCATAAAGAGCGGGTTGCTGTAAGTACCTGAAATGTTGATAGTGGGGATGTATGGGGTGTTAACGGGGTTTTTTTTTTGAATAGGATTTTAACAAGTATTTGGAAGGCTTGAGTGAGCATTATGATATACCTAAAGTTGGGCCTGGGTAATATATGTTTGGAGTGGAAGGGTTGTATTTTTGTATTTTGTATTTTGTTGGAAAAGAGGATACGGTTTACACCGCAACCTGCATAGAGTTATTTTCAATTTTTATTTGTTCGTATACCCAAAATGTTTTTGAAAAATCATACAATGAATGAAAAAGAAGAGAAAGAGAATACACTGAAATAGTCTATTGTCTTGTACGTGTGCGTGCGAGGATAGAGGTTGGGGGAATTCATAGAGAGGTTGATGGGATTAATGGTGGAAATGGTGTGTGTGTGGGTGGTTGATGGTGACAGGATGAGTGAATGAAGAGGTTGCTTTTTTCTGATAACTATGACGTCCCATTGATTTGTACGGGTTGTTGAGGTTCCTGTTCTGGCCGCGAATGTTCCTCGGATGATACCCCCCGTTCCTCTCGATCCCGTCTACTCTCATTAGCATATTCCGTCTTTCCCACTTCAAAATCGACTCCAGGCTCCTCGCCCTCCCCCGTCGGCCCCGGTAAATCCGCGCGGTGTTCGACCATGTCTCGGACTAGACGACTGGTAGGCGGTGCACTCCCCACCATCCTGATTTGGAAAATCCGGTTGTAGGTAATCGTTTTTGTATTGTTGAGTTCGTAGAATTCACCGTCAATCATGGCGTGTAGGTGATTGGACGGTTTGAAATCGATCGTGTAAGGGGATGCGAATTGGCCTATCCGTTGTAAATTTTTGCGGCCCCAGGGGAATTGTTTCTTCAAGTAAGACCTCAATGACCCGATTCCGAATACTTCGAGTTTGCCGTCGTAGGCGGTATGCGGTGTCCATTGCTCCATATCAGTCGGTCCACTCTGATCCTTGATAATACTTCGACTCATCTCGGCCACCCCCCATAAATCAATATGCCGACCCCACATCCCCGGAATATTCTGGATAATCATTTCGACAGGATGCCGGGTAACGCGTAACGCATCTTTCGATTCAATGTTGAAGGTCTTCTCGCCTTCCGACATGGCTTTCAGGTGATCGGTCACCCGGGATGCGCCGTGGGCGAGTACTCCGGCAGATTGTTTGGTATATTCCCAGGCATTCATGACGCGTGATCCTCTACGGTTCTTTTCGAAACCGACGCCTACGCGACCTTGAAGTCCGATGGATGAGTAGTTGGACTATTTGATGAAAAGAAACGTTTTTTTGGTTAGTACACAGTGTCACACTCATCAACCAATCATCCCCTCATCCATCCCTCAAACCATTCGAGTCTGTGAGTAAACGGATGCACCAAGAATTGCCTCGCTTCGTCAGTATCCTTTTCCCTCGCTGTCGCTCGCATGTGATTTTGCTTCGCAAGATCATCCGCGCCCATCCAAAGAAAAAATGTCTGGGCCAGGCCCTCGGCCTCACTTCGTTCGGCCTCGGGGCCCTCCTCGCCCGTCGGTCGGTCTCGTCGGGTCCGGTACTCACCATTTTACGCCTCAGAGAAGTTTTTTTTTCTTTGCCAGCCTGTTGAACCCATCCACCCTCTTCAGTCGTAATTTCCACTTCCCAGATATCCAGTAGAGTAGTATGTCCCTTGAGACGAGCCATGACCAAGTCATTCAAGCCTTCCAAGTGTTTTCCAGCGACATCTGTTCCAGAAACGTAGCGTCCCCATCCGAGGACCTGACTCAAGTCGTTGCCCGTCCCAAACGGAATAACACTAAAGAGAACACGAGGGTCATGGATATCAATTTCCATTTCCATCATGCATTCGACAACGCCCATCAGAGTCCCGTCTCCACCGGCCGACCAGACATGCACTTCCTTGAGAGATTTCTGTTTTTTGACGAGGAGGTAGAGGTATTTGAGACCAGCGTTGCGGTCATCCAGATCCAAGAAATCGTAGAGTTGGACTTGGACGTGGGGCTGGTCGCGCATGCGGTAGTGTTGAATGTTCATGGAGACGAGGGGGAGCCCCTGTTGGTTTCCGGAGCGGGGGTTGGAAAAGATAAAGACGTAGTGGGTTGGGATGACTACCAAAGTTTCGTTGGGGTTGTTGGCGGCTTCGACGCTGACTGCAGCGGGGTTGTTGATTTCGGCGTGAATGTCGTGAGCACCTTGGACTGAAATAACGTGTTTATGCTCTGTTTTCTGTTGCGAGTCCTTGTCATTATCGCTGTCGTGACTGTGACTGGAAGAAGGATGAGCCATGTTGAGTACTTTTTTGAGTGGATTCAAAGTAGTCGTGGTTTCACGTTCTTTGGTGTCGCTGCCACCGGCGGCATAGGCCTTGGTCCTAGGGTCATTGGGCGAGACTTCATTGGAAAAGGTAGCGGACGAGAGGTTTTGCGGGGGAATGTTCAAGATGTGTTTGAGTTCGTCGTCGTCGCTCAGGGAGACTCTGTCCTGGGAGTCGCAGGCGGAGGGGTTGCGTTGGCGGACGGTGACGGATGCGGGTTGCTGGGGGGTTGGGGTGACGGTCGTCGAGAGCTGGTTGGTGAGGGTGGGGGACGGGAGGTAGGTGTTTTGTGCGTCGGGTTCCGGGTGGACTTTGCCGTTGGTCGTCGTCAGTTGCTTGTCTGTCTCTGCTGCTGCGGGCGCTGTCGTTACTGCTGCTACGGCGGTCATGTTGTTTGAATTCACTAATCACTTGGTAAAACGAACGGGAGAGTATATGCAACAAAAGTTCACCCGCTCGCTCCCTGGTTCTTATAAAGCCCGTCGAATGTTCTAAAAACGGCCGAAAAAAGTCCGCTGAGACCGCATGGAGCATGACGTCAGGTTCTTAGGGCTCTCGGTCGGGGTTTGTCGTCCTTGCGATACGGTTTTTTTAGACATGCGTTTAGACTTTTGAGGGTTGGGAGCTGCCAAGAAAGACCTGCCAAGGAAAGACATGGGCATATGCCAAACACGCTCGCGACAAACAATGATGAGAAAAGTAATCAGATGGAATTGGCAAGATGGAGAAAATAAAAGAAAGAAAGAAAGGTGGTATAGCAAAGACTCTAGACTAGGCACAGACAGACAACACTATGTACATACTCGAGTACATAAGACAATTTCCTATCCAAAATGCAAAAGCGTGACTTTTCCCTTCTTCTTTTCCTTCTTGCTCGTAGCTTGTTGTTGCTGCTGAGACGAGACATCTCCATTACTTCCATTCCGAGTAGGAGCAGCAGGCATCGCCGCTCCAATCCGGCCATTCAACCGCACACCCGGTGCAGGAGCAGCCTTGGCAGCTCGCGTCGGTAACCCCGGAAACTCATCTTTACTCACAGCGGCCCGTGCACCCTTACTAGTGTTGACATGCTCACTCTTAGCCAATCCCCAACTCACATCTGGGTGCGGCGGGGTCGTAAACCCCATCGATAAGGGCGCGGGACCCGACGACGGCGGGGGTGCAGCCGGTGTCGCTTTCGACGCAGTCAGGGAACCAGAAGAAGAAGAAGACACGGCTTTACTCTTATTGCTTTTGCTCAATGCAGGACTCCACCCCGGCACGACTGGGGCTAATCCAGGGAACGCATCACTGTTGCTATCATCAATGACCAGACTTCGACCTTCCGTCAGTGAATGCGCAAATGTCACAGGCATATCCTCCAATCGGGCCGTGGCTTCCTGGGCGGCAATCTCGGCGCGGTGCATATTGCGCGCTACCCGTTCCCATACATTCTGTTGTTGTGTAGTTGAGGCAGAGGGAATGGCACGAGTACCGTGCTGGGATCGTTGCTTACTCGCATTACTCTTGATGACTAAAACTCGAGCCGCAGACGGTTTCGCCGCCGACGAGGCCGGTTGTGCCGCTGACGATGCATACGAGTTACCCGCAGGACGAGGTACATTTGACTCGTCATTCGCGACTCGTGCTTTATGATCATTCCAAGCCCGCATCATGGCATCTTTACGACTCTTTTGTCCCGGTGCCGGGTTGGGATCCTCGGGCGCCGTCTCGGCCAACCGGCGCCACATTTTGCCCGCCTCGTTTTCGGCTTCCTTCTTGGCTTTAGTGGGGACATTGTCAGTAGCCATACCCAGGAACGCCGTCAGCAATTCATCGGCGGTTAGAATGTTTCGCCGGAATGAGGCACTCAGGGACTTGAATTCGCCGAGCTTGGTTGCGTTGGATTTGAAGAGGGTCCGGAGTTTGGTTAAAAGTTCGGGGTCGGAAGAGGATGGGGAGCCGGAGGGTGTTGTAGTACTTCCTTGTTGTTGGGGTGTAGAAGGTCGGGCTGATGATGCTGCTGCTTGAGCAGGAGTGGGTGCGGCTGCCTGAGCACTCGTAGGTCGAGGAGACCCGGGTGCAGATTTGGCCGTAGGTGTCTCTTCCGTCAACCGCGATCCAAACCCTGGCGGAGGCCGCAATCTTCGGTTATTATTATTCTCAGCCTCGGCCGCAGCAGGAGTCGGTGCAGCAGCAGCAGCAGCCACTACCGGTTGCGTTTGTTGTTGTGGTGGTGGTGCACTAGTCTGCTCATCCCGACGCTCAGCCCGACGCGCTCCACCATTCGTTCGACGTTCCCGTTCCCGAGAGGGTCCCCCCGCATACTGGAAATTCAATTCAATCGACTGTCCTTTCCCCCTCGATCGCTGGTCCCGGTGGTGCTCTTCCATTTCATGAGCCTTCAGATCAATATCCGAATTGAACACGACAAATTTCTTTTCGAGGCATTCGGGCTCCTTGCATGCATAGTGATCCGTATGTAAATGTTTTTCCTGGTACATATATTAGAAAAAACTCGCTGTTTCAATGAATAAATGAAGAACTTACCAATTCGGGGTAGGCCGAAAAATACTGATTATGAATCCCATTCCGCTGACACAAAAAGCACTGTTCATGTTTGGCCCGACAATGCTCATACAATTCATCCTGCCCATAAAAATTAACCCGACAAAACCCACAACTCGGATGTCCCTTAAACGACGCATCCTCGGGATCTCCCAGGCGATTATGCCGCTCCAGCGTCGATTTATTGTACAGGGTATGTTCATGCGTAAATAATTTCTTGTGGCGAACACAGAGTTCGCACATGAGCATGTGGTGGGTTTTGCGGACATGGTCTTTGAGTTCTTTCCAGCCGTCCTGGCAGGCCGTGTCGCAGTTGGCGTCGGGGCAATTGAACCGGAGAAGAATCATGACGTCTTCGTAAATCTCGGGATCGTCAAAGAAGATTCCGAGACGTTTGTCAAAGAATCGCATGGTTTTGAGGTCGAAATCTTGGAATGTTTTACTGCCGTCTTGGGTATACACCACCGCCGAGAGTTCCGTCTAATCAAACCAAACCATCAATACTCCCCATTTCATAAACGCCCAATATCTCTCCCATTTACCTTGCAATAAGCACAAGTCCGCTGCTTATACAGTGCCCGTAACCGCAACGAACATAAATGGCATACAGTATGATTACACTCCCCGACCGCATACCAATTAATCGCATCCGCACAGATAAAACAGAGTTCTTCTTCCGTGTCAGAGGTCACGCTGCCGGCTACGACGGGGGGGACGGCCGGCTCGATGGCTGGAGTTACTTGAGGTGGGGGTTCAACGGGTTGATGCCCATTGGGACGGCGATGGGTACGAGTCGCCATGATGTTTTGTGAATTCTCTTCTTTTTCTCTCTTCGGTTGGCTTTTGGGAGGTGGTGGTGAGAGTGATATACCCGGGGGGACTCAAAATAAGTTATCTATACGAGCGTTGTCCTGTCTGGTCTGCAATCCCTTTTCTAGAATTTTGACCGTTTGTCGATCTTTCCGCCGTGGTTGAAATTTGGGTGAACCAGCAAGTGAATTAGTGACGACGCGCACAGTCACGCGAGGCATTCTCCCATGATTTAATTTAATTGGAGCATAAAGACTATCCAGGTGGGAAGGGATCTTGGGTATACCTCCTTACAAATTATCCCGCCTGCCCATATTGGCAGTTGAAAAGGACAAGGTAAACGGAATGGCAGCTTGCCAGAACTGGAATGGTAGAAGAAACACCGCAAAATCGTATCAGCAATCGTCATT
This sequence comes from Phlyctochytrium arcticum, assembly GCA_025602905.1. Taxonomy (NCBI): domain Eukaryota; kingdom Fungi; phylum Chytridiomycota; class Chytridiomycetes; order Chytridiales; family Chytridiaceae; genus Phlyctochytrium; species Phlyctochytrium arcticum. The sequence continues at coordinate 387,487 of JAHLKI010000021.1, read as the reverse complement.
ATACAAAACAACTTCTCCCAGAGATGAGAGTAAAACGCAACAATTAGAACATGTTTTAGATTCTGGGTTAGCGTTGAGCTTGGCCTTTGAATTAACTTAGAAACAAGTTAAGACCATGGTAGAGGTTGAGGGATAGACTATAAGCCTTTATATACTGGTTTCGACTACATTTGGAGGTTACGAGTGACGACGAGGATACCGCAAGTGATGGAGTACTTGTTGTGGGTAGATATCAAAATGACCCGTCGTTCGTCGGGCGATCAGCGAGGAGAAGGATCAGGTCATTTGTTGATGATTGTTAAGACATGACTGGTAGGTAATTGGCCGTTGCGTACGACAGCATTCATGGCGAGGAAACGCACTCTGCACATCTCATCAAAATAAACGTTTTTGCATACATGTCGGCTCCCTGACATGCTGCAGAAGACAAGGAAAAGTCCAGAGCTTTCAAGTCTGTGAATGCTTCATTTTCAATGGCATTATCGCTGCAGGTGTGTGGGCCATGACTGTCACTGGTTGAGAGTTGGAGAGTGGAAGGAAGTCATCGCAACTGTCAACGTTTCAATTCGCGCAATTCCCTCAATGGAGTGGAATGGCGCCGTGACGACGCGCACAGTCACGCGCCCAAACTTCCGAAGCGACCGAACGACCCAAAACATCCAATTGGCGAAAAGCAAGCAACATTTCAGCGGCACAAATCAGTTGCCCCACACTACTAGCCTCTTGCATCTTTCTCCCAAACCACCCTTCCTCAACGACTCACCAGCTTTTGAGGATATAGCGTAGGGCCGGGTGTTTTTTTGTATTATGGGTAGCGTAGCAAGAGTCTACGCTAATGCTTGTTTGGAACGGCCGCGCGAATATTGGGACTATGATAACCTAACCCTGCAGTGGAAGTAAGTCTCAACGTTTTGTTTCGGAAACGGGCTGTTGACTCGTTGACTGACCAAAGTGTACTCATTTCTCCACCCTTTTGTGTGTATCCAGCGCCCAAGATAACTACGAGATCGTCCGCAAAGTGGGCCGTGGGAAATACTCTGAAGTCTTTGAAGGTCTTAACATTGCCAACGACCAGAAATGCTGCATCAAAGTCCTCAAACCCGTCAAGAAACGTAAAATCAAGCGCGAAATCAAAATCCTCCAGAATTTGGCCGGCGGGCCCAATATCATCAACCTCCTGGACATTGTCCGCGACCCCCAATCCAAAACCCCCGCCTTGATTTTTGAACACATCAACAACACCGATTTCAAAACCCTTTATCCCAAATTGACCGATCATGAAGTCCGCTATTACATTTTCGAGTTGCTTAAAGCGCTCGACTTTTGCCATTCGCGCGGGATTATGCACCGAGATGTCAAACCGCATAATGTCATGATTGATCATGAGAAGAAACAACTCAGATTGATTGACTGGGGATTGGCCGAGTTTTACCATGCCGGAACGGAATTTAACGTGCGGGTCGCATCGCGGTATTTTAAGGGACCAGAGCTTCTGGTTGATTTCCAAGAATACGACTATTCTTTGGATATGTGGAGTTTGGGATGCATGTTCGCCAGCATGGTAAATATCCCGCCGCCGCCGCCGCCGTTTTCTTAAACTGTGTTCTCATTTCTTGGATTTTTTTTTGTAACAGATATTCCGACGGGAACCCTTTTTCCATGGTCACGACAATTACGACCAACTGGTCCGTATCGCCAAAGTTCTCGGCACCGACGAGCTGTACGCCTACCTCGACAAGTACCAAATCCGTCTCGACCAGCGCATGGAAGGCCTCCTCGAAAAGTAAACGTTTTCCCACCCATCCCCCCCACCCCCAAAAAAACTCACATTTTAAAACACAGATATCCGCGTAAACCCTGGCGCCGTTTCGTCACTGCCGAAAACGAGCGATACATTTCAGACGAAGCCCTCGACTTTTTAGATAAATTGTTGCGCTACGATCATCAAGAGCGGTTGACACCCCAAGAAGCCATGATGCATCCGTACTTTGATCCGGTCCGGCCCAAGGATTTTGTGCCTGGACAGCATAGCCAGCAACAACAGCAGGAGTGAATCACAAAAAAAAAATAAGAATGACATAATTCAACTCACAACACAACACAATCCCTTGTCACGTTTCGGAAGGGTGGTGTATTTTTCTGCCTTGGCATGGACAACATCTGGCCCACGGTCGGGATGCTCAGCCTTGACTTCCGGAATAGGGATCACAGTAGCCTTGCCCCCTCCATAACGTTTTTTTTTCTCAAGAACCAAACTTCGATCCCCGTATTTTTTTTATTTGTTCGTTTTTTTCTCCTCCTTTAGCATTCTGGTTTGGTGCCCGTGTAGAGATTATTGGGGTGATGGGTGTGATTTCCGGTGTTTTTGTACCACTAATTGTATTTACATTTTTACAATAAAGAAGAAAACGTGTGCTTTTCATGCGATCTGTCTTCCGGGTGTGATTTATGTGAGGCACTTTTGACTTCCTCAAGGAAGCTCAAGCATAAAGGACGTCCAAAGCGTGAATGAACAAACGATAAATATTTAGAGACAGACCAAACTAATAAAAAAAAGTAAAGAAAAACAAAATCTACACTAATAACAATCAAAGAAGATAAATACAACCACCATCCAAACACGAGAGAGAAATCTCTACCTCCTCTTCTTCTTGTTGGCCTTGGCAGAACGTTTCTCAGCCCGCATTTCCTTCTTCATTCGCGGGTCCACCATCTTGTAGCGGCCCTTGACACCCTTTGGCCGTCCCTTTTGAGCTCGATGCAGTCCCCGAGCCACAACGACCTTGGTCTCTTTTCGCGGCAATTTGGATTTCGCCTTGTTGAGCATTTTAGAGACTTGCTGCAATTTGGCCTTTTCGGTTAATTCACCGCCGTCGTCGCCCATGACGTTATCGGCCTTCTTTTGCATCTTTTCGAAACGGCGGGCTGTGCGCATTTGTTTGCGGAACTTGGCCTCGGCGACCTTTTTGATGGGGCGGGCGTCGAGTTGGCGTTGGCGTTGTTTGATGATGGCCACGGCTTCTTTGGTGACGGGAAGAGTGGGTTTGTTGTGGCGGCCTTCATCATCTGCAAACCTGTAAAAAAAGCATTTAGTCAGATTATGTTACTAAGGAGCACAACAGAGCAAAGCGTAACGAACCATTCAGGAACACCATCAGGATCGTTGAATGCGTATCGGTTATAAGACTTGTCAACCAAATCGCGTTTTCCAGACTTGCTGACCATCTGCTCGGCAAGAGTATAGGCTTCGGCCGTCGTAATCGCAAAATCATCTGCAAGACACAAAAAAAAGAGTAAGTGATCTCGTTCCCAAAGAATAAGCTAAAAGTGCGGGCGCAAACTTACCAATATTAATATCTTGCTGGTCAAGACCAGCAGGTACAATCTCAAATCCTTTTCGTTCCTTCTCATCCTCGTCCTCTTCCTCACCCTTCCGACCCTTGCGGCCCTTCTTTCGCGTCTGTTTGGGCACCGAGTCCTCATCATCCGTATCATCAGACCAGTCATTCACATTCGTCCGTTCCTTTTCGAAAATGTTTTTACGCTTTTTGGCGGCGGCGGCGGGTTCGGTGGGTTTGGGGGTGGTGGCAGCTTCGAGTTCGTTGAAGAGGGGGTTATCGAAAAAGACGCGGGCTCGGAGGGAGAGTTTTGATTTATCGACCGTTACAGGTGCAGCCTCCTCCTCTTCGTCTTCAGAAGATGGCTTCTTGGTCGTCTTCTTTGCAACCTTCTTTTTGGCGGGCCGAACCTCAACCTCAGACTCACTTTCTGAACTGCTAAATGCACTACCGCTATCCTCCGCGGCTCTCGTTGCTTCTGCAAGCTCCTTATCTTCATCTTCCTGTTCGTCTTCGGTATCTTCATCTGACCCTCGCTTTCGCTTGTTTTCGAATTCAATACCGTACCACTCCTCGAACGCCTTGGCGCCTTCCTTTTGTTTTCGGACCCGGGCCGAGGGGTTACGCTCCAACCGCCGCTCTTGGAACTGTTCAAACAGACCATCCATTTCTGTCTCCAAATTGCCGATTTTGCGTTCAATTTCTTCGTCGGAATCAAATTCCAAATCGTCGTCTTCCGTATCGGCATCTCCAGCACTTTCATCCTCGCTTTCAGCCAACTGGTACACTTCCAAAGCTTGATCCGCTGTCGTTGTCAGAGTTTTACGCGATACGGAAGCGCCGTTCAGCCGGAACAAGCCTTCGTCTACACCGTCCTCCAGTCCCATGCCCCCAACCTCGCTAGCTTCCAAACCAATTTCGGTCGGAGTTCCCATACCCAATCGCAACTTGAGCAACTGCCGTGCCTTCTTCTCGCGTCCTTTCCGCTTCTCACGACGTGCACGCGAAAGCGCAGCGGTGGCGGCCGAGTCTAGCTTTTTGCCTATTGTCTCGTCATCGTCCTCCTCCTCCACTACTTCCTCCTCAACCTTTTCTTCTCGCTTCTTTTCAATGCCCAGGTCCAGCCGGATCGCCTCACGCCAGCGCAAAAGATCCTTGAAATCCTTCTTGCCCAAGACTTTCAAATCCGAGCAGCAGTTTTTGATTTCGTCGGTAGTCAGAGGATGCTTTGCCAGCTGTTTGCCGAAATCATCCTGATCGAATGACAGAGCGTTGGACTTGGTGAGCGCCGTCAAGAAATCCGGTCCTTGCACAAAATCAGCAACGGTGGCTGTGATACTCAGAGTGTAATCGCCATCAGCATAACCAGATCGGTGTCGACGGCGCTTTTCGGGGTGGAATAAATCGTTCAAGAGGGCACCCTGGCGCTCCTTTTTCTTCTTATCATCCATTTCCTCTTCAGGTGTGTCATCCACTTCCTTAAAGACATACTTTGGATCCAATAATCGCGGGTCAATCTTGGCGGGGGCCTTGAACTCACGGCAAACAACGAAAATTTCGGCAGATACATTTCGCGACGATGCAGGTTTTGTGGCCTCTACTTTGGCAAACAGTTGGTTAAATACCCACATCAACTTGTTGTAGTCCTTGGAACGGAAAATCTTGGTGACAAAGCAACCTCCGGGCATCAGAAACTCGGTGGCAAGCTTGAGGGAGGACAATACCAGCTCGGCTTGGGTGAAGGCATCTTGGAGCCAGGATGTACCGACGTTGGGCGCACCATCGTGCAGAACTACATCTGCTTTCCAGGTTTTGAGTTCCTTCTTTAGGGTTACCCGACACTTTTGCGTTGTGATATCTTCGACGTGCGTGATGACACCCGGGATGGGTTTGATGGGCGCCAAATCCAGACCGATAATCAAGTTGGGTTTTGGCATATATTTCGCAGCGACTTGACACCAACCACCGGGAGCAGCACAGAGATCGACCAGACATTTCGATTTTTCCAGAAAATTGTACTTTTTGTTGAGCTGGATCAACTTGAAGGCGGAACGGGCACGCCAACCTTGCTCCTTGGCCATGTGGTAGTACTTGTCCATACGCCCTTTGGCATGTTTCTTGCTAACGCCGACCATGCTGGGCAACGACTTTGCCTGTGAAAGGCGGGTATATGTGGAAAAAGGTGGTTGTTCTTTGCGTTAAGTTGCCGGGACCGGTCTTCCCTACTCTATCGGTAAGGGCTGGCAGGTAGCTGTCTCCTGTTCTTGTAGTTGGCCGATTCCAAATGTTGTTTTCAACGGTTTCGACTTTTTCCAAAAAAAATTCAGAGAACAAGTTCATTTGAAAGAGCATGGGAGGCACGGCCATGCAAGACAGTATGGCTGTGCCAGGTAAAGCGTAACGCGCCTTGCGCCTTCTGCTCGGCGAACCTATCGCGACTCCACTGCCCATGCTGTTCAGCAAGATCATTGTAACCCATCCTTCATTCTTTCCACTTCACCACTGTACCCCCCAATAACACCAGCACCCCATTCCCGACCCATCTACTATCATCCTCAATTCGCAAACGCAGCCGCAGCGACGTCACAACTACTCACCCGGCGGCAGCAAATAAAACCACCAAGGCGCACCTTCCCAGCTCTGGAGTTGCCGCCAGCGGGTCCTACCACTACTCCACTGCAAGCAACATACCCCCGCGTTGCCCCCGATCTCTTCATCCGCCTGCTTCTTCCACTCCTTACCCACCCTCCTCCTTCGTTCTTACCCCGGGACACAAACTCCCGCCAGCTCCCTCATTCGCTTTCGCGCCACGTATCTCCCCTGCATGCGGCTGTTCTTGTGCATGGTGTGCTGTACCGCGGGTTGGAGCAAATGTTCCGTTGCAATGGTGGACAGGCACGTATGGATGGACTCTTTTTTTCCGACAGACTGTCATCTTTTAACATGTAGATACCATACCCTAATATCATCATCATTTCTCATTTGTCAAAGTATCAGAGCACTGATGTCGCGGAAGGCACGTCTATATGTCATTGGTCGCTAATTACAACTTTCTAGATACATGTTTGACAAAGATGTGGATAGGCACAAGAAAGAAACGAAAAAATGTAAACACCAGAGTAGATACAGTGTGGCAACCCTAATCTATGAGTGCGATAGTGCAGTTCAGGAAGACGGAATCTGGTAAGAGTTCAGCTTGTTCTTGCTCAGAAAGTTGAGGAAGGCCGTGACACCAGCACTCATTTCCTCGCCAGAAGGAATGATGTTGGAAGGAGGCAGGATAAAGGTCTTGGTGTCTCGCAACTCAAAGGTGAATGCAGTCATGCCCATCTTGAGTCCCATCCAGTCGTCAGTAGCGCCGTCGGTGGGGTAAAGATCTGCGCCACGGATGGTGGAGAATTGAAGACCGTTGACGCCGGCGATGGCAGACTTGACCTTCATGGACAGGTCGAGAATCTGCGCGTCGTTGCTGTTGGGAGTGTACGTCCATCCCCACGGTCGAAGGAGGAGTTGTCCGTAAGCGTGCCAGTCAATTGCAGCGAGAGGGTTGGGAAGAGTCTTGACAAATTTCATGACGGCTTGACTTTCGGGCTCTGAGCCAACGGAAGGACCTCGGTAATCTTCCCGGCAAGGGTCGGCAGAAGATCCATTAACGACTTGGGCCCATTTTGCGTCAAAGTTGCGGTTCAGATCAACACCCATGCAGCTGTTCTTGGCGTTTGCCCTTCGGTTCTTTCGCCACATACGGACGCTGGTGCTGGTGTTGGAGCGAGAGTATTCGTATCCGTCGGGGTTGGACATTGGGATAATGTAAATCTCAAACTTGTCCAGAAAGCCAGCCAACTGAGCATCCGTGCCGGCCTTGTTGACGAGGTTGTTTGTCACGTACATGAGGGTCGCACTGGCAATCCACTCACGAGCATGAATACCTCCGTTGAAAAAGATACTTTGCTTCTCGGTGGCAGAGATTTTGTTGTTGGTCACCTTGAAAGCAATAATGTCCCGGCCTTCCACGGACTTGCCGACAGAGCCAAGAGGAGTGACATAATCGGGATAGCTTTTGGCCCAGGATTGAACTTTAGATTTGATAGCGTCGTAACTTTGGTAGCTTTGGAAGAAGGGGTCGGGTGCGCTGAGTGCTCCGAAGGACGTGCAAGTAGGCTTCTGGCGTCTGACAAGCACCTGTTGGCGCTCCTCGGAAATCAAGGCTGGCAAATCCAGTTTGAGCTCTTGACATTGAATGCCCTGCGTTGCGAAATCGGCAGCTTGTTGGGCACTCGCTCGGAGTTGAACAGTGTTGTTGAGTATGAGGTGGTGAGACCAGAGATCAATGTCGGCGGTAGCGATAATGTGCTGCTGCTTGGCCGTCTGCAGGAGACAGTCCAGGACGAGTTTCTCGGGTTCTTCTGCGCGTGCAACGCGGCCGGCGAGGACGCTAGTGCTGGCCAGCAGCGCAAACGCACTCAAGGACAAGAGGGATTGATGAAGCATTGGGTCGCCAGATTCTATGAGATGTGTCTTGAACTGGGCTCTTTGCCCCGGGAGACTTCGGAGATGGGTCCAAGTATTTAAGTCATTCCGCTGACTTCTTATCACAAAGTCCGGGCGGTGACAGCTTCAGCGAGCGCAAGCATGTTGCGCAAGTCTGTATCCCGCATAAGCATTACCGGTTGGTTGCACGGTCGAGTGAACAGTTCTGAAGATCTCAATCATGTTTGTGAAAGTCTGCTGTTCCAAAGTCCGGATGGTGACAGCTTCAGCGAGCGCAAGCATGTTTGTGGAAGTCTGCATCCCGTATAAGCATTAACCGGTTGGTTGCACGGTCCAGTGAAGAGTTCTGAAGACCTCAATCAGAATGCGTGTGAATGTTTTAGGATATTTCTTCAGATATCAAAAGTCTGAAACAACACAGAAGAAAGGCTTAGCGAGCGGGGACGGGCTAGGCAGCCTCTACTGAAAGACTAACTAGCCTCTGGTGAGGCCTCCAGTACGCATTGGGCAGTAATGATGCTGCTTTGGGCGATTTGTGTTCAAGTTCCGCCGTGTCGGTTCACCGTCGGATCTTGTCGTCCATCACTGATGGAGCTTCCCAAGTAGTTCCAATTTCCAGTGTCATTAATCCAAACGGAGCTAAATGACTCTTACCGGTCGCTCGAACGCGCTGGTCAAAAAGCTCGTTGAGCATTGCGTGAGGTAGGAAATTGGCAAATTGCTTCCAGGAACCATGTAGGTTGGTTTTGAATTTCAGCCTATGCCGCGTTATGCCTGACAATCTGTGTGTGACCGCCACAGATGAGATCGAGGGGATTGGTCCGCGCAATTGCGAGATCTTGAAGGTTACCATCAAAGGGAAGCGAGTGCAGAGATGCAACAGCAAATGTAATATGTGTCTCGCAACAGATAGCACTTACTTTTACTCTCGGGATGTGGACATCATCATATTTCTCCAGCAGCAAGGAGAGTATGTTCATTACAACAGCGATGACGGCTTCGTTCTCGCAGCAAACTTCTGCAATACTTGTTACAAACGGTTGAAGAGAAAGTACCCTCGAGAGTTTGGCAGTACCCTCAGCCCACGACCTATGCGGCGCATAGCTCTAGTCCTAACTTTGTACTCTTACTGGAAGCGTCGGGATGCTGCACCATCCCAGGCCGAGACACCAGACATGCTTCAAGACACAAAATTAACTTCAGCAGACGAAACTTTGGTTGCTTCGAGAAACAGGGTCATCAAAAGTGAAACCGTTTTTCATCATCCAGTAGGTCCTGATGTTTACATGCAACAATTTCTGTCTTGTAGAATTCATTGGATCTTAACAAGTGTTTTTTCAAGAATACAGGAAAATTGTGTCGCCAAGAAAGCACTAAAACGTGGGCCAAAACTTTTGATGTGCAGGGAAGGGGGGGATGACAGCAGACGGGGGGGGATAATCAGTTGCATTACACAGCAGTTCAGCTGAACTGAGATAAAACGAAACGGATGCGTAAAACAAAGATGCATGTGCAGCATTATGTGCTGACAGCTGTTTATGATGTGATCAATTAATCCAGCGATAAATGAATAGCTGGAGGTATGCTTACCTATATTGAATGAGCAGCTTGAACCTGATCGCGATGAGCCCAGAGCTGCGTTCTGCGAAGAAGAAAAAAATGGTCACACATTCGTAACGGGGCACAGGTCCTCTGTGGAGAAGGCTGTACTGCGTGTAGCAAAATGGGAGCCCCGCTACATCTCACACTTGACGTGCTAACCACCGGCGTGATGAGGAAAGTGGCCGAGGTACTGATGCAGTGCTGCGTTTGGGGATAAGTTGGATGATGGGTTAGTAGAACTGTCGCAATTCGGAGTTTTGTCACATCTGCGGTAAGAAAAGATCCATATCTGAGTATTTCGTTTTGATCAAAGCATGTAACACAGTAAAGTACGTGGCCTTTGCTTACCATCATAAAGAAATCTGAGATTGTTGGACATTGTATTCCTTCCTTTCTTTGAATTGAAGAAGAGCAGTGATCTTCCGGTCCAGTATACCGTCCTTCGTAAAAAAAAAAGTAAACAAGATCGTACTCGCCTCGCCTTTAAGACCCAATTTGCTGGGACTGCTGAACCTCCAGTGCTCTTGTCGTGCAGGATCGACTCTTCTCCGCCTTTTGCTTTTCGGCTCTGTTCATAGCAACTTTATACCAGAAGTGACGACCCGTTCTTGCGCCTGCAAAGGCATTGAAAGAATGAGCCTTCGTCGGAAAATTTTCTGAAGCACATTACCGGATGTTCTGCGTCCAAGGGACCCTTCCTCAAGGTGCTCCTCATTCACGAGGGCGGCTTATAAGCAGGGCGGAAATGAGACATATCCGTCACCGCCGGAGCCAACGGGGGCCCCTTTGGCTAGCCCGCAATGCGCTGAAACCATCCACCAATGAGTCGTCATGAATGCGGCTTACGCTTAGGGCAGAAATGGGACATTTCCATCACCGCCGGAGCCAACGGGGACCCCTTTGACTAGCCCAGGGCGTAAGATGTCGTCCGCAACGTGAAGGCTGCACTGGTATTTGGTCCTGAGAGCAGATTGGCTCAGATTTGGACGACACGCGTCCAAAAACACGCTTTCAAGCCGTCCGGCCGGTCTGGCCGTGACCAAGGAAACATAATGTAATCACAGCCACCTACGCGTAGAATGACGCATCACGTGACCATTAGTAAAACTCCCAGAAACTCTCTGAGCTCCCGCATATGCGACGTCAACTCTCGAGAGATCTGGATGGGTCAACGTTTACGTCAATCGTGTCCTTTCTGAACACCTATCCAGATATCAGTACTTCGTCGGAGGATTCTGTCGCGGAAGTAAACCGGGAGCTGTATGGGGTAGAATGCTTTTTACGCCGTTCAGAACCGCAAACACGTTTTTTACGATCCACACACAGCTCCAAGCGACATAATGGCAGTCGTTCACGGAGAGACCCCAGCGCCAGGACTGTCCACTCCCTTCAAGATTTTGGGGTTTGAAGAGGGGGACCAAGAGTGGAACGACTTTTGCTGCGAGAACATGTATGGAAATTCGCGCGGCACTCCTTCTCCTTACGACATTGTCATTGGCCCTATGTGCTACCCGGACCCACAGACTCAGCAGCTGGTGGCACGATGCTCGCCGGAGAAGCTAGTGCAGGTCGCGTTTAAATCGCAACGGGCGATGGACTACTGTGGATCGTGTGTTACCTGTGTGTTTGAAGAGAAGCAGCCGCCTCTTGTGAGCACTGGGACGTTCTTGAGTTAAATTTCTATGATTTGAACTTTGGTTGATTTGGTGGGGAGGGGGGAGATGGGGGGATAGTGACCCCCGGGATTCTGCAGCTGGATATCATCACATTTTAGATGTAGTGTTTTAGGTAGTTTTGACTGATTCTACTAATGGATTTCGGTCAGATTGCGGGATGGTCGCGATGCAGAGTCTCTGCGACCGTGTACAAGACACGCAGTGTCGCAGTGCACAGTCTCATTGAAACTGTGCACTGCGACACCTACAGTGTCAGGATAGAATATGTAGAGTGCGTGGAGGTGTTTTTGTAAATATATGTTTTGTGGGAAGTGTTCATGGCACCACACTAAAATTGTTTCTGGCACCACACCGCAACATGTTTGGAATAGAAAATTTATTGGACAGGTACTTTATGTGATACAGTTATTGTGGCTTCTATCCATATGTTTGTGTGTTCCCACCAACAGAGAGAAAAATCCATCCTATCCAGTATGCTTGCATTGCCTCAAAATCAACCCTTTGCCAGTCGTAATGAGTTTGTAGATGCGCGATGATGGTTCACCCAAGCACTCCAAATATCAAAAGGTCCAACACCACCAGAGAACACAATGTCATTCACTCTATCCACTGTGGGGTCTACTGTACTTCAAGTGCTCCATAAGTGGAGAGGGATCAATTTGTTCTATGAATGTGTGGGCCATGAACATTTTTGGTGTGGTGCCATGAACAATTCTCAAATAATATTGTTTTTCATCATTTTTTTTTCAACCAATGTGTTTTTTCCATCCACGTACGCAGACTGGCGCTCTGCTAGCAGTAAACAGGGCCCCGTATAGTAGGCACCTTCACTCCCGTCATACACACGTTGTCTTGTACAAGTCGTGAAGTCCATGAAGCATGGCCCAGTGATGGAACTACAACCTCCGACAAAGGCCCCGGTGCCCTTCAGATCATCCTCTGACTTTATTTTCGCCGAGTCGGAGGTTGGCGGATTGGATTACGTGAGCAGATGCACGGTTGCTCACGTAAGGCGTTTTGCGTCACGCGTCTTGATCATGGCGGACGCGGTGGGCCTTTCCGTCCGTAGGAGAATTGTCGCCCTCCTGGATGAAATGAAACTGGGCCAGCTTCCAAGCTGTGCGTAGCGTGATCTGAAACATCGGATGTGCTGTGTCTTGCTAATGGCGAGTAGATGGTCGGAAGTCAAAGGACACATTCAATCCGTTGAGCGCCAAAGGGCGTGTGCTGGACTGGAAATGGGTGCATTGTGAATACGAGTAGCTGCTATGCTCAAGCGAGGTTCATGCATGCGATGCATCGTTCCCTGCGTACATATCATACTCGAGTAAGTATGATATGGCAGCCCAAAACATAACTCGCATAAATAAAACGTTAAGCGACATAAGGGTTGCGGCTCAGAGTGTTTTTGGCAACGAGTGGCAACCCCCCGCTACAGCCGCTGCGCGCGACGAGCCTCCCCAATCCGCGCGGCCCCGTGATGGGTCAAACGGACGGCCCCCCGTTATATATAAGACTGCCTGGATTTATTCTTAGGCCAAAACCACAGAAACGAAACCCGACGAAAACATTCAACAAATAACAACAAAGCACCAACCTATATAAGCATCGACAGCCATCGACAACCCACGCCGTTCATTCCTCAAAAAACATTCGAGCTCAACCCCAGGATTCTAAAAGAAGAACACTTCCTGTAATCAGCCGCCTTATACGAACCGTCTCTTCCGTTTGCCTTGGGGGTCAGGAAAGAGAACAAACGTTGTCACCAACCTATGAATGCAGTGAACGAACAGACGACATCATTCAAGTCTTTAGTTAGCGTTCATAGCCATCATCAGCTCTCAAACATCCTGCCCTTCGATAGTTTACCCTCCACTCTCGCGCCTTCCTCTGTCGTCCATTTCACAAGTCTACCCGACATTATAGCTCGCTTTTCGCTGTTTGCTGAATTCCTACCACCATCATGCTTCTAGAGCTAACCGCCGCCTCCACGTTTTTGGCGTCGCATTTACCGCCAACCACTCCGCCGGCAACCCGCTCCGTCTTTCAAGCGACGCTGCATGCTCAAATGCAGAGTAAATTCCATCAGCATTGGGATTCAACTCAGCCGCTCAAGGGCAATGGCTACCGTGCCGTCTCCATTATGGGTGGACGGTTGGACCCTCTGGTTCTGGACGCGGCCGCGGCTGCATCACTCGACGAGCAACAGGTTGCCAGCTCCTTTCCTGAAGAATTCGTTCTCTGGGTCGACCCTGGATCCGTGTGCTACAAAGTTGGGGATCGCAACTTTGCAGTCACTGTCTGGGAATCAAAGGCCCCCGGTACACCTTCCTCGGATTTCACACCCCGCGGCCGTTCCAGCCCTGTGACTATCAAAGCACCTCCCAAGGGCCCGTCCCCAACGATGCAGAATCCGCAACCCGTTCTGGATACTCGAGGTGCGGGATACCCATTCCCGATCCTCGTATCGTAAATACAACCTCAGTCGCGATACCCAAAAAGCGTTATCCAACCACTTTTGTTGATACACAACATCTTCTGCACACACAAAGGCCTCACGACAGCCTAGAGAATTTTGAGAATTGATTCAATTGGGATTTTCTCCCACCTCTTTTTTTGCGTTAACATTTCTTTCTCCAAATACCTTTTGCCTTTTCTTGTAGATTACTTTTGTTGGGTTTGCATTTTGGGTTTTGCACTTTCTTTTTTTGCATAGATCACTTTACTTTTATCTTTCTTTGCGATATCCTGATTCTCTAGGCGCTATTTCTTGTCTAATACACTAGTTACATATCCTTTGCGTTAAAACTGCTTTCATCTGAATCTTTTGTCATTCGTGGTGTCAACTTTTGGTAACAAGCAGCGAAAACCATGCCCGTCAAAACGAACTGCTTTCTAGAGCGGCTTTGAGTTGATCCACAGTACCCTCGCTCGGACTTTCAATGGCAAGATTTCCAACCTTTCTTTGCATAAATCAGGCAGTTGCTGGGAGTGTCGGTGGGAACAATTGAGAGGTGGCTTGTTCGTCAAATCTCCGACAAAAACGTCACGAACAAAAATTGGAGATGAACGTGGAGATGAATCGTCCGCAAATTCAGCACCAACACTCTTCTCAGAAATGAAAGACATTCTGCAAGACATTATGGATAATGGCAGAGCCGCCTCACAAGAAAATAAAACTGGAATCGTCGCAACCTCCACCCGATTACGATGGCATTCTCCGTGGCATCCTACAAACCACAGACATCACGACTCGCGCCAAACTGGTCCAGTCTCACCCCCCAAAGACGTTACGGCATCTTAGCCAGCTCCTACGGCATCAATTCCGGGATTCTGATCGCGAGTTTAAAGCAGTTGACGTACTGGAATGTCTAAATTTTACCGTGCGATCACTTTGCACTTCGCGCGTAGCAGAGTCTGACACTCCAGAACTTTTGAAGCATAAACAAGAATCAAAAGCGGTTGTAAGCCTGCTGGTCAAGAACATCTGCAAGGAAGATGAATCGAGTATGCTCGCGGCGAATCTTCGGGTTCTGGCCGTCATACTGAAACCACCCAATGACATCAAAGTCCGAAACCCCGCTTATGCCTCCAACGATATGCTCGCCTTTGTCGAATTTCTGGTTGGAAAGGAGCCTGCTATAGTGAAAATGGGGTTCCCCAAACTCATTACCTGCTTGAGAATCTCAGCATGCCGATATCATGCATCACGCTGCCTCGTTGCTCTGGTCAAAACCTTACCTAGAGCCTTCGCCGAGGCACTGGCAGACCGGGATTTGTCGCCGCTTGTCGAGGGCGTGGAGGTAGTAGGAAATCCAAATCACATTTTGGTAGATGTGGATGTCCACATTGCGGCGTTTATCGCCTATTTGTTGGAAAAGGGCCACTGGAGTATATTCAGCATATGCATCTCCAAACTGCTGTCTGCCTTTCTGAGTGCCCTCTGCTCCATTTTATCAACACCCAGCTCAGTGCCCGTCTTGAACGATGCCAAGAAAAAGTTTCTAAAAAATGCACTTACATCCATCTATGTTTTGTGCAAGCGTCAAGAGCTTTTGACTGTTGATTTGCAGATACCATTACGAAGAGCTCTTGCCAAGGCGCTGATTGCATTGACCATGGTGATTACAACTTCCGCCGACCTTAATTTGGCACAGACGGTATTGCAAACGGTGTTGTTTACCCTTCGACGACAACGGCCCTCCTCGGCAGACCAGATGGCCGGTGGCGATGCGGATATTCTTGTGGGCCTCGTACCATTCATGCGGTTTTTGGGTCGTCTCGCCGATCGCCGCGTCAAATTACTGCATCCAGCTATCATTCAACCCGTTCTCGATACATTACTGTTGGAACTCCCGCGAAACCCCATCAGCTGCGACGCCGCAATCGATGCCGGCATCGTAGAAGTCCTTCTACATTGGTGCGTTCTCATGTTTCAAGCACCAACCCCGCTGGACCCGAAGAAAAGCATTGATTGGACCAAGCTGAAAAGCAAGTGCTTAAAGATCTTGACTTTCATTGCTGGAAAGGATAATGGGATGGATGCTTTTGCACATATCGAGATGGAATCCTTTTTACCCTTTCAACAATTGGTCGGATCGACTATTCGGACGATGCTGCTTGGCGAAGATAATCTGATGGAACATAGTACATCGGAATCTGAGTTGGGTGAATCTGCTAACGATCATCCTGGAAAGGACAAAGATTCACAACCGGCATTGGGAATCCGCTGCCTTCGCATTGTCTCCTTGCTTCTAAAGAACAAAGTCTGTCGTACTCGGTTCAGTGACAATGGCCTACTTGCCGATCTCATCGATCAAAAGTATCTGGAAGTGCTCTTCATGCCTAATGCACCCACAAAACCCATCGTTGACGGTTTCAGCAACTTGCTCCTACTCTTGTCGGTGCTTGGGGAGCTAGCCAAGACATCAAATATCCGATTCAACATGCGGGACGGGGTATTCCTGGTAGAGCATGCATCTGATGACAAACATGTGTCAGATAGCGACACGGAAGTTCCTGCTACTACAAAGATTGCAACGGCAAATGTGGCGATTCGACGCACGAGCTCCTTTACACTGATTCACTTTCTTTTGGCTCTAATTATTTTCCCCGTGGCAGACTTTTATCGCCGGTGGAATCCTTCCGAGACACATTCTGTCAAAACAAAACTACCAGCAACGGACCCAGAGCTGGCCGTGATTGTCCAACGCGCCATGTTACTACTGGGCGAATATTTTGCCCATGATGTGTCGGTAACAGATGTTTTATGCGCTTGCCCGGCATCTACTTTTGGGCCCCTCACTGAGCATATCCCGAAAAAATGGCTCCATGCCAAGAAAACAGGGGAGACGGTTATCAGCGTTTTAGATGTTATTCTCACTATTGTTCGGCATCGGGTCTACCCCCTGGACGTGGTACTCGCGCTTGAGACTGATGCATCAGATACGGAAATATCGCAAGCCCCGGACCATTCGATTATCTGCAGTCTTTATGAACCATCCACCAACTTCTTGAGCACGTTAATGAACACGGAAGCGTCCCGGGACCAGCTTTTGAAATCCGACATTTTGCGGCTTCTCTCCGAAGCCGGGGTCAGCTACCAAACCCACTCGCTCGTACAGACTCTGGTCCGACTGTTGACTGCCGAACAATCCCTCGAGCGTCTCATTTTTGATTTTGGCATATCCGCCATTATGGAACCTTTACTCGAGAACAGCGACCTGCTGATCCTCTTTCGCCGCAAAATGCTGCCGTACAAGGATGCAGCCGTGGCCCATCTTACTAATTTTCGGGACTATTATGCTAGTGATCCTGGCATGTACCGCCGCTGCATGATTGGGCTAGGTTGGTGGATGGGTGAAGATGTGGTGTCGGTTGCGCGTCATGAACCGTCATATTCACATCAAAGTGGGAAACGAATGTTGCAGTTACTGCTGGGTATGGCTTTGGGACGTTCAAGCTCGGATAAGCCTGCTATGGAATCAAAAATAGAAGAAACTAGTACTCTAAACTCGGAGAAAATGCGTGCAGTGGGTGTTTGCAAGTATCTGGCTTGGACTGTTCACCTCAAGGGCAGCATTTACACTCCCTTCGAAGACGCACTCGGGGGGATCCCCGTAGATGAAGAGTGTACGCGCGACCTGCAGAGCGCACTAAAAATGGGAGATATACTCGCGCAGTCAACCACGGTCCCTGACGATTTACATTCAAATACGGATTTGGTCTCGTTTCGACTTTCCGATGGGGATTCAGAATATGTGATCCGCGCGCCCCGGGGACCTATCGCGGCACTTTCGGATCCGTTACATACGTTGCTCTACGGAGAGTACCGTGAAGCACAAGAGAACGTTGTGACAATCCGGGATGTCACGCGTCCGGTATGGACCTTACTCGTCTTTTACGCATTATCCGTAGACCCCAACACAACTTTGACTCCTGGGGGTCATACTACTACTACCTGTTGCCCCGAGACTCTGGAAGTTTTGTTTGAAGCGCACGCCCTGGCAGACCGGTTCCTCATTACCTCGTTGAAAACAGCCTGTGCCGAGCTGTGCATCATGTGGTGTATCCAAGCAGCTCGCGAGGGTGATGTAGCATCGTTGGCCTGGGCATGGCGTCGAATTCATCATTTGGATGATGCCGAGGATGGTCATGTCATGAACAGCAGCGCAGATTGTTTTCTGTTTGGACAGAGTGAGGAGGAAGAGGGGCGGAAAGCGGATCATGTGGAAGAACGCTTCAGGCAGGCGGTTTTGTGGGGGTTAGCTTGCTGCATGAGCAAATTGACGGGCCGGGAATGAAAACTGTCCAACTCATATGTCTGATGCGCGACATCTGGTGTAAACAGATTTCTGCCGAACATATATTACGGTAGAGACTACCAAATAGTAGTAATGATAGTTTTTGAAACTATAGAAAAAGAATGATACAGAAAATGATCGTCCCAGGAAGTCCTACGCCGCATTTTTGACTACACCGTTTCCATATACCTCAAACGTTCCCAGCTTGTGACTGTTTGACACCATTGCTTCCACTCGTTCAAACGAGTCCCACCAAAATGATCAATGAATTCATCGCCAATCACTTGCCTTGCTATGCTATCCTTGGCCACCATCCTATCCGTCGCAATCTTCAAGTCTTTGGGTAATGTCTCGGTCTTGACCTTGCTCAGATCAAGTTTATTTTCGATTCCCCACATGCCGGCACCCAAGAGACCAGCAATAGCTATATAGGGATTCACATCTGCCCCCGGAACGCGAAACTCGATTCGCGACGGTGCAATGATGCGAATGGCGGCGATCCGGTCTTGGACGCCGTAGGTGTTTTGGGTTGGCGCCCAGTAGTTTTCTACCAATCGCTTATAAGAGTTGATGGTGGGTGCAAAGAAGGGAAGCATGGTTGGGAGAGCCGTCAGAATTCCTGCTACAAAGTGCTGTAATGGGGCATTGATGGTGGGTTCTCCCCCTTTTTCTGTTGCTTCTTGCACATCAAAGAGTGGTTTCCCATCTAGGCCTTTCAGACTGATGTGAATGTGCCCAGAACATCCTGGTAGGTCGTGACTCGGCTTGGCCATGAAGCTCGGAATGATTTTGTAGGGTATGGCAATCTGCTTGACTGCTGACTTGAATAAGTGGGCTCGGTCAGCCATCTCCAGAGCAGGTGCATAACAAAGGGCAGCTTCGTACACGCCAGGACCTGTTTCAGTGTGCAGCCCTTCAATTGGGATGCGGTACTGGTAACATAGATCGTAAATAGCCGCAAAGTAGTCGGCGTTGGCGGCGGGGCGGTGAAGAGAGTAGCCAAACATGCCTTTGGTGAGAGGCGTGAGGTCATCACCGCGTTTGCCATGGAATGACTCTGAACTTTCTATAGTCCTGGAGTCAGCATATAATATATAATATCCTACACGTCCAAACTGCAACTTACCTTGAAAATTGAAGAACTCAAATTCCATCCCGCAGTATGCACTGTACCCTGCATCACCGCATCGCTTGATCATCCGTTTCAGTAAGCCCCTAGGACAAACCGGGTACGGAGTCCCATCTACTTTCAAGAAATCAACCAACACATGCGGCATATCCTTCTCCCAAGGAATGCATCGGAGCGTTTTATAATCAGGACGAGCGAGGATGTCGGCGAATGAAATTTCACGGGGTGTGGTTTGAGGGAACAGATCGTGATCATAGACTTTGTCGTGCATATCCCAGTTGAACGCAACATTGCAGAAGCCTGTACCATTCGTGTATTAGCTCCCTTTCGAGACTATACAAGAGCCGTATGTTTCGATATATACCAAATCCATCCTTGAGTGAGGACAAGAACTTGTTTTTGTCCATGATCTTCCCCCTAAAAGCCACATTGACATAAGTAAAAATCATGAAAAAGAGCTCCCCACGGCCGGCAATCATAATTCACATTTTCCAGCTCAACTGGAACTCTTACCTCGCAATGCCATCGATATCCGACCCAGAGACCTTGACGCGTGTGGTGTTTTTGAGAATCTCCACCAGATCATTTTCGGACTTGGGCGCTTCGAGCATAGCTTTCTGCTAGTCTTCAGGTATTATGAATAGAGAATAAGGTGTGTTGGCCAAGAGGTTGAACTTGTTCAAATGGTAAAGAAGCAAACGCTGCCACCAGGGGCATAGGAACCGCCTTCATCACAAAGGTGTACACGTCATCACCGATTGGTCATTTTAGAAGCAATACAACATTGAGCAAATCTTCGATAGTGATGTGTACCTCGAAGCAAAAAATAAAGAATAGATCCACGCTTCGGGATATAAGTTAGCATTCGCTTCTAAGTATTAGTACTATCTAAAGACTATCCAACGAGATCAAGGCCATATTTACAAAAAAAGCCAATCTAAAGCGAATAACCGAAGGTTCAGAAACGGTAGATCGCTTTCACAAGTGTCTCAACGCCAGTTCCGGCGTCTTCCCTCGTCGTACTCGCGATAGAAACCATTCCGGTCGCGATCCCGGTCCGGTTCTCGCTCACGCTGATCCTCTCTATCACGATGTACTCGCTCGCGCCCCTGCGTGTCCCGCTCGCGATTTCTGTCCCGATCACGATTCCGCCGCTCGTGGCCGTAATCTTCACGATCCTCAGTCCATCGGCGCTTTAAAGAGCTTGATTCCCGGTATCCGGAATGATGACTAGAGTGAGTTGAAGCGTCATGACGAGGGTGGGAACTGTGTGGATATGTGCGATGGTGTGGGGACGAGTGATGACTTGAAGGCTTGTTCTCACCAGATGGTCGATCGTCTGCAGGTATATTTCCATTTGCGGGAGCGGAGCGGACTGGGGATTGGATGTGAGGTGACTTGAGGGAGTCTGCCGAGTAGCCTATAGGTGGATTGTTAGTTGTGACCAAACGAGAGTACGGCAACTTGTCTCTTCTGCCATCCAGTAACGCGGAACGTACCGGGATCAGGGGATGCAGGTGATGTTTTCAACGGTGGTGGTTTGTTTTTGATCTTTTCTTCAAGTTCAGATAAATACTTTTGGGCTTGTGTTGCGATTTTTTCAAATTCTGGAAGCTTTGTGTACATGCGGAGTATCTGCACGCAGACATCTACCAGGGTTCATGGTTACCGCACAGTATTTGAAGAAGCACTCATCATCAACAAACCTTCAACGATATCAATAGAGCAGAAATTATCCTCGGCAAACTCTGAGTCGATGCTTGGAATGTCTTTGAAGAACTTTGAAGCAACTAGTATTGAGGACATGGCTATTATATGTGCGGGGAACTGAATGGAAAGTGGAATGCGGTATGTGTCCAGTATAATTCGCAGCGTATTGCGATAAGCTTTCAAAGATATTGACGGTGAGAGTCGATGGTCCGCTATTGTAGAAAATTAGTATGCCAAGCACACTGATGGGGAGGGAAATTTATGATACCTACCAGCTAGTAGTTTGATGAATCTTGCGCAAAAGGGAAATGGATGTCGCATATTAAGATCAAACTGAATAGATTCAAGTATCTTTTGTTGATGTGGGGCGAGTTTTCCTTCCATGGCACTTTTTGCTTCCTACATTTGACGCTTCGATTAGTCTCAAGCTTTGACAACAAGAACTGACTGACTACATACAGTTTCGGTGAGGCGTTCCCCTCGGTGTTCACAGAGCACATACTGCGACAGCTGAGCCAATCCGATTGTTGTTTCCTCTAGTTTACAGGCCATATCCATGCATGCAAGACATATTTCCTCCTCCGTATAGTAGGGACTTTTTCGTGGCCACACAGCATAAAACCTATGGAGCAAGTACGACGAAGTGGCAAACGTCTTTGCCGGCCTAGACCGCCAGGTAAGCGTTCATTTCTCACAGATGGCGCTCTCCACTTACAGTCTCATTCGCCGGTACACTCTGCCAACCAGTTTGACTGTTCTTCGTAGTGCTTCTTCTTCGTCCGCCTCCGTGAGTCCAGTTCGTTCCGCATGACTCGTCAGATCTGCCAGGGTATAATAATACGGCGTCTCGAAGGTTCCGCCGTGCTGGTCTCCCCACACTCTTGGGGAAGTGGACATTCCTATCCCAGTGCCAGGTTTTGTTTGAGGCAAATGTACAGATTTTTGGCCGACAAGACACCTGAGTACGAGTTCAAGGTTCTGACCTGACCAAAACGCGGCCTTTTGCAGAAATTCAACAGAATGTACGGTACCCTTTTTGGAACCGCATCGAGTTATCTGCGAGAACAATCACGATGCCTTTTATCATATGGCGGAGACATGCGCAAGATGCTTACACATAGCCAAAGTCATCACGAAAAAAAGCGGCAAGAACAGTGCTCCCTGAAGCTGTTTTTCGTCGTATCTGTTGCCGTAGCTCGATCAATGCGAGAAGGATTAGTCCCCTTTACGTTTTGCGCCATGGAAGGCTTATGCTCATCATTGATCCTGCTGATCAAGCAGCATACGGAGGCTACAACCGGGTCTATTTTGCCACGATGGGCATTGAGGGGAACTCAGTGCCCATAGCGCTACGAATTCCAATTACGGATGATCACCAAGAAGAACATCTATCCGGGATCGCCACGCAACATTGGCTCGAAAAGCGAACGAACGTTCGTTCCTGTACCAAAACTGTATGGAATGATTGGGCAAGTGGCCGTCATGGAGCGACTACAAGGCGTGCCGCTATCAAAGTCGTGGGACTTGCTCTCACAGTCGTCCAAGCGGAGCGTCGTTGAACAGAACAGTTGGCGGGGATACAGGGGATGCTACTTGGAACAACTCGGCTGATGACTATCGGGTGTTTACGGCGGGATGGATAACGACGGTTAAACGTTGGCGGGTTTTTTTGATTGGGGCGAACCTGCTATCGGAAAACTATGAAAGGACTTTTCGCCAATGTGTTGCGGATGGTTGCGGTCCAGTATCGTGATAACGAGACGGCGAGACATCTCTAAAAAAAGGCTCGGGAGAATCTCGAACAGTTGATAATGGACGCAGATACGCGACTAGCCTTGCAACACATGGACCTAGATCCAAGAAACATCATGGTGGAAGGGAGCAGTAACACGGGTATCATCGACTGGGACGGGGCTGTCATTTTACCGGCAGAGCTGGTGGACCATGGGCTCGCATGGTTAATGGAAGGTCACGGCTTGACAGATCAGGAGAAGCAAATGAACGAAACTCTGTGTGAGACTTATGAGTACGTCCTTGAGCGAGACGGGGAGCAACGACTAGCGCAGAGAGTGCGAGAAGCCAGACTTGGTTGGCTTGATATTGAACGCGTCCACCAGTGTCCAGACCTCCCGTATCTGTGGCAGATTCTACGCATTGAGCATGCTTATGGCTGGGAAGAGGATGGGTCATCTTTCGTCAGAATGTTGGAACGTTGGGTTAACAAGTTTTTAGTTTCATTACCAAATAATCTGGACTAGCGCAGAGTGGGCGCAATCCCACTCTGCGCTAGTCTTCCGAAGTGTCCGATCAATAAATGACATTCAAGAGGTCTGGCAAATACGTAATATACACCGCACCCCTCCATGCTTGCCCATTCAACTTGTGAATAGTAAATTCAAAGGTGACGGATGTGAGTGTTATATATCTCGAAGCTGAATACTGCTCAACTTCACAGGGACCGGTAACAATATCTAAATGTTGAGTACGACTGGTTCTGAGATTTGTCTTCATTTGCCAATTTGTCCGTGCTATGCATACATGCTGCGAAAGCTATTCCTGAATGTGCTGAGTATCAGAAGCACAGATCATAGTAAAATTAATGACTTCTATTGATAGTCCTTCCAAAATTGAGCATCCAACTTCTCAGTCAACGTAATATCTGATCCATACTGAGTCTGCCAATTTTGAAACCCTCCACGCAAGACCAGTACCTCCTGCGGGCCCCCGGAATGGGCGGACGATTGTGCCTCCTCCTGGCCCTTTTGAATTGCTCGCACCTGCTCGTATGCCATTGCACAGCGTGGTCCTCGGACTTGAAGAGCATGATGAGCTTGGCTTTCATATGTGGAGATAGTACCAAGTGACACTACACACCTTGCGATAACGCGCAGTGAAAGATGACTTTCGGTATTGGCGCTAGCTTATCCAAAAATTCTGTCGGATGATCCAGGAACTCGTGGCTGGGAATGTTTATGGCGCCCGGAATGTTTCCAAACTGTATAAGATTGGTTAAAGCAGCCTTCTTTCATAATTCTGGCCACTAGCCCTGACCCCAAAGTCATCGCCTCGCACATCAACAATCAAATAGTCCTTTCCTGGAATCAATTCTTTGGAACGAATGATGTCGGCAACCTCTTGCGGTTCAATATACTGGGGTGGATTAGGCATATCTCTGCTATTGCGGGGTTCCAAATTGAAGTGGCTTCTGAAGGATTTTTGGTGGGTTACTCTCGAGAGGTGGAGTCGTCTGCCAAGGCCTGTGGATCCTACTCTTGAAAACAAGGAGTTCCGATAGCCTGTCAAGAGAAAGCTCTCACTGACTGGAAGCTTGAAATGTATGGGTGGAAGAGGCTCAGCTCGTGTACTGAACCGATCTTATGCGAATTTTGTTGCTGAAGATTGCCAGGTTGCGGACTTGCGTGGGCTGCGCCACATATTCCCTCATCTGAATCATGAATTTGATATCTTCTCAGGCTTGTCCCCTAAAATTTACCTTCAGCTTTACCTTGTTTGCAAACAATTGCAATTAATCTTTCGGACCTGATGCCTTATGCGAGATCAATTTGGATGTCAGCGAGACAACCAAAGTTTTGTTCGTCAAGAAAAAATTGTAAAAAAACATTAAAACTATGTACTGGGACAAATTGTCAAAGAAGAAGCAGCCAAAGACAGGATTGGAGGGAAGCATTAAAGTGAACAAGTTCTTCCAGATTACTTGCAGAACATCTGTAGGCTATAGTCTAAGGGAGAGAATAACATCTATATAGTTTGGGCGGAATTAGCACACATGCTGGCTGGGCACGATGGTTTGAGGGTGCCCCATCATCATCATATGATTGGAAGAGTGGTTGTTAGGTGATGCGTGCATTTGCTGCATTGTAGATTGACCTGGATTGACTCCGAGGAGACGGCGCATGCATTCGCTTTGATGACGGCGAGCTTGTGCGGGACGACGGAAGGCAGCCCCGCAGATGCATAGAAGGATTGGGGGAGCGTGTTGGGATTTGCGATGCCGGGACAGATCCGCACTACGGAAGTATGAACGAGGGCATTCAGTGCAGTGGAAACGACGAACGCGAATAGAGTCGTGAACTTGCATATGCTCGCGGAGATTGTAGTTTCGGGTGAAGCGACGACCGCATAAATCACACGGAAATGTCTTCTTGTTGCGGCTACGAGAACCGCCTTTTGAATCGTCCTCGCCATCATTCCCCTGCCCAGAATCGGTTTCATCATTGTCAGCATCCTCACCCTCAAGCTCTTCTTCATTGTTGTGGCTGTCGGAATGTCCCGAATTGGGGTGAGCGGAATAGATCTGGTTGCTGTCTTGCGGGGTATTGGGGTTGCTGTGGTTGAAGTACGGAAGTTGGGTGTCCAAACTAAGCTTGCTCATACGACGATCAGCTAGTGATGACCGATGGTCTGCTTCACTCGCAGGTGTAATTGGAGATTCCCCGTAATGAGAGAGCACAGTTGGTTGATTATAAAGTTGTTGAGATTGTTGCGTGTGTCTGGCACGGCCGTCGTGTAGGTGCGAATAGCTACTTTTTCGGGAATGGTACATGCCTTGTAACATCTGCTGTTGGCGTTGAAGCTGAGGATCCATAGGCGGAGGAGATGGCAGTGTATGTTGGGAGGGGTGTTGGGGAGTCAGTGGAGAGGATAATGTTGGGCAGGATGTGTATGGAGAGTTTGGACCACTGGCCTGGCCGTAATACGGAAAGGCAGACTGTGTAGCTGATAATGGTGGAGATGGTGCATAGGATGGCGATGTCATAGACATGGTTGAGACAGACAGGAAAGGATGTTGTCCTCCTTCAGTCAATACGTTGTTGTTTGCAGAATGAGTTTCGTACGGCGAAGCAAAACTACTGGTGCCATGGATATGTGTACTTAAGGGACTATGATGGTAATCCGTCTGAATATTGCCGAAAAAATCATTCATGGCGGAAACAGGAGTAGTATCAGAAGAATGTTTTGGAGCAGAAGATGGAATCCCAGACCGCTGTTGTGGTATGTTGTTGCAGTGTCGAGTAGGAAGACTTGTTGTGAGATGGGAGGGAAATTCGAAGCGATGCTCAGATTATAAAGTGCCGCTTAGAATAATGTTTCAATGGGTACTTCCACATCCGTGGTAGACCCAGGACTCGCGGTACAACTTGTCTCAAACGTGTGCAGCGCGTATGCGAAGCGGGTCCCGGGGGAGGAGGAGCTTGCTACGTCTCTCGCGACGTCGGGGCCCCTGAAGATTTGCAGCTGGACATTTACTGATTCATTCACACCCATAGATCATGTTTTGCTTTGATGCCACGCCCATTGCTTTTTACTTTTACTTTAGCACTCTACAGTAGTTTTCGATAGCAGTCTCTTTCTCGTCCGTACGACCTGGAAGCTTGGATGGCTCAAGCAGAGATGTGTTGATTCAGTGGATTAGCTGTTATTCTCTATGCATCCAACCTCGGGCTGGAAAGGATTCTTTGTTTCACATTGAAAGGAAGATGTGTAGTGGACATTACAACAACTCGGGAGTGGCCTAGTCAGATAGCAATGGCCCCTCAGTACATAGCAAGTAATGATCACGTTATGGGAGGTCCCGGACCTCGCAGCTGTGCAGGTTGATGGCACGCTTGGTTGAAAGTAATTTTCCTCTGCGAAACAATGAATTGTACGAAAGGTATCGTTTGCGAACCACAACTTTTGTATACTGGAATATGGAAAACTTCCAGCCAACAGATCGGTGAACAACTTTCCGCAATCTTTGTTTGGCCGTGCAAGGTTTATGTTGGACGATAGTATTATCTAATTTTCCTTCTAAATTTCTCCGTCAGAATTACAACCTGTTTTTTGTCTGTTCGGAGCAGGTTGAGGTAGTTGATCTCGGCGAAAACAGGGGCCACAAGTTGCTTTAAAACATAAGGATGTTTCTGAAACATCATGCTATTAAGCATGATAATATTTTCCTCCGCGCATATCAAGCCGGAGGTGCATGACTAGTGCCGATCTACTGTAATTACATTATGTTCCTATATATCCTCCTTCTGCGCTTTCCGTGCGAATCAATGGGAGTGATGTTTTTAGGCATTCGCTAGCTTGTGACACGTAAAGCCGTTAACTTTCTTTTGTGTTACGTATAGCAGGAAATGGGGAAATATGGTTACGGTAGAGCATTATTTCCACCTACTTTCAAGCTGCTGCTTCTGCCATCAAAAAATAATTCGGAAACCCGTACTGCAAAAAAAGGGAACTGGATCAAACTGAACGGGGTCGCTCTCACGACCCCCGACTCCCAATGCTCGCGACATTCAAAACTGAACATAATCCTGAAACACATGCGCGGATGCTGGTGCAGGTAGAACATGAACATCAATGAAAATTTACTTGCGGGATTGCTACACGTAACAAGGAGTGAAGCAGGAGTAAAGCAAGTTCCCCTCATTGTCAAAGCACCTAAAAAAGAGTTCATGTTTATATATATGGCGCGCGGGCTAGCCCAGATCCAACAGTGCGACCAATCACCGTCATACTCTACGATATATACCCACTGAATGACCCGTTGATCTTTTGATGGGGGCCGAGCGGTTCGACTCAATTTATGATGTATAGGAGGCAATGGAAGTCAAGATGAGAATGAGAAGTACTCCATGCACCTTTTGTGCAGTCTCATAGGTGGAATTAGCGAGCTATGTGGGGCCGATCACAACGGGTTTTCCAAGACCATCTAACTAGATTTGGCAATGCTCAAATAGCCCAAAACTCAAGAAATGATCTCCTAGTGTGACCAGAAGAATGAATGGGATCCCAGAATTGCTCGGTTCTAAGCAGTGGAGGGCACGCTTCTGTCGACGCGTACACAACCTGACTATAGCGACTTGGGCTCAGTCAGATCTAAAAATTACGACGAAGGACAGGTAATAAGCTTCAACTCACGTGCGAATGCTGCTATGGCGTGGCAGGTATTCTTCAGATGCCTTCAAGAGTAGATTTAATCACCGGCCCTCACGGCAGAGCGCCCGTAATCTATCGTTTTCATTTCGATCCGAATTTCCGCCACCTCAGTAATTGTCATGAAATACGCCCGAGATGCAAAAGAGCCAAAGCACCATTCTCAGATTCGGGTATTGTTACCAATTAGCCTCCGTGCATGTTGGACAAGGTGGAGAGATAGAAAGGCCAAAAATCTGTAATACATTCAAGTCCGTGCTCTTTTCCAGCCACAAGTTTGAGTGGTTTGCATGTGAAAGAAGTGCGAATGAAAGAAAAGAGTTACCATTTCCAGAAATAAACCTCGGAGGCTCCTTTCCACCATCCGCTTTGGTTTTTGCGAAAAAGCCTTGTGATTTGAACGACTATGACCAGTTGCTCCATCCAAAGCTAGAGCACTATGCTTTGATGTCTACAATTGCGAAAAAAAGCTTGCCAAGAACGGGAAAAATGCGCTCGAGTTCGCTTCTGATCTGTTAGGAATACGGAACAATCGGCAAGATCCTATTTCTCACTTCACTGGTTGACATGGGCATACTTGGTCTCCAAGCGCTTCCATTTTTGTGTACTTCTCCACTGTTTCTAACAGCGGCGAAAAAGGGACTTTGCGGTGATATCATTAAAAAATGAGACAACGACGGCCGCTCACTGCAGGTCTCACTCAGAATTCGACAGTATTATCTTCCTTAACTTTGGATCATCCTCCGTTTGTTCGTTTTAACGATTGGACAGCTTTGAATTGATTTGGGAGGAATATTGTGCAACATCATGATGAAGATGTATTTTCATACAGGATACGGAGACTACTTTCTCTTTGAGGGGCTTCAGGCGTGCAACGGCCTACAGTATGCAAGCGCCTGCCTTGCGTGTTTTCTGCTCGCCCTGGTATATGAAGCTTGGCGGATCTTCCAAGAGCGTCTCATTGACACCTACGAACGCCCCGGTGGCGGCCAGGATTCACTTACAAGTCATTCTGATGAACTGTACTCAGAACACCAACCATTACTAGCCAGTGCTTTATCGGATACTTCGGTCGAGCGAGCAGATAGGACCAGAGCTAGTATAGACATCATCAGGATACGTTTGATGCGCGCAGCCTTTCGGCTAGTTTCTATTGTGGGAAGCTTTATTTGTATGCTTCTTGTGATGACCTACAATGTGGGATTTTTCGCTTCAATCACGCTTGGATTAGCAGTGGGAACTCTCCTATTCACCACCGTCCACCCGGAAAGATATCATGGCCGCCGATAGAGACAAATTAATGGTACGCCCGCATCCGCTTTAGAATAACTTTATAATATAACTGAAGTGAGGAAGACTTTTGTTTACTTACCAGATCTCAACGTTCTTCGAGGCGGTTGGGTGTCGTCAAGAACGTGGAAACATACTGGAACGCCGCTTTGTATAGGTGTAGGTGAACAAATGTCATTAAAATAAATAATCAACGACTTTGACGATAACGAGCCGACATTCGTCGTCAACACTACATTTCTCTGCTATCACAGCTGGTGAGAGAAATGCCGAAATGACAGCTGTCAAACCCCGCAAAAGTTGAAAACCCCGTGTTGCTGGGGCAACAACGCAATTTGTCTAAAAGTATTTAAATTGAACCGCTCAACGGAGTTCCGGAAATGTCGACCAGCGATTTGACCGTCGAATTTTTGGTCGAATTTGTTACGCTCACGCATTGAAATGGCCAAAATCACAGCAGTAGAGGACGAGCCTGCTCGAATAAAAACGGCAAAGGCGGTGCCACCGAAGAAGCCGTCAGGAAAAGGGCCTCGCCCACCAACAGAGGCCGAATTTCTGGCTACAGGTCTATTCCCCGACCCCAAGAAGCTCGAACGTCTCACCCTTCTCGCCCGAATCGTATTTCCTCTCTTTGCATTCACCCTACTCGTCCCAACCATCCTCCTCCGTATCCTCGTCATACCCGGTCTGGATTATTCCCCGAATTTCAATTTGAAATATGTATTGTTTGGCGTCTTGGCGTGGTATATTGGATTGAGCTCCAGACTTCCGTTTCGTTATTTCGAAAAGAAGATCTCACCCCAGTCGGTTGGAGGAGGTGCCCTGACCTTTTTGATGGTGGGGATATGCGAAACTTTTATTCGCGGAACTGCAATGTACTGGTGGCCTACTCTGGATGCGGCTGCGGACGCTGCCGGACCGGGTACTCGTGCGCAAAAGGCGTTGACAGCTCTGTATTCTCTCGGAATTGGTTGGGCGGCTGGTGAATGTCTGGCAATGATTGGAAGGTTGGCCGCTCGTGTGAGTTATCATGACATCTCAAGCCCTCGCTACATGACCCTGACGTATTAGTTACCCTAGATGAGCCTGTACCGACGCAAAGATGAGCGCGCCATATTCGCAAAGACCCAGTTAATGACATTGGAGCGGACCCACACATTTGTCGTAGCTCCAGTGGCCGAGCTCACATCTACACTGGGCAACACTCTTTTGCACGTCGGGTTGACCTTATTGGTTGGACAAGGAAGGATGGATCGAATTGCGCCCGTCGCGTTGGCACATTCCTTTGGATCTCTCGCGCAGTCGCGCTTCCTCGCTGTAGGTTTACCGTCAGAATTCGACCTTGCTTGTACTGTTTTCTCATATTCTCGGACGTTTGTAGTGGTTCGGTCCAACATTCGCTTCAATCATTACCCTCATCATTGGTCTTGGTACTTTCTTGTATTCCTTGACAACTTTGGCAGCGACAGGTTCTCAGTACGGTGAGGGTAAATCTTCTTCCGTCGTTGGCAATCAAGCTGCTCCTGAATCAAAACATCCCTACGGCCATGACTGGGATGATGAGTTCTAAATTTCATAATCGATTGGCGAGTACACTACACCTCATATTTTCTGTTCCGCTAGAGCCACCTTTGTGGAACTACAGATTTCAGAGCAGACCGTGCGCTGGGCGCATCCCATTAGGCCATTTAAATAGACTACATAGCGATATTTCTCACATCATATTATTAATGAAACGATCATGAGAAAATACGAAAAGTCATGGGTCGAAAGTGGTATACAGAGAGGAATAGTACTAGTGCCGAAATTCGGCAAACGAGAATCAATGAAGAAAGAGTATAGATGAGCGGTAAATGAAAAGTTGTGGAGCGTGTCAGACGAGGTGGGTGGAACTCTGATCTTCGCGAAAATCAGAGGGGATGTGGTGACAGGGATAAAAGTTGCAGTTTTAGTCCACAAAGGGAAGATCGTAAAGATAATTCAAGGTGTTGAAGGTGCTTCTAATATGGCGCCTATAACGCTCGGCACGGCGGCTGGTGTTGGTGGCGGTGGAAGGCAACCCTCTTTCCTGCTTTCGATAGCGACAAGAATGCGCCAAAGAACATCTTTGGTGACTGGCTTCGACATGGTGTCGTCAAAACCTTGACTCATATGGAAAGTTTGCTCGTAGGCGGTGATAGCCACAATGGGCGTTGTTTGATTGACGTTGGTTGTGGATTTGATCATTCGAGCGGCCGTCTCACCATCAACTACAAATACCTTCGTGTTAGTAATGTTGGCTAGAAAATGGATCCGAGATGTTCTACTTACCAATAGGCATACGAATATCCATGAAAATGACGTCAAACTTGACTTCCCCCATGGCGCACCGAATGGCTTCAGCACCATTCCGGACAATAACGCACCGGCAACCAAGCATGCTAAGCATCTTTTCCAAGATGCGTAGCGAGACAGGATTGTCATCAGCAATGAGAACATCCATTTGGCGTAGTCCGCCGGTCGGTGTTTTGACAGCGACAGGAGGGGCAGCGGTTGCAGGCTTCACGCCGGGTGGTAGAGGAATCGCAGGAAGCATACTGTGATTTGACGGTCGGTCGAGCGGTATGGCACTGGGTGGCAGTGGTACCATCGGTACTGGTCCCTTCTCCTTTCTGAGTTGCTCTTTGGCCGTCTGAAGATACTCTCCTGGTGACGAGTCACCTCCCATATGAGAGCTCTGTGGTGTGGGCGGGGACATGCCCGGTGCGGGTGGTGAGAGTTGTGAGGGAATACCTTGGCTAAAGCTACTTGCTCGTAGCCGTGAAGGTAGTGAGTTGCGGCGCGCGGCCAATTCAACTTCCACAAGGCGCGATCGGGAAATTTTGGGTGTGTCGCCGGCAGCTGTGGTGAGGGGTGGACTTGGCATGGGTAAACCGCTCGAAAGTAAGAAAGGAGCCGGAGGTGGCAGACTGCCACTGAAAGAGAGATTCCGGGAATTGCTGTCCAAGCTATTGGCAACTGATTGAGAATGAGCTGGGTTAATAGCCGCGTTGACGGCCCGTGGGGAAAGTGCCCCTGGACTAGGACTTGGCGGTACGAGCCCAGTCAAAGAACGGAAAGGCGAGAGGCTAGCGACGCCAGCTGGCGATGACCTATGCCTTGATCGACTTCCGCTATCACTCATTGAGCCACTCATCGATTCGGATCTGAGCCGACGGACAACATCGTTGTTGGCCTTCTCCAATAAAGGCAAATTTTTGTAAACAAATTCACCGAAATCAGGTGCCGATTCCGTGTGCTGTAGAGGAGAAGGCATGCTAGCCGTCTCCCCAACTGACGGCCCACTGATGGGGGCCGGGGAACTTAAAGGCGATGAGTATTCCGACGCCTGTTTCTGAGCGGCACCCACGCTACCAGTCCCTGTTGCAGGACTACCTGGCTGTCCTGGACCTTGCTCACCGCCTTCCCACCTCCTGGCCGCCGCCGCCGCCGCCTGTGCAGCATCTTGCGCATTCATTACGCTCATTCTCCTCAGGCTCCACGAAGCCGGTGCACTACTAGCTGACGGAGTTGTTGGCGGCTCAGGTACACTCGCTACTTCCTCGTCATCCTCATCCACAGCTCCGGACAAGTCGTTGGCCCCCCGATCGTCGAAATAATCAGTATCCTCCATTCCTTTGATTTTGGGAACAAACGAGGCCTCTTCCTTTAACAGTGTATTCCAGTTAATGTCCGTGAAGAAAGAATGCCGTTTCACGTCATCTGCACTGTTAGTCCCAAGCCGCTGGTCCACATCTGTACACATGAGCTGTTCCATCAAAGACCGTGCTTCTGCTGATACCTCCAGTGTCTCTTCTTGCCAATCTATTCGACGGGTAAGAATGTTTTCAAACACTTGAGACGGTGTTGGTGCATGGAATGGTGGCATGCCATAAAGAAACTCGTACAAAATGACACCCAAAGCCCACCAATCTACACTTGTGCCCTGGCCTAAACCCAGAATACTTTCAGGGGCAAGATAATCCGGTGTTCCAGCAAACACTTTTCCCGGCATAGTCCCATCTTCACGCTCGCTGCCCACGCTTCCGGTACTTGCCACACTACTTCGTCGACTGTGTCTACCTAGGGCGTATGGTGATTGGCCACCATAATAATGCTCTGACAACTTGAAAGGCGAAGCCGGCGAAAAGGTCGGAGTGGTTGGCGTTCCCACATTCATTGGAAATGGCGGCATGGCTGTTATTATGGGACTCGATGGAGGGAGATTACTCCCTAAACCAGGCCCTGAGAATGTATCTCGTGCTCGGCGGCCCAGAAAGCCGACCTTTGACAATCCGAAATCCGTCAACTTGACATGCCCGTCCTGATCTATCAGCATATTGTCGGGCTTCAAGTCACGGTGAACAATCCCTCGACTGTGCAGAAATTCGAGTCCCAGTACAACTTCGGCGATGTACTGCCCAGCCCATGTTTCGTCAAGGTTGCCCACCGCTTTAATAAGGGCTGCACAATCTCCACCGTTGAGGTACTCCATCACCAGATAAAGATTGTCCCGGCTTTGGAACGAAAAGTACAATTTGACCACGAAAGGGCTGTCAAGCTGCGTGAGAATCATGCGTTCGGCCTTGATGTTCATGA
This sequence comes from Phlyctochytrium arcticum, assembly GCA_025602905.1. Taxonomy (NCBI): domain Eukaryota; kingdom Fungi; phylum Chytridiomycota; class Chytridiomycetes; order Chytridiales; family Chytridiaceae; genus Phlyctochytrium; species Phlyctochytrium arcticum. The sequence continues at coordinate 353,889 of JAHLKI010000021.1, read as the reverse complement.
CTTGATTTTTCGCCACCATGTCCGCTTTCTTCAATACTTTGATCGCGTAATAGTCGCCCGTCAGACGCTTCTTTGCGAGATAGACTGATCCAAATGCCCCCTTTGATATCGGTTTTATAATATCAAAGTCCTTGATACTTGGTATAGATCGCTGAATTGGGTTGCCAGTTGACGGAGGTGTGCCAATCAACGTAGATCCCGCACTATTCTGACCAATCGCCCCACTTGAAGGTGACAATCCAGTCAAGATTGGCTGGGAACCGGCATACGGGGTTCCTGGTAGCTGGCCCATGGGTAAACTAAACGAAGTACGAGGAAGCTTGGGTGCTGCAGACAACATGGGAGATGAGATGAGTTCGACCTCCAGCGTGGTATTTTCATTCACCACCATGCGCGGTTTGGGTATCCTGGCCGGGTCGCCGGGTTGCGTAACGATATTAAGTGCATCCTTACTGGCGGGGCCCTTGAATCGTCGTTTCCGATTTTTCCGCTTTTCCCGGCGTTGAGCACTAGGAGACCCGGAGTTTCGATTGAGATACTCGTCACTGCCTATCGTTGCCGAGCGGTTCATAGCAATGCGGCCGGGCCGGTCGTGATCAGAATCACTTCCACTGTCTGCATGACTCCCTTTCTTATCTTGATCATTTCCAGACATCTCACGGACAATGACACCACCGACGTCGCGGCCTTCTACCTCAGCGGTTTCCAGAGCAATTGTGCCTGTATGAACGCCTATTTCGACCTTAATCACTTCTTCTCGACTTGCCAGTTCACGGTAACGCAGCACAGCTCCTCTCATCTTCTCGCAGCCTTCGCACTTGGATTGAATGAGAGCTTCTACGTCAGTTGAGAGATGGTATATACCCAATCCTAGACCGACCATGGCGGTATCTATCATGGGTGGGGAGTTGGTGTCTGTGTGAAGGTAATCAAGGGCCTTTTGTGCTGCAAGGATCGATGGGGATGCCAGATCGGGAGGATAGAAGTCGGTTTCTGGAGGTGGTCGCCACGACCTAAGTCGCGAGGTCCTGCTTGAGCCGGTTGTGCTAACCTGTCGAGATAAGCTAGCATATGGTGAAGGTGGTCGAGCTGGTGGATATGCACCGGGAAGTTGCTCATATGCAGGCTTCTCCATACTCTTTCCATCTGGACTGATTGGCTCTTCTATTGCCGCCCAATCATCTTCTAAATCTTTACTTCCCGCAGCGTCGGGAATCGGCATGGCGAGTGCGTCGTCAATGATATCAGCCACCGACCTCGTGATGGACGAAAGATTGAGTAAATAATCATCAAATCGCTTGCGATCTATGTACTCTTGCTCTTCTTCATCCTCCTCCTCAGACGCCATCTCAGATTCGAGAACTCGTAAACGGTCATGGCATTGCAGTTTCGCATCTCGAAGCTCATCGTTAACAAGCACTAGATCCCGCTCAATACGATGGACATCGCTGCAAGCCTCACTATGTTCTTCGAAGACCACCGCTGGAACGGAGCGTTCACATATGTTACATAAGACCAGATCCAATGACGCAAACCCTGCAACTCCCCGGGTCAATGCATGCATACTTGCATAAGGTGTTGGTGGCTCAATGGTAACCGAAGGCGAAAAATGGAGCGGCGTACCCTGTTCATCATCATCAGCTGCGCCCTGAACCGTAATGGCGCGTTCTGATGCGCTGGTAGGACCAGTGGTCAGTGCATCACTTTCGGTCCCCGTCAGTGAATCCGACTCTTCCTCCTCACTCGAATCGGCCACGTCGTCCCATTCTTCGCCCAAGAGCGCGACGGGTCGAGTCACCCAAATTGTGCTCCGCTTTTGTCCGGTCGTGCGATCAAAGTTGACCATTCCTTTACCCTCCATTTCCAGCCATCTACCATCTTTGCGGCGTGCGTGGTATGTGATTTCGACAGCCGTCTTCTCCTCCTGCTGAAGCATCTCTGAAGCGTCCTTGAAAACGTTGGCATCGGAACTATCGGGCGGCAAAAATGGGAGGGTGGAGACAAACTTTACGTTGGTATTGGGAGATACAGGTGACTCGTCAACTTCGTCCAGCATTTCTTCCACATCGTACCCAAATACCATTTTAACAACGGGGGAAACATACGTCAAACGGCCATCAAATCCAATTTCCATCATCACATTCACACTCTGTGCTTCACCGGCAGCCTCCCGAAGTTCAGTCAGGGTCCAGTTCTCTTGAGGGCGGACTAGCTGGAGTTGGGATGATTGATTAAGAAATGGGGCGGGGCTAGTGCGTTGACTCCGTCGTCGCGCACTCGTTGCACGGCTCAGTGATCCAGACCGCGTGGCAGCATTATCGCTAGCCTCTGCTCCACTATCAGTGAAATAGTTGTTGATTTCATCGTCCTCTCCACCGCTCGATTCCACTCCAAAGGCAGACGACCCCGAGTCGCGGCGAAACATTGGCGGGCGAGCAGGTCTATGCGGCGCCTTTGCTGAACCCGGTCGAGCGGATCTCGCTTGCACCGTTGGCAGTGGCCCCAAGCCAGATGTTTGTGACTGAAGTTGGGCATGATGCACCGTACCAGCAACAACATATGTCCACATGCGTGTATCCTCCTCCAAACTCTCGACCATCCGTGCCACATCGGCAAATGCCATCAGGATCCGCACAACATACTGGCCACAACCCCACTCTGGGTTCTCGCTCCATAGATTCTGAAGTCCGATCAGACTTGAAATCACCGACCGATACGCTCCAGGTGTCATCAACTGGGTTAGATCCATTTCCAAGATTTGCTGAGCAATAGCGATTAGTTCATTGATGGCCTTGAGCAAAGGGGGCTCTTTAGCATCTTCATCTCCAGCAATAGACAAATCCGAGGTCCACGAAGTTTGCGATTCCAAGCGGGTACTCGACCTAGACGCTCGCGAAGCCCTCCGTGAAGCTTTTGGAGATGACGGCAACGAAGTATGTATGTCCGAGTTATCCGCATCGTCACTTGAGGGGCCAGCAATGTTGCCTTCCGACCGCGCACTCAATAACGAGCGTGCTTTGCCATCTTTGTCCATTGCAAACAGCATTGTCGCCGACATGGCCCTTCCCCGAGTCCCACCTGCGTTGCTCGAGGGCGGTTCATTGTGATACTGCAAATTCTGTTCGACATAAACGTGTAGCTCAGATATGATTCGCTGAATCTGGGTATTGCATGTTGATTTGGCGATTCGCAACGAGTTTTTCATTTCGCTGAAACTCTTCAGGTACTCGGATAGATCTGTATCACTCAGTGATCTGGTCATGGTAGGGCCTTGCCCTCCTGATTGCGCCTGATGTGACGACTTGCTGCTCAAGTTCGGCGAGTCAGCATTTTGTTGACCTGGGGGCGGGGATCCTGGTCCCCCGGATGATCTGCGGCGAGCAGCATGTGTACTGGTTTTTATGGAGAGGGGATTTCCCGTTCGGCTATGTCGTTTTTTGTTCAACATATTGGCCAAAAAGGGTGATTCGGGCCGGGACCGACGGGAGGTCGTCGTGGAAACTGAGCCGATGGACATAACGTCATCATCGGCTGCAGCAGCTTCATCGTCATCCAAATTAAACATAGGGCTGGGAGCTCGCATATCGGAGTTTTGAAACGGTTGCATCATTGGTGAATCGAAAATCGACGCCCGAGAGCCTTTTCGAGCAGATAATACCGAGGGTAGTTGGTCCGGTATATCCGTACCAGCACTCCATGACGGCCACAGCGCCACAGGCTCCATTCCTTTCCATCGATAATTTTTTACTTGTCGACTACGGTCCAAGATGTACTGTAGAGAGTCCATGTCGCTTGGAGTGAGTACTGTTGGAGTGCGTGCTGTCTCGCTAGCTGCTACGACAGTCGGTCGTCCCAAGTTCTCGCGTAATTTCTCGACTGGCTCAGAAGCATTCGAGTTGGCTCGAGGTCTCATAGTCAGTTTGGGCGTTAACGATGCGCTATTACGGGCCTCTCCGCCACCAGGGTGATTTGCTTGCGCCAATCGTGATCCTGAAGTAGGAGTTCTCTGTGCCCGCTCTGCCATCCTAATTGCTTCTGCAGCGCCGCCCGGCAATGATTGACTTGCTGAATGCCCTATCGCTGGCAGTGCATCCGGCCGATATGGCGTTGATTGTGATGCGGTGGGCAATTGAAAATAGCCGCGGGACCACCGTGGTATATCAGGTAGTGAGGCTGTGGAAAACAGAAGATGTTTCGGCACCATTGTTGTTGGATCGTCCCAGCCACCTTCCTCGAACCCACCATCATCCGAAGGAAAAAACGATGGAATCACAGTCGGTGATCCTCGCGAAAACATTTCACCGCTACCCGCGACAATACTAGTTCCATCAAACGTTGGCCGACGGGGTGGCAGATGCGGCCTATTTGGACTGGTCGACAACATAGTGGGAAGACTGCCTCCCCAAGGGCTGTTATGTTGCTCCAAAATTGAATTGCGGCGATCCATGGGAATACGTACTGGCGACGTTTCTTGCTCACTTAGAATCGTACGCATGTTGGGTATAGATAAAGAGGGTTCCGAATTCAAATCATTTACAGAATTGGACGCGGAATTGGCTGGAGACATGGTGCGGCCCCAACCTAGTTGGGAAGAGAGCGTGGGTTTTGTCGTGGCCGGTGAAGATAGTTGGGAAACGGAGGAGCTGCTGCTGTTCATGCTTTCGTTGGCATCTTCGGAATTGGCATTTTCATGATCGGAAAAACTTCGCGTGAGTTTGCGTAGACTTGCCGTAATATTGGAGAGCGTCCGCCGCTTAGTTTTCGTGGGAGAAGATGAAAGTAAACTAGGTTCTTGCGATGGCGAAGAAAATATCGCACTTCCTTGAGGCGACAACACCACTCCCTTGGGAAGCGGTACTTGCTCGGAAGTGTCTTGTGACTGCCGAGCTGATGGGGTTTTGATTGGCGTTGGTACATTGATGGGATGGGAGGTTGCAGCAACCGCTGTTGGTCCAGCAGCAAGCGGGTTAAGTGGTGAAAGCCTCCGCTCAGTTTTGGCAGGTCGAGATGATGCGGGCAATGTAAAGCGCGGGGGGATCGCCGGGATCGGAGACAATAGGGAATTGTTGGGAGGATTGGCCAAGTTGTTTGGGTTGTTCGGGCTAGTCGGGTTGCCTGAGTTGTTAACATTGGTGGGATTGCCGCCGGATTGCGTCGGCTGATCCATAACGACACTCTCTCCAGTTTCAATGGAACAATCGTGGATGAGTACGTATCAGCGAGGGGACATTGGCTGGCCCGTAGCGGCAACTAAACTACGCGTGGTGAAGCGGCCAAAGTGTCTATCAGAGATCAAAGGTTAGACACAAGGTTCACACTTGTATAGCACCGACCGGATACCCTGCCGAAAATCGGCCAGTACGCAGACTCACCAATAGAAAAGCCGCAGACTTTCTCCACACAGTCCATCCGGTCCTTCTGATATGACGGACTCAAGCTCTTACAGGATGCTGGCAGTACAAAACCTTCCCCCTCGCTGTGAGGGTAACCTGTCGCGCGAACAAAGTGATGGGCGACAAGATGCGCGCAGAATCCGGGATAGCGTACAGGAGGAAACGTTGGAGGCGTCGAGGATGATCCTCTGATTGTTCTGGTGGCCGTACGAAAAGCTCGTCTTCCTGTCGAAATCTCTGATAATCTGTACGGCAAGGCTCGCTGTGTTGGAGCGACTGTTGACTTTGACAACTCACGGACAACTCACACAAACTCACGGAGCGCGACGGGGCACGTGCCTGGCGTCCCAATCTGATAACGTAATCGTATTCGCACGATAAAGCCACTGGGTCCCCAAACAACGTTGCAAGATCGGTAAACGACATTTTATGGAAACGTGCCATGGAGCAAGAACATGAATCAACTCAAGCAAGCATCATAATGGTTGTCCCTTCCCGGCCATCTTTGCAACTTTGCACAAGTCACGGACCGAGCTCGATGTCCCAGCAGGATCCTGCCACGGACGAGCTCATGGTCGAGGGACCACCCTGCTCTCGGCCAGTTACGCCCGTCCAATGATTCCCCCACTCGTTTTATGGCAAGTTCTTCACGCAGATACAGCTCCGAATGGGCCGTCCCCGTTCTTCGAATGTCCGTGGGGTAAAATTCGACAACACCGCCTGAACGCCCACCCGGCTAAGCCGCGCTCCGACGGCGGTAGGCTCCATCGGCAGATATCGTACGTCACGGACTCACGGCCTTTTGACATTTACATTTGGCCTACAAATACATTGCGACTTCGTGCCAGGAATAAAGGCCGTAAGAATGAATCGGTGAAGATGACTCGGTTATTTGATCCTCGACAATTCCGGGCTCCCAAGCACCCCATTGTCCTGTGCCATGGTTTACTGGGTATGTCACTTTGTTTGTATCCTTTTTCCACAATTCCAACTTACTATATGACCAAACAGGCTTTGACACCATCGGTAAAAAAGTAAAGGGAATCACTCATATTCAACATGCATAACAGCTTCGGTCACTCAGGACCCTCCTTTGCCCGTCTCCATTACTGGCGCGGCGTCAAAGAAGCATTGGAATCTCTGGGCTGTACAGTGTACATCACTAAAGTTCCCTTTGCCGCCGATGTCAGCATACGGGCTAAAGCGCTGAAGGCCTCGATGGAGTCGAATATCCTCGGAAAACGCGTCAATCTGGTCGTACGTTGATGAGATACCACTCTGTTTTTGAAAGGCCATGCTGACCGGTTTCTGTCATAGGCCCATTCTATGGTAATCATATCTCTCTTTGAGGTAATAATACGGTCAACATCTGACAAGTTTTGCGCGGACCCTAGGGAGGACTAGATTGTCGATACATGATTTCCAACCTCCTGAACCACTCCCGGCCCCCATTTTCCGTCAATGTACGTCCAATGCAGCGGCAACCCGTTCCCTTATACCAAACCCGCAATCTAATTCAATTCATATCAGTCTCTAACAACAGTAGCAACACCTCATCACGGCTCACCCATTGCGTCTTTTCCATTAGTTTCTTCCGTTACCTTGCCCATGATCAAACTGCTGTACACATCCACGACACTCGATTTCCGGGCGTTCACGGATTTGACGCCTGATTACCTTACCCAAGAATTTAACCCGGCCACCAAGGACAACCAAGGCGTCGCGTATTTTTCGTATGGTGCTGACGGGGTCGAAAGTGTCTACGAGAAACCATTCATGTAAGTGGGACTCAAGCTGTGGGTGGTTTACCAAAAAAAAAAGGCTGCATGGTAACCCGCAATCCAGATATCCTCTCCGTCTCACGTACGAGTATCTCGCATTCAAAGACGGCCCCAATGACGGTCTCGTTACGGTCGATTCATCCCGTTGGGGCGAATACATCCGCACGCTCCGCGCCGACCACATCGACCTCATCAACCTCTTCAACGCCTGGGAATGGGAAAAGGCAATAAAGGGCATCAAAACCGCGCAAAAAGTACAGGATGCGATTGGGGAGCCAACTGGGGATGCTGGGGCAGTGGATAAAGCCAAAATGACCGCGCAAGCAAAAGTGGAAGAAAAGAAAGAAGAGATGGTTCAGAATATGAAGGAAAGGTCCTTTAACGCGATTGAGTTGTATATGGAGATTGCTACTATGTTGGCTGAGAAGGGATTTTGAGGTTATGTTCCGTGTAGTAGATTTTACTCTGTCTTTTGTCCTTCTTTCGTCGTACCGTTCTTTCTGTCACCCTGTAATCACAGTATCAGATCGTTCTGGACCAATCAGAGCCAAGTTTTTACAATTTATGAGTGATGTTAGCATTATGCTTGCAAAAATCTGTACAAAACAACCCCACCCCGCCCCCTTGCGTCCTCCTGGCGTCCCTCCCGGCCAGCAATAAAATGTGACAAAGAAAAACACAGCTTTTTTACAAATCCCCAACCTCTTCCAAATCCTCTCCATTCAAATTTCCGCCAACCGCGTCAGCCTCTTGCTTTCGTCCTCCCTTTCCGGTTTCCTGCTCCTTCAACAATGCTGCTTTTCGCGCCGCCTCAGCCGCCTTGGCCTTCCAGTTTTCTGGCGCCTTCATGTCGTTGATTTCCAATAGTCGCATCTAGACGCACACAATGTTATGATTGAACCAATACATAAATGGCCAGCTCCATTGTGAGCTTACATCAAACACCAATGTGGCAAAGGGTGGAATGGGTCCGTGGCCATTGGGACCGTACGCGGCTTGGTGCTTGATGGTCAACTGAGCGTGCTCGCCGAGTGACATGGTTGGTACAGCTTGGTCCCATCCTATATGATTAGAATAGAGATGCTGGCTTAAATTATGGGGTTCCAATGTCTCGAGAGGTATGTAAATGCATACCGGCAATCAGCTTTCCAACACCAATGGGAAGGCGTAATGGTTGCGCGTCCTCGTCACGCATGGATGTGTCAAAGATTGTTCCGTTTTCCAGCTACAAGAGGTTGGAAGAGTTTTAAAAAAATGTCCTTGACCATTCTGGATATAAATAAGTAACTCACAACTCCAATATCTGGAAAAAACAAAGAATGGGCTGATGTTAGCGAATGTACCCCATGGTAGCGACTAAGAAGACTTACAATGAACAGCCACAATATCCCCAGGTTTAGGAAAGTTGATTCCATCGCCTATTCAGAAGAAAACCCATCAACAACCTCATCAGCAAGAGCAAAATCCAACCCCTCATACCTTCTTTGCTGATCTCCTTGGTCCAAAATACCTCTCCCGAATCAGCCGCCGCGGCCTTCTTTTCCGTGGCTACATTGGACGCAGCAGGCTTGAACCCGGGGCGGGGTTTGGGTGGTCCACTGGGGGCTATGAGATACAGAGCGAGAATGGCCAGGATGGCGATCCCGACTCCGGCGAGAATCTGCGTGTGAGATGACTTTTTGACTTTTTGGGAATGGGTTTTGGGAATCTTCTTGCGGATTGCTGCTGCTGAGGCAGCTGTTGGACTGTGGGGGGTTTTGGTGGTCATTACTGGTTTGATTTGAACGGTTGAGGATGGTTGAAGTGTTGTCTCGCCAACTCGCCGCCGAGTTTCTTGACGCGTGAGTCGCTGCAACACAAGCCCTGCCATCTTGATTCTTGATCCTGATCTTGATCTCTTCTCTCACCCACAACACTCTTTCTCTGGGTCCCACTAACCAAGGCATAATGCCCTCGAAAAACAACATTAGAATCAAGAAACGGAAAGCCGGCAAACGCGCAAGATCGGCTGCAGTCGCTACCGTTGTCGACGACGACAGAGTGGATGTCGAGTATGAACAGGACGAACAGGATGAAAGACTATCCTTACCAAAGAGCACCAAATCCGAATCCTACGTAGAGGAAGAAGGCTGGAACTGCACTCAAAGGTTTACTGGGGGGAACAACTCCGTCATCTTAGCCAAAACAGTATGCGATCTGGCAAACTGTGAGATTTCTAGTTGCGAGATGAAAACTTGCAAGGAGCACGGATGGGGGGAAGCCAATTTCGAAGAGGGTGCAGATCACTGGACGTACCAGACTAAAAAATGCAGAGACTGCGATACATACTTCTGTATCATGCACCACCATTTTTACACCCGGGACTGCACTGTGTGCACAGATTGGGGCTCGATGGACGCACACCCATGTAGGTATAACAGACCCGGTGTAGTCAGCTTATGTTATAAGCATTACCCGACGAAATGCACGAAAATGATCGAGGGGACAGAGGAAGTGTGCGAGTTTCGGTGCTGCTCAAAGTGTCTGGACAATCACACATGTGGACATTTTTCGAACATAAAAATATCCCCCAGCCAATGGGCCGAAAGACTCAACTACGATTACTCTCACCTGAGACGAATGAAGATGATACCATGAAACTGACGTCCAAAGCGGCATCCGAGGGCCTTCCTTCCTATCCTTTCCGTTGATTTGCCGTGAGCCCAAGGCTTCATATGTGAAAGCTAAAGGCCTCGTGAGCCCATCAAGACCGCAACATCACAACCCCTCTGCACATTTTCGCACCACCGTCAGAAATGCGAGACATCGTCTTCTCATAGTGTTACGCGATGTGTCTTTGAAAGTCAAAAGAAGGAGTTGGGCATACGTGGGAGGGGGCAACACTGGGGCTACATTATTGGTAGAGTCAGGGCGGCGGATAGAATCGAGCCGCTAGATACGCTACGAAAGAGTAGAGCATTTCATGGGAAATGGACAACATAATTGCATTCTGTAACAAACCTATGCTCGCCTCGGCGTGCAAGTACATCAGGACAAGTCCAATTTTTGCATTCCCTATATATATACTCTCGGATCATCTCCACATTTGTGATTGTCCAGACACTCTGAGCAGCAATCAAACCCGCACACCTCCTCTGAATCCTCGACCAATTTCGTGCATTTCGTGCATTTTGTCGGAAAATGCTTTCGACATAATCTGATGTCGGAAGTCACGTCATAGCAACCTAGGGCGAAACAGGGCGAAATAGGCCCAGTCTACGTTTGTATTATCCTGGGGTCCGTTGCGATGCGACAAACCAACAGTGCTGAGGGTTTACCTAGCATATGTTAATCTCTATGAATCTACTCAGAAAACGAATTTGTAGGAGAAGCAGGCCAAGTGAGATGTATTGAAGAACAAAAATGAAAACGGGAAGAAACAGATAGAATACAAATAATATGAAAAACAAAAATGAAACAAGACAGGGCAAACAAAATTTACAAGTTCAGCAACCAATCGCTTTCCTTCGATACAGTAGAGACGGGAATGTGTATGGTGCCAGCAGGTTCAAGGAGCCGAATAGTTTCCAACGCCAGAGTGTGGGTGATAGATTTGCCCCTAGAATCAGATATGAAGTACGATTTGATAGAGGCGGTCACTGCAACTGCGGCGCCCGTCACCAATGCGGTGGCAAAGTCCGCGCTTGAGATCTCGTTTCCGAAACAATCGACCGTTTTCGGCCAGGTATAGGCTGGCGCAGTATGTCTTTCCAGTAGCCTTCCGGGTCGGCGGGATGGTTGGTGCAGGGGATGGAAGACGGGACAGAGACTGGGGCCTTGAGGACAATTGAGGGTGTGTCCGACCCTCGGACCAAAGGGTATGGGCAGTCCGCACAAAGAGGCGTCAATGGGCAAGAAGCCTGGATGGTAGTGGCGGCACGGGTGAAGGCCTCCCAGTCTTCGACAAATGGAGGCAACGGCAGTGGCTCCAGCACGACGACAAATTTGGATTTTCCTTCGAAAGGTTTGGAGTTGCCGAGGTAAATGTTTGTTTCTTTCCGCTCAATAAAAGTCCTGGCCCGTGATAGCTGTCAAAAGTCTATCATCGCACCCCACCACGGCCCCCTACTTTGCAAAAGCAAGATCCAACTTGAGCCAATGCCCGTCTGCAACCTTGCCCCGCACATCTCCTAAAAGAACAACCCCATTGACTGATTCTAAAATGTCGCCCATAGGCCCCATGCGGCATTCGGTCGTCACTCCTCATCATCTCGCCAAACATTCGAAATGATGATGATGGTGTAAAGATTTGCAGATTTCTTTTTTCCATGGTATTGATTCTATTGAATACCGCTTCGATGGGGATGATGGGCTGATGGGACAGATGGATGAAGATGCAGCACGAGTAAATTCAGGATATCTACATCGGAAGGCACAGCGTCTGATTTGTCTCCACCTTACCCCACAGCCCGGGATGACAGCCCACGGTGACACGGAATGCAGAGGAATGCTTCGGTATGATTTTTTGAGGTCCATCCACGGCTGGACGTACTCGAGTATGTACCTACCAGCAAACGGGTACTCGAGTATGAGAAGATGGGTGGAGGAGAAAGTGGGCAGGCCAAGTCTTTTTCCATTTGTTGAATACGAGTGGCCTACCAAGCCTGTGTTTATTGGCGCTCAAACTCTGGTGGAAAAGCACACTTTTTCCGTGGTTGCCAAAAGGCGGTGGACCGGTGGTGGTGCTGCCAAGTACGAGTGTCTGTCATCAGCTTCTCCATGACCTGCTTCCCCAGGTGCCTCTGAATTTTCTATCGATGCACTCGACTGAATTATAGGGACAAGGTCTTAGGTCGATGAGATGTCCAAGCAGCCAGGCCAAGACCGTCCACAATTTCCACAAGACCATAGCCCGTTTTCAATTCATTTTCTTAGAGTTGGGGTCCGATCACACACACAACATCAACAAATTAACCAGTTCATCTATTCGACGTTCGACGTAGCAAGTAGCATTAGCAATTGTGCTCGAGCATGATAGAATAGAACTGAGAAAGAGTCCATTTTTGTAGTTCGGGTAAGTAACTCAGAGCCCACGAGACGTCTTTTTGCCGTTGCAGAATTTGCCTCGTCAAATGTCCACTCCAACTTGTGACTTCCAAGTTTATGCAGACACTGAAAGGATGCGATTTTTTCTTCGGCTCGGCCGGACCATGGAATGGTTAAGCTTAAAATAAAGTACGGCCGGTTGCTATTTCTGGCCTTTGCCGTTTTTCTGTTCTTTGCCCGAGAAATAACTGTCTTTCAAAGAATGCGTTGTGTAAAATCATCGTAAAATCGAAAATGCATAAAAGGCCCAGCTGTCGTGCAAAAGAGCGCGCGAACGAGTACAACCAGCTTGGGCCGCCCTGAATGCCGTAATTGTCTCCACCGAAACGGCCCAGATCCAGCGACTATAAAAGCACTTTCCGACCTTCTTTTTCCCCCCGTCCCCTTCATAAAACATCCCTCAACCACCGCAACCGCCGTCCTACGAACGAACCAAGATGAAGTCTTCGATTCTGGGAGCTGCCGCCTTGACGCTGTCGCTGGCTTCGACCGTCGCCGCGCACGGATTTATTGTTGGACCTGGTGTCATTGGCCCTGGTCAAGAGGGCTCTGTCCGCAACTACAAGAAAATCAACATTGGTGAGTGTTTTCCGCGGACGACGATAAACAAATGGCCAATAGACTCATCATTCAACACTTTTCTTTAGATATCGACAGCCTGCGTAACCCCGTCGGTCGTGGCAACAGCTCCATCTGCCGTGGTGCTCCCGCCTCAGCACCCGTCCCCATCACCCTCAACAATGGCCAAGACTTTACCGTCACTCTCGCCATGTCCACCGGTGCTGCCCACATTGGTCCCTGCTCTATCGAGGTCCGCGATGCCGACAACTTGAGCGCCCCTGGAGCCGTCATCACCAACCTTTGGAGCAAAAACGGCTGTGCCGTCCCACCCCACAACACCGCTTACACCGGCAACGACAAGTCTTCTGCATCCGGGCAGTGCCCAGGAAAGCAGCCCAAGGGTCTTGTTACCAACGACATGTGCCTCTCTACCTGGACGTTCAAGGTCGAGAATGCCGATAAGATCAAGTGCAACCGCTGCGTTCTCCGCTGGTACTGGGAGGGCTGGCACATGGGCGGTCCCGGTAACCCCGAAGTCTACGAAAACTGTATCGATGTCACCATCAGCGGTAAGGGTGGAGAGTCTGCTCCCGCCCCTGCTCCTCTTCAACCTACCAAGGGATCCGCTACCACCGTCACCCAGGCTACATCTGTTCCAAAGAAGGAGACTGCCACCGCCAAGCCAGTGGACAAGGAGACCGCCAACGCCAAGCCAGTCGACAAGGACATTCCCATCTACTACGCTAACAAGGACCCCGCCCCTCCAGCTGCTGCTTCGGCCCCGGCCCCGGCCGCCGCCAAGCCCACTCACCCCGTCGTCTACTCGGGTGCGTCCCACCTGGCTCCTGCCTCGCTGGTCGCTGGCGTGGTCGCCGCTGCTGCCGCTCTCTTCTAAGCAATACATACCCACAGCAACTTCTCTCCTGACTCTCAACACACACACATTACTTTAACACGTAACCATATGCACAACCTCCCATCACCCTCACGCAACAAAACATAAATAGACCTTTTAGATAGCGACCTTATTTTCTGTATTCTACGGGCGAAAGCCTTGATCACTTAGTTAACGATTTTAGAAATCTGCCTCACCTTTCCCCCCTTTTTATAGAAACACTTGAGCCTCTTTTCCTCCTCCCTTTATTTTATAGTAATGACGTGTGTTGATCGTGCCTCATTCTGAATCTTATGGACTCTGGATCTTTGACAAATTGACATGTAAACACATTTTGTGGGTGATGCGTGCGAAACGGGCGAAATCCATCTGAACGAGCATCACTATAAGAGCATCGGTATCCTTCCATCACTTAGGTTGTCTTCGCAATGTCCTTTCCTCCCATTGACATCCCCACATCCAAATGGACCAAAGTCGTAGGGAAAAAATGCGCAGATGCCAAAGATTAAGTGCCAGATGGGGGGGGTAACAACCCTGATTCATAGCCGTATTGAAAACTCGTCCTTGCTCCACATTTCGAAAATTTCGCTTACAGAGAGTAACCAGTCCTACTTACAGACAGACAGCCCTTGAGGTCGAAATCCCCAGGAAAACCTCAGGAAAACCGCTCGAAAATCTCCTCGGAGCAATCAGTCCCGATATGGGTACATGGCGCGTGGGAAAGCCGCAAGAAAGCCGGCAGCAAAGCTCCTCGTCAGATCCGAGCGGAGCAGCAAATCTTGGAAAAGTTGGTAAAACTTGTTGGAGGGCGGGGTTTGAACAGAACTTGTAAGACAGGAAAAATGTCGGCAAGGACCCAGAACAAATCTGCTGAAGAAGACTGGTCGAGGCCGCCTATACCCACCAAAGGCTCAGGACACTCTTACCTCTCCTGGCGGCCGCCCCACCAAAAACCGAAACGAATACGAGGCAGCGTCCGGCAGCTTTTTGACTCTATGCCCGATATGCTCCCCACGACTACTGCCACCAAAACACCTGAGCGTCCAATACCGATGCTCCGTAAAGCGTCGATGGTGTCGCTGGTATCCCTGACACCGTCAACCAAAACCACGGCGAGTTGTAAAACGTTGGAAGAGGAATGGAAGAGTCTTGCCGCCGCGAACGTACGGAAAGCTATACCCCTCTCCCCTACCGGCTCTGTCACTACAACCCATAATGACGAACCGACTCCTCAGGACCAAGTATACCAAACCATGTTTCCGATTCCGCCGACCGATTCACCTGCATCTGACCATCCCATCCTGGTTCCATTTTCGTCATCCTCCAAACTCCATTTACCAACCCGCATAACTCCCATCACGCCCCGCCGGCCTTCACTGTCCAATACCGTCCGCCGCAAGATTACCGTCATGGGCCGGATTTTGACCAATGTCATCCGATCTAAACCGTCAGATCCACCTACCAAACCATCATTAAGGCCATCTCCTGTGTCGGAGACTGTCCCGCTCTCCCGCCCCCGAAATAACCGGTTCTCGATATTACGGATGATGGACTGGGGAAAATCGCAGCAGCGGGATGAAGTCGAGCTCATATCGACCCTGGAACGCGTTCCGACCATGGAGGAAACGACACTGGATTCACCATCGCAAACTCCCAGTTCGTATGATCTTGCAGTTGCCACCGCCAAGGAACGAAAATGTACCATCTCCCATTCCCCGGCCGACACTGACGCTCAACCTGCACCACAACCCATAGTATCAGACCAACCTGCATCCCGCGCCTTCTCCTGGAAAGGCATCAAAATCGAGAAAAATCACGCAAGACCTAGAACTCGTCCCCTCAAACCTTTGGCGGCATCTGCACCTGCCATGCTTGTTTACTCACCACTGAAAGAGAAGACGGACTCGTTGGATAGCTTTTGTTCAGAGTTGTATGATGCTTATGTGCGGGACGGGTCTCAGGATGGGGGTGATGCTACCACCGACGAAAAAAATATGAGTTGACATGTTATGTTTAACAATATCATACCTGTAGGGAAAGAAACGGAACTTGGGTCGACTCCGTACTTCCCCGCCCACATTCTTTACCTACCTATTACCTCGAAAGTTGAACGCCCAAGGCGCCAAGGGCACCATGTATTCTTATTAAATTTACGCCTATATACTAGATCAATTTTCCCATTCAGAAAACAAAATTTGTAAAAAAGGACTTGTTTACCGCCGACTCCGGACTGCCTACCAAGATTTAATCTTTAACTCATGTACACTTATTTCTAACTACCATACACACCCCCTAATACATTTTTCCACGGCTGCATTGGACATTGGCGAAAGTTCAAAGGCAACGCTGGATTGAATCCCTGAATCTGTGAATCAACTCCCGGAACAACTCCCCAAACTCCGCCCAAGCGGCTAAGCGGCGCTGCGCTTAGGACACGTGTGGACATTTGTCACACACCACACATCACGAATCTGGCGACTCTGCGCGTCAAAAGACCCAAGATCCCGCACCTAACCCGAGTAATATAAACCCGTGTAATGGCCGGCCCCACCCTCACCCCCGACGACACCATGAAGCGCTTCCTACCCTCCCAAAAACCCCTCCCGTCCTACTGGCTAAAAGACATTTCATTCCCGCCCCCACCCGATCGCCTCCCCAAAGCAGTCTATGATGTGGTCGTGGTCGGAGCAGGCATATCGGGCGCGAGTGTTGCATGGCATATGAGGCATTTAAATCCGGCGAGTCGGGTTGCGTTGATTGATGCTAGGGGGATTGCGTCTGGAGGTATGTAGAATATTGGATCTTGTGATTTTGCATAATGTCTGATTTGTTTATGTTTGTAGCTACGGGAAGGAATGGGGGATTGATTGTGCCTGGGTATGTTTTTTGATAATAATGGCTATGGGGTTGAGGTTCAGAAATAAATGGTTAAATGCAGGCTGAATTACAAATGGACTGCATTGACTGAACGCCTTGGAATCGCCAAAGCCAAGCAGCTGTTACGATTCGAAAATGCCAATTGTGACGAGCTTCGCAAATTCAGTGAGCGGTTCGCACAGACGGCAGCTGCCTCCAATGGCACACAAGCCCAAGACCCCCACTTTCACGAATTCACAGAAGGATGTGTGCAGATGCTCAACACGCCCGAAGAAATCCCGTTTTGGCAGGGCGAGATTGAGCAAATGAAACGGGAGGGAGGGTGTGAAGTCGCCATGGACGTGATTAGTTCGGCAGATGCAGAAGCGTTGACGGGGAATAAGGATCAGGTCGGTGCTGTGCATAAAACGCCTGGGTACCGGATGTGGCCGGCAAAGTTTGTCTGGTCCTTGGTTCAGGAAGCCCTTAGAATGGATGAGCAGGGCGGAAACCTGGATGTGTTTACGCATACGATGGTGGAAGGAGTCAAGAGTGATGAGGGCCTGGTGGAGATTACGACTCAGCGAGGGATCCTCTCTGCGCGACATGTTGTGTATTGTACGAATGCGTATACTCGGGGTCTCCTCCCCACACTTCCCATTGCCCCGGTCCGCAACCAAGTTGTCGTCACCAACCCGATTGAGCCCGTCCCATTTGACCTGGCAGCCGACGCCCATGATGGATACGAGTACCTCTCGACCCGCGAATCCGGGCGTGTTATTTTGGGCGGAATGCGGTACCTAGCCCCCGACCACGATATCGGCAACAACGATGAAGAAAGCCTGAACCCGGATGTCTCAGCGGGACTGAGATCTTACCTCCCTGCGCACTTCTCCGGGTTAAAAGACGCAAAGGTCGAAATGGAGTGGCCGGGGATGATGGGTTTCTCGCGGGACGGGTTCCCGTTTGTGGGACCACTCGGACCATCCCGACCGGGCGAATACGTTTGTGCCGGGTTTGGCGGCCACGGCATGCCGCGCACGTTTCTGTGTGGGAGAAATGTTGCGCGGATGGTGCTGGGTTTAGAGGTTGAGCCTGATTGCCCGGATTGGTTTGGGGTCTCTGGACGGAAGCTCTTGGGCGAGGAGGAAGCGGTAGAGGTAGCAGATTATGGTGCGCAGTTGTAGATATATACCAAGGAACACACTTTTTTCACTCTAGTTTTTGCGAAAAGTCGGATAGCAACCATATATAATTTTCATACTTTATTGAATACTATTCTTGAGGCTATCTTGTAGATATACTACAAATTGAACATACTTGCAAATGTAAAGTACTTTACTTCTAAACTCTGTTTAATTGGGGGCCATGTATTGGGGGTATCTAACCGATTCGGGAAGTGCGGAAAGCCGACATGAATGAAGCAGGCGTCGAGACTGTCGCATCTTTGCCCACTATCAGAAAGAAAAAGGATTAGAGTTTGAAAACTACGAGGTTTATGGAAAGGCAACACTTACCCAGCTTGGCAGACATTTCATTCACGTATGCCTGGAGGATGCGGGTAGATTGGAACGTGACTTGGAGGGAGTTGTCACCGGCTTGGAGGATCAGGGAATGTTCTTGCGGGTCCCAGCTGCAGGAGGATAGGTGTTCGAGGCGGAACGAGACGCCAGGGAAGTTCAATTGTGACTAAGTCGGGGGAAAATGTTTAGCTCTGCGAAAGATGGATGTGGGGAGAGCTACAATTTTGAGCTTACATTTTCTGACATGACGGCAAACAAAATAATGCCCTGCGCCGGATCCATCACCACCTCACATTTTCGGAGTCGGCCATTCATGCCCCCCTTCTGATACAACGTACACACATTGGGCGTCTTGACAATTCGGTCATCTTCTTTCGCCTGCTCTTCCGTTCGGGCTTGCATCGACTGAGCCATCATCGTGTCCTGATTACCACCGCTGGAGCCGCCACCTCCACTTGAGACGGCAGTAGTTTTGCCTTTGCGGGATCGCGAGGACCGCCGCGTCCCGGACCGAAGGAACGAGTCTATTCCCGTTTCGTTCAAGACAGTCAAGTAGAGTTTGGGCCAGAAGAGGGCAAATGTTGTCACGAGACCCGAGACTAGGATACCAGTGGATTTGAGGTAGAAGGCTGTTTGGGCGTCGGTTTGGGGGAGGAAGACAAGGGGAATGATAATTCCGCCGGATAAGAGCATGGCATCTATATCAGTGTCATATTTAGTATCTCTGAATCAAAAATATCGAAATAAAAGCAATGGTACTCACATGATGAAACTCCAATGGCTTTACTCTCGCCATACAGCATATCCACATTACGCGTCAAGAACGCGAGCGAGCACGCCGTGAGGAGTAAAATCGTCTTGTATAAAAGGGAGATGGCGGTCATGGGCATGTTGGCCACATGGTCCGAGTCACACGTATAGTATCGTCCACTGCCAGTCTCTTTCAGGGTAGGCTGAAGAGGGGATACACCAGTCCAGATGGCATCAATTGCCTTTTCAGCGGTTTTAGGATCAAAGGGATGGTAGTGCACACTGGCAAACTTACGAGTTCGATGAAAAGAATTCCGAAGGTGACCATCAGCACATGGTGGTCTTTGACGGCCTGAGTCTTTCCACGTGTATTAAAAATCTTGTAGATACGCCAATTCTTGCCAATCAAGTTTCTAAAATTTTGAATCAATTTAGTCATTTTTTTTGCGCAGTATCAAAATGTGGTAAGAACTTTACCCGACTGCCAACGCAAAGGCTACACCGCCCAACCAGACTTGAGACATGCAGATGGCGGTCGAAAGCTGGCCAATGTAAAGGAATATGAGCGAGTATCCTAGCACACTTCCGACAATAATCATTTGGGAGAAGACTAGGGATGAAGCTTTGACTCTGCCGAGGGACAAACGTTAGTTTGATGACAGTATGCGGAGGAAAGAAATGATCTTACGCCTTGTTTTGCCGAAATACGAAAAGGAGCACCGCGAATATGATGGAAAACGTGATACTGATGGCCGCCATCACGAGAAAGAAGATTACGATGGAGTTGGAAGGGGGCACAGTCTGTTTTGGGGAGGTGTAAACTTGGACGGGCAAGTCTACTCCGGCGCCAACGGTCACGGCCGCAATTGTACTGGACAGACCGGGAACCAAGACTTGCAATGCATCATTTTCGATATAGGAGGGGTTGGAGCCGGTTGTTGTGACTGCAACTGTGAAAATATTGTCATTTGAGCGACGAGCTAGAATCGATGATTGAGCAGTCATCGCTGTTTTCGGGGTCAGCGAGCGGAACTGCGCAATGTAGCCGGGTGGGAGGGCGCTCTGCGCGGCGGATAGGAGGGTGTCCCGGTTTGCCGCTGTGGGGGTGTAGTTACTAGGAAGGGTGAAAGAGAGTGTATCACGAGCGTTCTTGGTCAGACCGCAGTTAATGCCTGTTAAACGACAGATGAGGACCCGTAACCGACGGAAATAGTGTGGGAGGTTTACTCCCTTTTGCGTACCTTCACGGGAGGGATCCGTACAAACGCAAAAGTCTGCCCGACAGTACCCAAAATCGGTCAAGCACCCATTCGTGCAGACAGCAGTCACACAAGCAGGAATATCTGTGCCTTCCACGGGTCGTTCCTCCTTTCCCAGCTCCGTACACGGCAGCGTCTGTACCGTAATTGTCGCAGTCAGATTGGCTGAGTTGTACAGAGAAGACGCGTCCGGGGCAACAGTCAGATTGTGCTTGCCGGCAACCGCAAAGAAGCGGAGCAGGGGAAAGGCACTTTCTCCGCTCAGGAGATACTTGGTTGTTTCGCCGAGGAGGGAGGTGTTTGTGGGCGCAGTTAGGTAGACTTTGAGCAACGCGGACCGGGGAGGGCGGAATGTGTTTCCGTACGCTGCACGTTCATTCAAAAGAGTTAGTCGCGCGGAGTACGAGACTGTAAAATATACATACCATCCCGACTTCGAACAATGAGATCACCAATGAGATTGCCGGACTCGGTTGAAAGAGCCGTGGTATTGAGTATGACTATGTCCTTGATGCCAGTCGCAAAGTCATTTCCTAAAACGACCCCATACTGTTAGCGGTACTGGAGCGCAGCAAAAAATGTTTGTTTTACGAACCTTGCCACTCGGCGGTATTCCCTTCGAATGCAGAGGAGGCATACCCTCCGAGTCCCTTATTAGCCCATTGGCTCTGCGCTTGAAACATGGCACCCCCTCGTTTTGCCGAGTTTCCTTTGAACGTCACATTGACCAGTTTGATTGGATCAAACTTTGGAGAATCCAAAAAGATCGCTCCGCCGTCTATATCGGCTACATTGGTGTCAAATACTGTGTTGCTGATAACCAGAAAAGCGGATGTATGGCCGGGAACGTGCGCAATGGCGCCGCCGCTGTCGGTCGCGGCAATATTATGCCGGAACGTAGAGTCTTTGACAGTAGTGTTACCCCGAGAATTGATGACGGCTGAATTCTGAGTAAACATGCACTTTTCAATGGAAATGGCGGAGAGGGAGTCAATGGAAAGGGGTTTGCGGTTACGATGGAAGGTGGAGTTGGAGAGGACCAGGTTGACCCCGGGAGAAATTTTGATGAACGACTCTTGCACCGATGTGTTATCTGATTGCCAAGTGCTTAATAGTTTGGACACTAAAGAATCGCGACATCTCAAAGATCCTACCTTCAAAAGTATTGTTATTTAAAACCGTGTTACCACCGTGGGAATCAATGAGAATCAAATCTCGGAACTGCGCCGTATTTGATTTGACTGCCGAGTTGGAAATCTTCACCGTGCTGGAGATATCGATCGAAATGAGAGATCGGTAAGCATAGCTGTTGGAGAGAGCTGAATTGGTGAAGACGAATTCGGCGGCGTCTCGGGCAATGAAAACTGCTCCACGGGGAGATCGAGTACCTAAGTAAATGTATTTAGGCTATTAACACCAAATCAAGAATTTTGATGCATGGAGCTTACCCTCCACGAGAGTGTTGTTGATTATCAGGCTGGAGCCGCTGACATCGAATAAGGTTGCACCATCCACACATGTGCTATCTGTAAGCTCGTTAGAGGAATATCCAATCAGAATGTGTACTGATTCGGCCTCTTACTTTTCAGTGTAGAGTTCTGGAAAGTGAGGGTACTTCGATTTAGCTGAACCTTTGCGAGCACGTACGTGCAGTTGCTGTTTTCTTTGGGGAATGTTAGCTTTCCTTCAATATCTCACCAGTATCTTTTTACCGATAGTGGACCCTTCAATGGAAATTGATCCATACGAGAGCTTTGCACAATGGCGAGCAGTCAAATCTAAGTTAAATAGCGTAAGAATTGACGATTCCACAAATGGAAAAAGAGCATTGAAATTACTTTTAATGTTACCGTTTCGGAAGGTGAATTTGGCACCAGTCGCTAACGCAAGGTCGAATCCCATATCCAATTCATGGTCTGCATTCAGCCATCGACAAGTTAGTTTCTCGGGATACCCACGACCTCACTGAACAAACTATACCGATTGCGTTGAAATTTTCAAGCAAGATTTCACTGTCTGCCTGCACACGAACAAGACTGCGCTCAGATTGCTGAACACCCAGGTAGGGGCCATAGTTATTATTGCGAGCCATAAAGATGTCGGAAAGATGAGTGTTCCCGCCCTCAATACGAAGAAGGGGTCCTAGAACAGCAACATCTTTTTGTGGCCATTTAGCAGTTGTTGAGTAAACGGTGCATTTAACTTACCACTAATTGTTACATTTCGCATGCGGAGCTGGTATGATTTCCAAGTGGCTCGGTACTTATTCAAGTATTGAAATACCGGGTTTTGTGACCAAGTATAATTGCGGGCTTCATAGTCTTCGATCAAGACAGGTCCTGATTCGGCCTTCAAGGGTGCACCTTGATAGCGAAACATCTGGTAGGCACCGCCGCCCTTGATATGAGCGCCAGCAATGCGATAAACAGCAATGTCAGGGGCCAAATCTGTTACAGCTATGAGATGCGGTGGCGGTCATAAGTATCCTGAAAAATACTTACTGCGAAGAATGTTGTTCGTGGAAATGAACTGGGATGCTCTGTTGATATCGAGATGCCCCACTCGTAAAGTAAGACGACTATAATATCCGGCTCCTAATTACAGCCAACATGCTCAGTAATCGCCCGTAAATCCGGTATCTGTCAGACAAACCTTCGAACAAACAGTTTGTCACATTCATAGTGGCATTATTTCCTGTCATGGTCAAGTGAAACATGCCATTGTCAGGTATGGCCACAGTCAAATTGGTGAACTCCAGATATGAATTTGTGCCATTTCCCATCTCAACAAGCGTAGGAACGTCCGCAGTGCTTGTCATAAGAGGCGTAACAAGGGTAACAGTGTTTGGGGTATCGGCCACATGTCGGATAGACATGTTGGCAAAGGTGCGAGTCAAATTATGTGCAATCACATAGGTGCCCGGTAAGAAGCGTATGACTGCAGAGGTATAAGGCGACCCAAATTGGAGTTTGAGAATGTGATTCCATGCTGAGGGTACAAAATATTAGCTTTGCAAATTCCGCTCGCCAATTCTACAAAGAACAACGTACCAGAATCAATTGTGGAGAAATTTGGGTATACATCGGTCGTTGAGGATACATCAACCGTGACGCTCACATCTTATAAGACCATAAGAAAAATTTGATTAGGTTGCGGATCATCGAGAATTTTTGCTCAAGTAGTTATTTACCAGCTAGTCCAGTAGAGACGAGCTGTAAGTTGCATATTAGCGCAAAAACCACCTGAATCAGCACCATCTTGATGCGGAGTAACATTTCGGGGCGACTTCGAGATTTTTACCCAAAGAGATCACTAGAGCTGCGGACTTATAAGGCGTTAACTTCTGAGTGAGGGGGCGCACGGAATCTGCGGAAACTTCTTGTATTTGTTATGGATTTAATTTTGGAATTCTGTCGGATACCCAACGAGCGGGGTGGGATGGGATTTGTAAATACTCTAAATAAAGTTGGATGCCGTATTGCCGGAAATAGGCGTAAGACACAAGGAATGGTCATATTTGTTTGCTTAAATGTTAATTTTGCCAGGTCGCCGACGACTCAACCCGAACATTTTGGGGATCTTTTAGATTTATCCAAGTCTAAATTTATGCAAATTCGGATTTGCACAATGGCGCGGGTATTCATCCGGTATTCAGAAACCCGCCATAGCCGTGTAGGCAAATAAGATTCAGCGCCTCACTGGATACGGTTGTTCCGACAGCTAAATAGCTAGCTATTGTTTAAGTTTAATCGTACCTATTTATTTTGTGAAGCAATTTTTTTAAAATATAACAACGGTGCCCGTTCTCCTCCCCGTCCAAGAAGAATAATTCCTGGCAAAAATACCCCCTGTTTGCTGCAAAATCTAGATACCAAAATGCCCGGAGTTCGAATATCCTCTCCTTTGTGTTTGCTGCTGGGAATGCTATGTCTAATGGCTTCTGCTGTACACGGTTTGTCGTTATCCGTCAATTCATCGTATGCTCAAGCCGGTACTGGAACTACAACGGATCCCTTCAAGTCACTCGATTCCGCCCTAGATGCGGCATTCGCTTCCGGAGACTGGGAAGTAACCATTCTTCTTCAGGCGCCTGGAGAATACCCCCTCGACCAGAGTTATTACTCATTGCGCTCGGATGGATATATTTATCTCACTATTAAGGCCGGTCAATCAGCGTGGGAAGGTTCACACGGGCCTACTATTGTTCGCGGAGCTAATACTCCCTCGCAAGTTGATTTGATTATTGGTGGAGGTATTGATTTGGATGTCTTTAACATTGAGTTTGGTCAATCGAAGCTGTCGGGTGGTGGGACGGAGTTTATGTGGTTCATGGACTGGGAGTCGATGTTTCAATATATTACATTTTCGAATGTTACTGTTAAAGGTTGGTTCATGCTTCGAAGAGTTTGCCAGGCACTTAGTAATGCTTATTGCCAGGGGGACTACAGCCGAACTGGGAAACCAATGGGGTGACCAATGATGATGTAGTCAGATTTCAGATCGATACAGAAGAATCCCTTTACAATTCCCTTACCTGGAGGGATATAAAAATCAAACCAGGAGTCATTTTTCGCCCAACTGCACACTATTCTTCCGTGATTGTTGAACGTTTAGATTTCCAAGGTATGCTTACCCTCGATTGCCGGTTTTCGAGTCAACATTCATCACTGGGCACAGGTCCCTCGATTCTCGGCCTCCGGTCGGTCACAATTGACACGTCCTTCACGGATAGTATTGTATCTGGTAAGTTAATTGTTTTTGTACCTCTTGAAATCTTTGAGGCTAACATATTTAAACAGGAGCGTGAGTAGAGACTGGCTATTTGAGATGTTGATTTTGTTTCACATACTAATGATTGTTTTTAGTATGTGTGAATACGGGTACCCCCTTTTTGCGGTGAGTTTTGCATTTATAGAGTAAAAAGTCGAATGTGTCACTGATGCATCCTTGGTACATAGCATCTCGCTGGTGGAGGCGGCGCTTGGGTTGACAATGTGGTAGTCAAAGACACGACCACATTATACCCAAAACATTGGTGTTCGGCACTTTTCAGCAAGCGCTCGCTTGAAGATAGCGTTGTTAAAAATTTGCATATTAAGAGTGAGTTAAGTACCGTTATGTTACAAGAGATATATTACTCATGTTCATTCTGTTCCCTTTTTTCTCGTGTCCTCCAGACTATACAGGTAATATCTTCGACGTTCCGTTGGGAAAATTTGAAGTTAGCAATACGCTGATTGAAGGTAATATTTGGTCGGATCAGTTCTGGAGATTTACCAATTTGTCTTATGCGCATTGTAGATTCAACCGCTGAATACCCCAACGCCGTGCCGGTATTGGATATTGACGACAAAATCACTTACCGCCCGGTGAACCTTTTTGATGTCGCAAAACCGTCAACAATGCGAGCCACTGGTCTGACCATGCGTAACAATGTCGGAGTTATTCGATCCGAGGGCAAATTGAGCATCGAGAAATCTCTGATCGAAAGTACGTGTTGCATTTTCGCCTGCGGTCCCGCGCACATTTCATAACATTCAATTTGTACAGATCACTCTGCACAATCCGGGGCGGGCGGAACTACGGCTTACTTTCTGGCTGCCGTTGCTGCATCGTCTTTGAACCTTACTGACTCGATAATATCTTCCGCCGGTGTGATGGAAAGTGGTATTTTACAATGCAACGGAACAGCGGTGGTAGTTTTGAGCAATGTGGTCGTACAAGGTACGCGCAGCAATAATTGAAGGGCTTTATTATATACTAACTCTCCGATATGTCTAGGCACCTCATGTACTAGCAACTGCCTGCTCGTCAATGAACTTGGTGATCTAACAATTAAAAACTCAAACTTCTCCAGTAAGTTTCTTACTGAGGAATAGGCCCTATACTTTTGCTTAACAGATTGCTACAGGTATCAAAACACAGGGGGCTTTCCTCAAAGTAGAACGGTCGGAAGCTGAAGATACCTGGCCCTTGACGCGCATTTCTCAATCAAAGTTCACAGGTTCGCAATAGAAGTATGCTTTTTCGTCAATCTCTAACTACAAGTATCTCGGAAACAGATATTGTCAATACTGTCATCGAAGGGTCTCTTGCCCCGGTCAACATTAGTCAGTGCACGTTTTCAAACAACACGGGTGGTTCTGTTCTCCGCCCGATAGGTGGAAGTCAGTTTTCAATTCAGCGTTGCGCTTTTGAGGGTATAGATATCAACACAGTTGTTAAGTGATGGTTGTGCTGACTGAACTCTACGCAGACAACAAAACACCAGAGAACGGTGCCGTACTCAGTGAGTGCAAAGGATCCATCGCCTTCGATGACTCGACCTTTTCCCGCAACTCAGCTCAGACTTCGGGAGGTGCCATATTTTGTAATCTTGATGTCCACGGCTGTTCTATCGACGTCTGGCGAAGGTACTTACCTTGAAATCAGGAATTCTACTGCGCAAAAGTGTCTGACAATATTATATTCCCTAGTAACTTCACTTCAAACTCAGCAGACATAGGAGGTGGCGTTTATATTGACAAATTTACGGAAACTCCGCAATTACGCTTGGTGGATGTCCTTTTCACAAACAATTCAGCACGGAAGTATGGCGGTGCCGTCTACACAGGTGCTCGAAAGTATTTTCCAGTCGGAAACTCGGGATTTATCAATAATACGGCTCCACGTGTTGCCGACTTTGGGTCTGCCACCTGCTCCATCAAGTCATCAAGCAGTTGGGGAAATGTCAACCTACTAGCGGGAGAAGTGCTGCCTTCTGTTTCTTTGGACACTTACGATTGCTATGGGACGTTTATTGATCACGAAAAAGAGACGGCCGTTGTCTTACAGGCATCACTGAGAAATGCTACGACCGGGGAGGTGGTATCACCTGCGAATGGTTTGCTACTTGGCTCAACCTTGATGGTCGCGGACAGCGGACGCTTGACGTTTAACGATCTGACTATCTTTGGGCAAGTTGGCTCATACAATTTAACCATTTCTCAAGACAACAGCGGTCAAGGCATTCAGATTCCGCCTTTCACTATTCCGGTTTCTATATCAAACTGTGAAGCTCCCAAGCAGCTGCTTCCTTCGCTCAATGTAGGTAGCCGCGTTGCCAACCAAGTGAATCAGCTGGAATGTCGATTGCCAAGATGCTCGCAAGGATGTGCTGCCCCGGCCGGTGTCTGCGTCGGAGATGGCAACTGTAACTGTGTGGACACCTCGTATGAAGGCCTGTCCTGTCAGCTGAAACGCGGCCAAAATGACAGTCTGACCTTCTCCTTCTCACCGTCATCACCGGTCTTTGCGGGATCACAACAAACATTTGATTTTTCTGTGGCGGGTCGTGATGCTCTTTTCGCTCAAGTTCAGAAGGTCTATGGCGATTCACACAATGTGATTTTCCGAGACTATTGGTCGTCCGAGCCTAGCACGCGGCTCCAACGAAGAAGTTCCAATGGAACGCTGAATCTCAAATTCTCCCTTATAAACCTGTACGATGGCAACTTCCTCAACTATCGAGAGCTCCAGGCTGCTGGTGGAAAGTTACAGACATCGCTTGACCCCAATTTCACCTCAGTTGGTTCGGCCGGAGTAGGCGTCGCAACCGGTGCGCTCGCAAACACCAGCATTAACAGCATTGGTTCCATACTTGTCGTAGTGTCCTCAGCAGTCACTATTATATTCACTATCGTATTGGCAATTCTGCTCTTCCGAAAACGCGCCCATCCTGCCCTCGTCGGAACGTCAGTTGCGTTAGACATGGTACTAGCATTTGGAATCGTGAACCTCTTGGCATTCCCGATCACGGATGCTTTCGAACCTACCAATGCCACATGCAGTGCTCAAGTTCTGATGTTACCCAATTCATTCGGCTTACCAGCAACGTGAGTAATGCAAGTTGATGTGACAATTCTCATTGCTCATGCGCCCTTTGCAGAGTTTTGCTTTTCAAAGCATACCAGATTTTTACACGTCGGCGCAACAAGGTTGCTCTGCGTTCCCCCATCCCACTCATCATGCACAGATTTGGCACTTCTTGTATTTTCATTTCTGAAGCAATCTTTTGGGTAAGCTCACACTCCGGCTTTGCACATTATCTGCCCACTCAACACACATTTACTATCTTTAGACGCTCGCCGTCGTCTGGCGCACTGTTCAAGCGCCAACGCCGCGGCTGCTTTACACCAGTCAGTCCCGATTTTGGTCATGTTCCGGCAACGGCCAAACGCCTTTCGTTGGAATACTACTCGCACTAATGGCTATGATTCTGGCATTCACCGCTCGATTTTCTCTCAAGACTATCAAAGTTGGATGGCCAGCGCCCGCCATGGAAGACAAAATCCTCTTTTTGAATGCGGCCAACATGATTGTCACTGGTGGGCTCGCCGCAGGAATCCTTCTGCCCAACATGATGGACGGCTCTGCGCAGTTTGCATTGCGCGTCGCATTGTGTTTCGTTGTAGGAACAGTTTTAAGCGTGACTATCCTGGGATACAAGATCTGGCTAACAATGTCCGAGGATTCGGAGGATGACCATGTGATGCGCAGCGTCAAAAAGGTTGCCAACGTGAGTAAACTCGCACGAAGTTGATGAAACTTGAGATTCACAATATACATTACAGAAAGGGCAACAAAGCAATAATATCTACCAGGAAACTAAGTACACTCCTACCAAGTTGGACACTGCTTTGGTTTGGCGAGCCAGTCAAGTTTCGTTGGTCGCAAACTATTTTGAAATAACAGACATCGACACCAAGAAGGTAACAATGCATCTTGACATTTTCCATCTGAAAGTGTTCTAAAATCAAAGGAAACAGGGTCAATTTTACAGGTTGACAGACCTCGCCCTGCAGCCCGATCTAGAAGAAATGTGCTTGCTGATTGAGTTACCAAGCGGTTACCGTCTGCAGTTGCAATTTGAAAATCAAAATACTATTGCGGAATGGATGAAGAAATTTGAGGAGAAGAAGCTCTTGAGTTTAAAGTAGGCGCGCAGTGTTACAGCTCATACTCGACAAAACCCCTTAAATTCCACATTGCTTAGGTCCAGCAAAAACACCACGGTCAGTACCGGCGTCATCAGCACGACTGCTACCGCCGCCGTCGCGACTGCTGCGATCCAACTTGCTGCGGTTATGGAATAGGGTAGTGTCTCCGCACACATGTAATAGATGTAGATCTATTATCGATAATCAATAATATTCACCAACATACAGCCCATGCTGATCCCTCATTAGAAAGTTTGGGTTCTTTGCCGACCTAGTAATCGCCAGTGTAAGGGATTTTCATTCGGCACTTGAAGTATCCTTCTTGAGCTACACTGGCTGCCGTGACCTAAACTCGCTTGAAGGACATACTATCTCATTCCACCAGCACGATCTCAAAAGACCGACAAAAGCTTGAAAAAAGATGTCAAATTAGGCCCACTCAGAGGGTGTGACATCAAAGATGTCAGATCCTACGAAAGCCCCATTGTTTCCATACATCTGGGCAGTTATGAATTCAAAATCGAAATTCAAAAATTCAAAAATTCAATGATCGGTGCAACAGAAGTATGGATGTACATCAAGGACTGAGGGTCGCTTCATTCATTATATGTATATCAAGCCTGCATGTGTCGGCGACTCTTTCAAAAGTCGTTGTCATCACTTCCATCATCCGCTTCCTTGCCAAATTCACCTTCCATATCGTCCATCTCATCCCTTGAATCCCCATCCATATCTAGCATCTCACTATCCATTCTCCTCCCGTCGAGTTCCAAATCATCATCGTCTTCGTCGTCATCCATTTCATCGCCTTGATTGTCATTATCGGATCCAGATGATCGCGATCGTGACCCGCCCTCATCACGGATACCCTGAGCAAAATCAACTTCCTCGCCGAGTAAAGCTGAGTCTGCATTAGCCATGAGATCGGTGGCCGAGATGGATAGATCATCGTCCATATCATCCTCATCCACATTGTCCTGCGAGAAACGTCAGCACCTTACACGAGGAACTAAAAATCAGGGTTACTTGCGTTCTGGTGCCCTCGACGCTCGTTATCAGAACCAGATTCGCTCAAGTTTCGGTATGATCTACTTCGCTGTCCTGCCGCTGCCCAAAAGTGTTAAGAAGTCGATTTCGCTATGACCCACAGAAATGTCTACCTTTTGGCCGATTCAGTCGCGCACTAGCAGTCTCCCCACCGAACACCCCGCCGGCCATCATTGAACGCATCTCTTTATCACCCCTCAGCAATCGCATTTCCTCCTCTCTGAGCCTGTTCTGCATCCGTTTCAGTGATTCCTCGGTTTCATCAAACTTGTGTTGCTCCTGGCGGTTGTATTCATCCAGCTGCTGCTCCAGGTACGTCAAGTTGCGGAACCGCGACATGTACGTATCATAAAGCTTGGCCAAATCACACTCGATCCGCTCATACTCGTCCATATAAGCAGGGCGAACACTTTGCAAACTGGCCAACCGTTTGCGTGCTCGATCTAGCTCGACCTTCTTTTTCTCGATTTTAGACAAAAGATTGGATTCATCGGCTGTGAGGTTGTCGTGGGAGGCGCGGGTTTGATGAATCTGAGTAGACAATTGAGCGATTGCAGCAGTGACCGTAGCTTCCATAGTCTTGAGCTCGAAGGGACGTGAAATGACCGATGCACGGATATCCTTGTGCGATGATCCCATTAGTTTTACTTTCATGGTCTCATTCGATTTCAAATTTCATCTACCTTGAGTTCCATTTCCTTTCCAAGTAAGTCATACAACTTGGCTCCGTGTTCGGTGATTTCACTTGCCAAGGTGCGACAAGTCCTTAACTGCCCAATTTTACCAGAAATGTCCAATGGCGGTATGTGGGTAGTTTCCTATCACAATCTTCAGAAACCCCGTCTTTCTAGATTTTCACTTGTAGCATACCTCAGCTTCGTCGGTTTTGATCAGCCTGGCATCGTATAGAACCTGGGCGATTTTCAGCAGTTCCCGCACAGCGTTCCCATCCGCCATGTATAGCTTTCTCGTGTTCAATTTGATATGTGCTTTTGGAGCCTGAACACTGGGTCATTAGGAAATGTATGTACTAATCGACGGGTGCTGATGATAATACCATAAAAGATGCGATGCTCTTGATAAATACAATCCGGTCCTGTTCCGTGCTCACATCTTCTGAAATATCTATACTTGGATCGTAACTATTCGACCGACGTTAACATTGTACTTATGGTCAAACGCACATTGGCACACGCACACCTTTTCACGAGCCAAAGTAGAATACTAGCTACCATATCAAAGTTGGGAGCCCGAAAGGATTCCATCGATATAAGGGAGGGGTACCCCAAGGCCCTCATCTTTTCGGTGAAAGCTACCTCATCCCGTGTAAATAGCCACCCAGGAATGTTTTAGGACAATACACAATTCCTTACAGCGAACTTCTCGAAAAGACATGGCTTATAATCGACGGTTATCCCGAAATGTTAATGGCTTTCTCTTGAGGTTCACCCAAATAAGCTCCGCTGCGCGACGCGTCGTCTGTCGCGTCAAAGCTCAAAGGCCTGTCATGTTGCGCATTGGATATGGCGACAACGCCTTGAGTACTTTAAAGTTCAATAATTTACATCGGGACACCATAGGCTCAGAGGTCATGTATAGGTATGTGTTGGAGGCATTCCTGTCCGTCTATTTTGTAGCGATCTTATTCTGCTACAGAGCATATTAACTCCGCTTGATGGTGCTCGTCTATAAAGACTCAGGAGTTTTAATCAATCTGCCAGTCCAAAAACGCTGAATGGCAATGCAAATGATGCACTTGGGAATCTCCAAGGCAGCAAGGGCTGCAAGACTCATCAAGGCGCTCAACTTGAACTTACCGCTCAAAACCTGCGACGTGGCGCAGTCGAAGGATGACCCCGATCTCCGACTTACAATCTCCGCCGAGAGTACCAGATAATGCCGCGGCACACAGAAAGCCGTCCAGGAAGACTGCTTCAGAAAGGAAAGGAGAAAGCAGTTCCATCTGATGATAAATCGACGGGTAAGTCGGTCATTTTCCAGCCAGTAGTCTGTATTTGCAATTTAACCGAAGTTGGTTCCACCAGCCCATGTGGAAACACTCAATACATTGCTAAATCAAATACATGTCCCGATCCGCCTTGCCGCTCTGCAAGATGTCGTGCCATCCTTGTGGGTGGCTCTCTTTGAAGGGCTATTCCAAACTCGAATTCCGTCGATTGTGCGAGACTCTCAAACTCAAAGCGCAAAGATAAATAACGTCAAGGAAGTACTGAAGGCATTGGGCGAAGCCGTGGGAACAGAACTGAGCCATATTCAAGCTGAAGAAGTTGTTGCGGGCGGATGGGGAGTGGCCGATCTGGTAGAAGTCTTTGGAGAAGTGGGACGAGTACTGAGGGAGGATGGGCCTCCAGCACCCCGAAGGACGGATGAAAGCGGCTGGACGGAGGTATCCGGTGATGAAGCAGACGAGCAGCAGCCCGAATTAGATGAGAAATCTCGTCTACCTCATCATCGGCCGCATGGGAAATCACGTTCTGCGGCTTATCCAAAAACAAGTACACCGCTCCCTTTGTCCCCACCCAAAGAATCCCATCGCTCCCCCTCACCACATCCTTCAAAAGCGTCAGCTATTCACCTCCGAGGTTCTCCATCCCGAAAAGAAAACAAGACTGAGCGACCGAAACGGCGGCGGTTGCGATCCGGAGGAGAGACCGGCATTTTGACGGATGTGAAGGATGATGTCGAGGAGTATTTGCAAGAAAACATGTTCGCTGAAAATAAATCTAGCGACGGAGGGTGGATAGATGAGATCGATGAGGATGTACAAACGGACCGGACTCCACGTGCCGTCAAAAGGGTGATGACTTATCCTTCCTATAAACGTAGCTGTGCTCTAAACATTTCACCCCCAGCACGACAATGACCAAAATCGAGTACCAAAAGCATCCCCGACACGAAAAAGACAGCCACAAACGCCTGCCGTACTCAAAATACATGCCACAGATACGCCGTATACTCGTGCCCTCAAACGGAGGCGGGCACGGATAATTCGTGAAGCGCAAACACCCAGTCCCGTGAAAGCTCGCGGGGTTTCTAAAATCCCAAACAGAGGCTTTATCGTTCGAGACCGAGCTCCGTCACCAGAGCAAAGTGGTGGACCTTCTCATCGTCAAGCATCACCCACACGCAGTGCCAACCACAAGGCTTCGGAGCACTCTTCTGAAGAAGGCGACACTCCCCAACCCATCACTAATCTCCGTACCTTCGAATCAATGATTCGGACCGCCCTCCCCGGTGCTCCATTGCCCGCGGGTGCTCGTGCTCGCGCATGGGATCAACAGCTCAAGGTCCATGACCGTGCATTAAAGGATCGAGTTTGGGACCGGAGAAGTCAACGACCGCGGACAACTGTTGAGCAAGAAGTTAAACCTCTTATTACGGGAGCTAGACGCTTGGCCGAGGATATCGCTTTGGTAAGCTTGCTCTTCGTTTAGAAATTGGTAACAATTGACGTAAATCAAACGGTATAGCGGCATAAGAAGAAGGAAGTGCAGGCTTTACAGACAGCAACATCCAAACTCAAAGCTCAGCGACACCGGGTGGTACGGATGAAAAAGCTTACAATGGAAGCGCAACAGTTCGCCAAGCGACAAACGCAAAAATCTGAATTGGAGGACGAGAGAGTAAGATTCTTTCTGCATCTGCCATGCTGTCATTAGCCCGCCTCATTCAAGCTATTCCACAGATAACCCGCAATCTCCTGGCAAATTACACTCGTCAGCAGCGTACTACTCTTTTGCATGACCGACGACTGGAGAGGGAAGCGCGGAAAAAAGTTGAGGAGGAGGTCCAGCGTGTTCAGGCTGCCAAAGACACATTTTTCCGAACGCAACTGGAATTATTGCAAGAACAACTGGCGGATGCTCGCCGGGAGGAGGAGGTTGTCGTCAAAGCACACACTGAGGTACTTTGGCCTCTAATACCTGATCATTGAAAAGTGCACTTAATTTCATGTTCGTAGGAACTGCGTAAGCTAGTACGCGATCAGAAACTTTCCGCGGCACACGGGATCAAGCAAGTCAAGGGCAAAGTGGGAGTTGATGTGAGGAACAAGCGCATTTTCAGGGAGGAGGATGCACGGCGGGTGGAAGAAGATTTGGCTTGGGTCGTAAGAACCCGATGAGCGGCATATCAACGGCCTAACCTTTTCATAAATTTTGTTGGTGCCGCGTAACAATAAATTCTCGTGGGAGTT
This sequence comes from Phlyctochytrium arcticum, assembly GCA_025602905.1. NCBI lineage: Eukaryota > Fungi > Chytridiomycota > Chytridiomycetes > Chytridiales > Chytridiaceae > Phlyctochytrium > Phlyctochytrium arcticum. The sequence continues at coordinate 319,545 of JAHLKI010000021.1, read as the reverse complement.
TTGTCGGCGTAAACCAAAGGTTTTGTTAGGGCGTTTCAGCTGACGAGTTGATGCAGGTGCCCTTTTCCAAGTAACCAATTTCGTATCCAGAACGCGAGCCCAAGTTCTTTAAGAACAACCAATTTAATGACAATGAATAAATTAAAACAGTGGAAGAATTTGTGATTGTGATGAAGTCATGCTATGTAATTTGTAGTGCGAAACCAAATTACGAGTTGGTCACCGATGCTCCTATAAGCAAGTCATTAGAAGGGGACGCGCGTAAATCCCAAATATAGTTAGCCCGTACCGGCTTATGATCGGTTTCATGATCAACATGAACATACGCTCGTTCGACATTGTCCATTTTCTCGATAGCCATTTGCAAGGCTTCCCCAACGTCATGCGTTTTCCAGAGCGGTGTAGCAGGATCCATGACAATGTCGACTTCAACAATGATTTTCTGAAAAAGAAAGCAGACTCAGTAGATCATTCCAACTGACAAGCAACGCAAGTGACTTACCGGTCCTGAAAAGTATGCGCGGCAGGTATCAATCTTTTGAATTAGCGGGTCAAATGTCATGGCCTTATACGTCACGTAGCGTATGAAATCGGGTGGAGCAGAGACACCCGCGAGTTGTTGCAATTGCTTGTAAGCTGTATGGGTCCATAACCCAAGAATGACAACAGAAATGACGATGGCGCCCGTCGGATCGATCCACCATTTTAGCTTTCCGCCCAACACGCTGGTTAAGATACCGAAGCTGTTCACAAAGAGATCATTTCTATGGTCCTCCCACAACATACGGACTTGGGAATATGAGCGAAGGGAGTAGCAAATAAGGAAGAGAGCAAACTTGATGGCTGGGTGAGTGATATACAAGACGTCAGTCAGGGGCTCAGTAATCAATCTAGCTGCCAACGTACCAAGAGCAACTCCTACAGATATAACAGATGGGATGTGCAATTCAAACTTTTCATCACCATCGTGCGTCAGCATGGTGCGGATGGACTCGACAATCAACACAATTGACACAGTTCCCATCAAGAAACTGTACACAACGTTTCCAATAGTCTCCATCCGAGCTTTGCCCGAGGGGTACTTGTCAACATCCCATTTGACACTGGTGACATGGGCCAAATTGAGAATCAGATTGGACAGTGGGTCAAAGATTGAATCAGCCATAGTCGCAAACAGCGACATGGAGCCGGACGAGATGGCTGCATACAACTGAAGTCCGGAAAGGAAGATGTTGGCGATAAGCGATCCATTAATGGCAAGAGCCAGACGGAATCGCTTAAAACCCTTGGCCCGCTTGATGGCCTCCTCTTCGTCTTCGGTTCGCTCTACGCCATCATCCCCAAAGTCACCTCCTTGCTGATCAAGCGGCGACAAGAGACGCTTGATTTCATCGTTTTGATCCTGATAAAACGCAGCAACCCTCTTTTCACTCTTGTTCCTTCGGCGAAGATCGGTAAGGTGCTCATTGGAGATCACTCGGGAGGCCAGGGATAAGGGGTCGGCAGTGGGTGAGGTAGGTGGAATAAATGTTTCCAGCACTATGTGCGGGGAAGGGGGGGACGAAGATCCTCCTTCGTCACTGACATTCTGTTTGGAAAACGACATAACGTCCAGTACGGGCAGCGTAGTGTGAGTCGCCGAGGGCATGATGGCTGCAGGTGTTCTGCACTCCACAGCGAGCGCTCAGCGCAACCCAAGATTTTGGGGCGGCTGCCAAATCTCCACGGGTCTTCATGCCATTTCTCCACCCCTATGAGTCACGTCCATTGTTGGCATGGTTTTTCATGGAGTGCACAGCCACTTGCGGACGTGCTTGCCTGGCCCCAGGCCTGGCCCAGTGCCCGGTATTGCCTGGTTAGTTGCCTGGTTGCCCCCCGCTCACTACACGGGTATACGGAGCAAACATAGCATGTTCACCATCTATATAGAGCATGCTTGCTTGGGTCAAATGCTTCAAGAAAACTGCTGAAAATGCCAGGAGAATACTGGCGATACCGGAACGGAAATGTAATTGTAGACAAAAGATAGATGTAAAAGGAAAAATCAGTTTTTTGCTGCACAACTCTTGTAAGTGTGGCCCGACGACCCACAACCGGAGCATCGTGGTGCAGCCCGAATTTTGCGTGGTGCCTCTGAGCTGCTTCCAGGTGCGGGGACGTTCGAGTCGGAAATATCGTCGAAAATTGTTTGCGCGGCTTGCGTAGCTACAAGAGCAGACGGACATTGCGTTCTGTCATGCCCACGTGCCTGGCACACTCCACAGTGTCGTTGGCTCGCTTGCAGCTGGCTTTCTGCGATCTCTGCCGATGTCCGCAGCCTTTTATTCCCACGCCCATGCGTAGAATTGGTAAAGCGACCGACTGGAGGTTCAAGCACCTCCGAGCTGGCGGTGACTGGCTGCAGATGCCATATTGAAGTGAAATCACTCATCTTCAATCCACGATCCTCTCTCCGCATAGCTAATATCTCATGCGCACACGGCATACCCATGACTGTTCTATGCCATGAGGTGCATGGTTTCAGGACCAATGACCCTTCGCTCAAAACAGTGTTAGGATCATTGGCTTTGACAATCCTATCTGCCTTGATTCGTTCTTGGTCAAGAATGGTGAGTATGTGCAAAGAAAGGCGTTGATTAACTTCCGAGTAGAAAGGCTTGACTTTGACACGGGTTATGAATCTTTTTTTCTGCTTTTCTTGTATATCATCTTCGGTGAGAAAGCGGTGGATGGTGTTCGAGTTTGCAACGACAGCAGCCTGATAATTCGCCATCTGCTGGTCGCAATTTCTTTTGATAGTTTGATACAACGTGAAGATGGTGGAGTTGGCAGAGCCGTTGGACTTGATAGAAGCCCAGTGCTTTCCTTCGACGCGCGAAGTCACAGTTGCATTCAAATGTTGATGTTTATCGATAAACACGCTGGCCCAATGTTGGCGTAAGGGCATCTTGTTCTTTTCCAGATAGGCGAACGTTGCCTTGTCAATGTCCTTCTCCATCTGTTCCCAGAGTTGAAAAAAGCTTTCCTCTGTAGTAGCGCTTTCCAGTTCCATCCATGCCCTATATTGAAATATCTGAGCAATCACAGGTTATGAGCATTGGAATATAGAACCTACTCTTTGAATTCGGAGAATGCTTCTGCATCATGCTTCTCGTCGTCGTCAACGAAATTCTTCTGGCAATGTTTTTTTATATTCTGCCACAAGTGCCATCGGCACAGGATGATCTTCGTATTAGGCCACTGAGCTTTCACGGCTGCAATGAAGGCGGTGTCGCAATCAATGACAACGACGTGTGGTGGCTTTGGCAGCGAAGCTGTCAGACGATCAAGCGCAATCTTATAATCTTCAGTCGTTTCGTTTGCCATCAGCATAAACGCGCCGGAAAAGGAATGAAAGGTGTCGGTGATTCCCACGACGTGGAGAAGCGGCATTCTGTGCCGGTTTGTCCGGTACGTACAGTCCATTATGAGAACATCGCCAAACTTTTCTAAAAGCTTTGCCATCTCCAGCTAGATGCCTCGAGGATTAAAAGAAAATAAGACAAGGTTTTGAGCCATCGAACTCACATCAGTTTGAAAGAAAAGGTGAGTCAAGACATTCTCTTCATTCTGGACCACGTCTGTAACAACACCTTGCTCCACAGACTGGGAAAGGGTGTCGAGCAGTGCTGTCAAGGGAGAACGTCCCTGCAGTATGTTTTCCATGGTTTTCGAGTTTTGATTCGTGATTTCTTTGATCGTCACCAATGGCCGAGACGTGTGCTTGTTGATGGTAGCCAAGATCTCTCGCGGTTTTGTGCCCGCCTCGATCATATTTTGGATTTCCCGGGACACAGTAGGATTTTGGGTAAAACGCCGAGCTTGAAACATAGTCTTCAACCCCGCCATTGTCAACTGCATGTGTCCCGTATGGGTTCCTGAGCCCACGGTATCGGACAATTTGATTGACCATTCTCCCACAACCCCTTTGTTCACTACACCCTTCAGAATTGCCATATAGCCGCAACCGGTCTTTTTGCTCCCCTTTTTGCACAGTGGCACACCTTGGTCCTTAGGCTTATACTCGCCGTGGCATGCGCAGGGGCGCCAGATTTTGTGAACTGCGCTTCCTGGCCCAGAAACGCGTTGCTCCCTTAGGTTCGCGATAGCAAATCCGTTGTCGATGGCAAACTGCTTCAAAGCATGATCTGCTTCCTCTGCGGTGGCAAATGGACCGGAAGGAGGGAGGGGCGGGGTCCATGCTGCGCAAACAAGGTTTATTTAAGCGTGTGAACCTTTACTGTCTTTGGGCGCAATCATACCATCAGAAGTCGTGGCATCTCCAGAACTGTTCAAAACTGACTGGTCATCAAGCCTCCCGTCATCTTCCGCACCGTTTGAAGTGGCATTCTCGCCGTCGTCGTTCAAGCCGATATGGGGTTCTAGGATGACAATGAGCCAAATGAGCTTGATGACCAACAAACATTGAAGAGGAATACTTTACCTCCAAGCTGAATTTGACCACTAGGCTGTGTATTGGTCGAGTCGTTGTGAGCCTCGTCGGTAGCGTTCAACCCAATACTGATTTCTGCTGTAAGTAAACAATTGGGCGCATGAGATTTTCCATGGTTCATCATTGGCTTCAAGGGTGTAAAGTTACCCTCAGACGAAGTAGGAGCCCTATGACCCACAGGCTGTACCGCCCGCAACGCTGTTTGCATGAGAGTTGGAGTAACCGGGGTTAAAGCCATCAGGTCTGTCATCCTCTGTGATAGCTTTCTGCTGGCTTCATTATGCTCATCTAGTAATGCGAGCATGGTATTATAGACATCCTCAGACTGGGTGCTGTTGGAGGACATATCTTTTATCGAGTTTGTGTGGGACGTTGCTTGCTAAAGGAGTATTTGCAAGCAAGGGAGGGTAAAATGGATCTGAGCCAAAGATTGTCGGACTTTTGTCCGGGCAAGTGGCTGTGAACCCACTTTACAAAGGGGCTTTGTGAGTCACCATGACAGGGGGTGGAGAAATGGCAAGAAGACCCGTGGAGATTTGGCAGCCGCCGATTTTGGCGCCAAAAATTTACATAAGCAATGTCCGACAGCCCGAACCATTTCCGCGAGAATGAAGGGATACCTGAAAGTGACCCAATTTCACCCAAACTTTATATAAAATAACGAAACCGAGTAAACGAGAATGAAGGAAACATATCTAAGAAGCTAAGGAAAACGTGGCCGCTACCTCAGACTATATAAAGGATAGAGTTTGACCCGAAAAACCAACAGTCTAAGCGCATCTAAGAATTTGATGGGGTACGTGAAATGCGTAAGCATGGTGAGATACACGAGCTACTGAGTTGATGTTGAAACTGATGATTCTAAATAGTGTTTGAAAGAAGGTTGTTAATCGCTCATAGCCGGGAAAAGGACGCAACTCGCGAGACACTGAGCGGTACCTCTGGCTTAATTACCTTCATCATCACGCACAAGTTCCTTGTCAATGTTGTTTGAAAAATGCTTCAGGGACTTGGTTGCAATCCACTGGTACATTGCTGTACATTGGCAGTTGAAGATCACGCAACCGCAAGCGGTCAGATCTTGCTTCAGCGAGTCTGATTTTAAGAAATCTCGCACTGTGACTTTTTTGGCCTTACTGGGAGATGGCCCATTCGTAATGTCAGCAAGAGGGGTCTTCGCGACCGGCATTGGAACACTTTGAAACCCTTCAACATCGATGTGGTTGCCGAGATTTACGAAGGGTTGACGGCGCAGCGGCAAAGGCAGAAGTGACTCCCGGATGGTAGCTAAGACTACCACGGGGATCTCTTCTGCGCTGGCTGGAGGGAGGTTTACCGTAGTGTTCTCTTTGTTGGTTGTAGCTGACCCGGAAGAGAGTACAGGGTTGGTGACGGGTGGGGCTGGAGCTGGAGGGCGGAGAATCAGGTTGTAATGCGGCAGAGCAGACGCATATGGAATCTTATCATGTTGTCCAACGACGTCAAAAGTGAACTGAAAAAGGGTGGAGAACAGGTCCTTGAGATACGCAACCATCCTCGGGACGACATCATCGGCTGCCTTTTCTAGCGGGGATAGGGCGGGAGTACGGGCCGGACCAGAGGTACCTGGCTCGACTTTGATTGGCGAAACTGGTTGTCCACGTAGCGCCAACTCCCTTTCTGTCATAGCCGCAAGCTGCTTGATGGCAGACTCACCCCTCATGGCGGTTATCAACATTGCCTTTCTTGAGACCTGCGCATTAGTATCTTGAAAGCGGATGGCGGCCCGGAGGATGGAGTGAAATACTTCCAAATCCTCACTTGAGAAAGTGGAGAAAAGGAAAGCCATTGCAACATCTTTTGGTAGGTGGGAGGGAAGCTTTTCTAAGAGACCAAGCTGGTAGAGGACAATGTTCACGTAGTTTTTCTTTCCCAAAAGAGTGAACAACGGGAACAGCCGCTTGAGGCACATCTTGATCTGTTCGAGATCCCCACTAGACAGTAAATACGGACAATCCACCGCAAGAGGAATGTGATCTTCGAAAAGCGAGATGATCGAATCCACCATCGCCTTGCGGACAGGTGTTGCCTTTATATTGCTGGATGCCGCCGCCTTGTAGGAACGCAAGACTTCCTTACGGCACTCTTGCCAAGCGGTCATAGAGAGGGCCAACATTGCCGTCCTGCGCTTTGGCCGCATGTTGATGGGAGCTGTGTTTTCCACGTCCGGATACCCGGCAACCCACAGCCGGTGTATGATTGTCCAACCATGGACAAGGACTGCCTCCTGTATGTTCAGGGCTATATGCATATTGTCCGGGACCGGTAGGACGTGAGGCCTGAGATTACTATACTTGGCTGATCGCAGCAATTTGCTAGCGTACATCCAAACATAGTATTCGCCGGCCAAAACCACAGACTTACTAAATGAACCGTCTTTGTCAGGATAGTTGACTTTCGCCAAGAATGTCTCGATATTGTCCATCACTGGGTCCAAATCGAGAGCGGACTTCATAGGGTTGTTGTCGCTGCCGATAATGTGGAAATCCTCTTGCGATCCGGCCTTGGTAGCCATACTGTAGGCGAACATTTTTTTGGACAAAACTTCACCGTTACGTAGTTCCGCATACGTCTGCGTTGCGGGAGCACACAGGACTGAGGGAATCCATGTTGTGTCCTGCAACACAGAAGCTAGAACATCGGTGATTGCAGGAGGAAGAGGTGGCAGTTCCCTGTGAAGCTTTACCGCATAGTTGGCGGTGGTCCTCGCACTCGTAAACTTTCCGGGTGCGTTTGCGGCATCTGGTACAGGGCGGACTTGACACCAATGGAAGTCATCAATGGTGACGACCAAGAGTGGGTCATTCTCCAAAATATCTTTCACAACGCGCTCGTGGGCCGTCATGATCATGTTGTTCATCCGCGTAATCGATTTTGACGGATGATAGCCCAGATTCACCCGTGAAAGAAGCCGTTGGTCTGTGTGGGATCCCGTGATGAAGACAGATCCGATATATCGTTTGACGTAATCAGTCTTCCGGTCCATACACTGTCCCTCATAGCATATGGCAAAGATCAAGTGCCGCTTCATTCGATCGTTGTAGAGAACAGAATACCGGCTTTCGTCATGTCCGACCATGAGTGACTTGAGCTCATATAGGCGGGGATACTGAGCGACAAATTCATCCATCTCGACGAACGGATTTCCTCCGAACGGATGAGCAATGAAGTTGCGCATTTCTTGGTGAAAATCAGCAAGAGTCGCAGGAGATGGTCCTGATGTTTCAGAAATATCAACATCATCGCCTTCAGGTTCCGGAAGCTCGACGTCCGTCATCAAGATGACACTGCCATTCGCAACCGCATCGACAACGTTGTCGTCACTGACTTGAGCGTTCACTGCTGCATCCACCACATTGTCGGTACTGATGCTGGCTTCCTGAATGGCCGCAACCTCATTGGGTTGAGCAGGGATGATGGGCCTGACGGCGGGCTGTCGAATGATCCCTGCTTTGTACCAGCGGGTTCGACACGCATTGCAAGCATACGGATCAGCAGCTCCTGGTCCAACCTGGGGCCTCAAACGTGCCGGGCTGTCAAGTTCAGCCCAAATGAACTTGTGAAATCGGGTTGAGCTCTTGGTCCCGCAGCCGATGCATCCAGGGTTATAGCCATATTTGTTACCCCTCTTACCGGGTACCTGATCGTACCAGCTAAGTCCGTCTACCTGGCGCTATAATGGTTGTAATAAGAAGAAGTAAAAGAATGAGTGAACTGACTCCTACAGCCGGATAAAGGCTTGTTTTCGAGATCATGAAGATGCCCATCTCACCTTTCTTTTGGGCGGCATCCTGTCACTTGCGCGTCGTAATTCTAAAGATCCTGTGAGAGAGGTTCAGATAAAGTCACACGGCCTCCTTCTAATACCGGCTGAGGTGAGGTTTGAAAGTTTACTGGAGGTGTATAGTTGAAAAGATCGCGTGGAAATGGACAGATGGTGAACAAATGTTTTGCAATAACGTACAGTAAAACGGCGAGGTCGGATCTGCTTACTTAATGCCACAATGACTGTGCCTCCATATAGTAAAAGTCGGGTTTGGACAGAAATTGTATGCGGATCCGAAATTTGACAGGAAATTCCGGAACGTGACTAGTGCTGACCAGCTCCAATTTTTTTATGACTTTTTTAGATCTTAGACTGTAGCAGAGTGTATAGGTATAAGGAGCGTAAGGCCGTCAATCGGAGGGTATGTATATGAAGAGCTCTCAGGTTCTGCCTAACCTTTGGCCGCGAGAAAGCTGTTGCAGAACTCATCAATGGTTGTTTTCCCTCTAACCACATCATCCACCGTAGGCTGCTTCTCCTCAAATGACCATTCCCCCCTACTACCCACCATCTTCCACGTATCGATCCAAGCCTGCTCTGATGTGTCGCTAAACCTCATCTTCTTGGCGAGTCCCCTCATCATGTTTTCATCTATCATGCCCAGCTTGACATCTTTCCCGCAAATACTTGACAAGGCCAAGACGATATCCCTCGGGGAAAGCTCTCGGGGTCCTACCAATTGCACTACCCTAGGTTTGGTTTCGCCGGAGAGTGGTTGAATCATGGCATCGGCAACGTACGTTGCGATATCCTCAGCTGCAATCATTGGCATCTTAACTTCTTCTAATGGCACGCCCGACATAAACGTCTCCTGTCCTTGTTTTGTGACAGCTGTGATGGACTGCTCAAAATTTTCCAAAAAGTAAGCCGCTCGAACAAACACCAATTTGCAAGACAGTTGCTTTTCTAGCTCTTGCTCCGCGGTCCGGAGTGTTGCCAGAAAGCCTATTCCTTTGTCCTTTTCGACGCCCATGGATGAGAGAAGAACCACCTTTTTGATCCGAGATGTGTTTGCGTTCACAGCCTGACATATAGCTTGCGCACTCTCCTTAGCCTTGACATAGATGTCTTCTGCCCACGCTTCAGGTAGCAAGTAAAAGAGTGTAGCGTCTTCATCGCTTTGAAAGACCTTGGTAAGGGCTGAAACATCGTACATGTCGGCAATGGCAGTGCTACATCCCAGCTGCTCCAAGGGGGCCGCTTTGGCTGGATTTCGAATGATGCATCGAGTAGTAACTCCCTTTCCACGCAAATTACGGACTAGATGAGTGCCGACATGTCCAGTAGGTCCTGTTACAATGTAAAGCATTGTCAGTAGTGTTTTTAGATCGTAGGTTATGTGTGTTCTGGTCCAAATATCCGCTTTTAGTCAGGATTGTTCAATCAAGAAGGGGATGGAAATGACTGGGAGCATATAATTTGCTGTGCGGCAGGGATAGAATTATGTGCTACTGCCAACTGGCTGAAACTATGACGTTCTTGGCATCCCGGTGTTTTGGTAGTGTTATAAACAAAGGTTCTGGATCAAGCTCCTCAGGTCTGTATAATTTTGTGTCGTACGCGTCACGATCACCATGTGTACGATATATTCACGTCTATGAAGTTGAAATGTGCGTCCTATCTACAATGCAATGGCGTCTCACAATCTAACCTGCGGTAAGTCTACAGAACAAAGGCGCCAGTGAGAGCAGCAACAGGGGCACCGGTGACAGCCATCAGACTGAGACCCTTTCCACCCTCTTCGGCGCTACCGGCAATGTCTACGTGCGTGTATGAGATAGGGTGCTCCGAGTCCAGACCATGGTTGGTAAGTCCCGAGGCAATGGCCATAAAGGCCGCAGGGAACTGGTGACCACGACAGGTCATGGTCGAGGCTTTGTCATTCGCTTGAACAACATCTTCGTTTGCAGATCCAGGCTGGACAAACTATGTGGAAAGAAACATTTTAGATCTCCAAGATCGAATCATTTCAATGTCAGAATATACCTCATAATCCTCACGGCGCAGGGAGGACAGCTCGCATGGGTCACCAAAGGTGTGGCCCGCCTTGTACAAGCGCTGACTAATGCCAGCCTCACGAGCAGGACCATTGTCCAGTACAGCAGTGTAGTTTCCGACAGCTCGCACGGCATGACCGGTCAAAGTAGCTACGGTAAGGATACGCGTAGGGACCTTGGCGTGCTTCTCGGTTAGAGCGCGCTCCTTCTGGGACGCGATGAGATCGCACATGACCATGCGGCCTTCCGCATCTGTGTTGCTACAAACAAAAAAATGTTAAATTCAAAAGCGAACACACAGACAATGATGTCAAAGATCTCATACCCGACCAGTACTAGGGATCACAAGTAAGATATCATTCAATCGACTCAAGTGATGTACAGTGTCATACCTCGAACTCCGGCTCGCGAGACGATAATTTCGTCACTGACATATCCATCCGCTCCACAGCTGTTGCGAACAAAACCAAGCTCGGCAACGACGTTGATGTGCTTTGGCTTCAAAGCTGCAACTGTCTTTAGGAAACCAGCACAAGCTGTAGCCCCGCACTTGTCGCGCGACATGCCTCGCATGATACCACCGGCCTTGATATCCAGACCACCTGCGCATTTCGCATGAGCAACTCCTCAATCAGACGTTTGAAAAGTGCAAAACACTTACCAGTGTCGTAAGTGACACCTTTTCCGACAAGGAAAATGTTCTCCTTGACCTGGGATTGATCTGGGGAGTAGTACTCCAGACGGACTACACTGGGACGGTGACGGGGTACGACCAGAGAAGCACGCGCAACTGCGTGCAACAATGGGTACTCCTTGAGGAGCACGTCAGTGTCTTTGGTGACTGTGACCTTTACATCAGTTCCCTTGAATGAATTTTCGACGTATTCGGCAGCACGTAATGGAGTCATGCGTTCAGGATCAGCACCGCCCATGTCCTTGGCGATACGACGGCCCTCCTCAATAGCGGTTGAAAGTGAAACAGCGCGGCTGGCAATATCATCGCTACCCTCAATGACGATACCAATTTCAGTGAATGGCTCCTCGGGCTTGCCAGAAGCACTGAGGTGCTCCCGAGCTTGCAATGGGACGTAGGCTTCAGCCAACAGACCCAAAAGGGTCACCTCCAGGTAGCGCTCGTAGTCACGCTCCAGGCGTGCCTTGGCAGCGCTGTTAGCAGCCAATGTGTTGGGACTTTCCGACAAGATCACCAAAGGGCGCTTGATTCCCGCGGCCTTACTCCGAGCGAGACCCTTGCGGGCAGCTTCCGCGAATCGGCGGACATCATCCACATCACCAAGGAGCGATCCAGTAGGAGACAAAACAATGCGCGCTCCAGGGGCGTTAGCGCAAGGGATTAGCGAAACAGAGGTCGCAGCCGATGCGTCAGCTTGGGTGTAAGTTTGGATGGCCTGTGCAAACCCGCCCAGGTTGCTGGCTCCTTGGCTGAGAGAGCTGAACTTGGAATAAATGACCAAGAGACCATCAAAGGAGGAAGACGAGGCAGCAAGTGCTTCGCTGATGGCAGGCTTCAAGACGGGGAGAATTCTGGGGATCATTTTGAACACTTGTGACAGTTGTTGATCTAGAGACATAAACAAAAAGCGGGGTGAGTATTCTGGCTAGTTTGATACACCGTCTTCAAAGTAATGATGCTGTCCAGCTTTCCCAACTTACCTATGTGTGCGGTTTGGAAGATCGCAACTAGATCAAGAATACCGGCTGGTTCTTCGATTTTATATATATCGAACAAACAGGTGGAACAGCAAATTGTGGCCGGGAATTGTGGACGAGCGGACCATGTGACCGACGCGTGAATGCTTTTGAATTTCGTGTCGCGTTTTGCCAGAACCGATGGTCAACATTGAGATCTTACGAGGAACGAAGGAAACAAACTCGAGCAGGAGGAGCGACTGAACAGGATGACTTCTTCCCAGTGGGACCCTTCCTACTCGGGTCTGCCAAGGCATAGTCTGGATGAGCCATACAAGTTCCTGAAGGGAAAAGCGTCGAAAAATGGGGTCGTTTGCCAGATGAGCACTCTATGGCAATTTCTACGCCAAATGATTGGACGACTACGACATCGAAGAATGCTGGCACTGGTAGTGCTGGTTATCTTTTCCATGTTGACCATTTTTCAGATTCTGGTTGGTTTGACGAGCCCGCGACCAGGCGGTGGAAAAGCAACCTTGAAACGACTGTCAGGTGGAATTGTCGCTATGGCATCAAATTATGAGCGGCTGCATCACGAACTGCCCAAGACCCTTCAATCACTCCTCAAACAAACAGTCTTGCCGGACGAGATACGCATCTACTTTTCGATAGAGGACTGGCCAGCACTTGTCAAGCCGGGTTCAGAATTCGAGCAGGATCTCCCCGATCGCAACCTTCATGGTGGAAACTACGTGCTGCACGTACCCAGTAAAGAGTTTCTGAATAGAGTCCCTGCAGAGTTGAAGGATCCCCGCGTGCGCATCTATTTTGCGCCGAACCGGGGCCCAGCCAGCAAGTATATTTACGCCATACAAGAGAGACTTGTTCGAGCCAATATTGCCCAAGTCAATATGACGAGCGGTGAAATTTTGCCAGGTCGTATTCGCTCGCGTGACGAGATGATCAAGATGATGCATGGTCATCAAGGCACCTACCCTGGTCGCAAGCAAGCCGAACAAATCGCAAGGAAATCAAGTTTGCTTCTAGATGCCATTGTCGTCTGTGACGATGATCACTACTACCCACCAAACTGGTTTGAGACGCTTATGAGCTTTGGGCGGGATATGCCGGGGGCAGCTGTTGGATTCCGTGGTTGGCGAGTGCGGCGAGATCTCCTGTGGGGCGTCAAGTCAGACGAGCGGAGAGCACATGTGGTCAAAGGACATCAGGTCGTCAATCCGTATCAGGTTGGGGTTTTGACGGGGAGTAACGGATACCTGATCAGACCGTGGTTCTTCCTTCCTGCTCTACACGGCATTGGCAACTTGCATGCCGTGGATCAGTGTACAGAATGCTCCAAGGAGGTGTTTGAACTGCCAGACCCATCCCGCGGAACCCATTCGCAGATGAAACCAGGGTCCGAATTCCCGTCGGAAGGTGGTACACTGCCAGACTCTTCGATGCCGCATACGAGTCAGCGCAAATCAGATTCTCCACATGTGCGAATAGCAGCAGAGCGCCGAGCCATGCCTGACGAGTCCTCAACCAACCGTATGACATCCTTAGACCGTCCCGACCCAAACAGTGAAACATCAAACCAGCCATTGGTGGGCGACGTCGGCCAACTAAAAAAGACGGCCCAGTCAGCAGCAGCCAAAAAGGATGGGTTCCCCCGGGCGGATGCCGCGGCTCAGACAGGTGCCGGAGCTTCTACGTGGTGGGCAGCAGACTCAAGTCCACCGACATCCACAGAATCCACAACGAATGAAAACCAATCAAGAATTGTGCCAATCAATGACGTGCGCATTAAATCGGTCCCCGAGGCACCCGCTTCCACGGCTGGCCAAGACTTGGATGATAGCCTCAACTCCCAAAAATCAAACCCTAAAGCACCTGCTCAAAGTGCTATTCAAGCATCAAAAGATCATCCCGACCCCCATTCATCACGACAACATTCTGTTCGTGACCTTCCTCCCCCGTCCCGAAACCTCCGCGCCCAACAGACTCTCCAAATGATGCGAATTCCAGACAAAAAACTAACATCTTCCACTTCAGAGCCAAAACTGTCCCTGTCCTCCCCTTGTCCCCTTCTTGTTCCAGTCTCGCAGACGCCTCAAGCCCCGGTAAACGCCATCTTTGCCGATGATATCTGGTTAAGCGGGCACTTGGCAGCTCTACACGTTCCCCGTTTTGTGGTTCCCGCATCAGCGGCAGCCTTTGATGTCACCCGCACGGCCGTCCTCGAAAATGTGTTGGAGGATATGGATGTTCACCGCGGAGAAGCCAACAGGGCGGTACTTGCCTACTTTGCCGACGCGTGGAAGCAGGATGGAGTGTGGTATCGCTTCAAGGACGGGGAATGGTGGGAACGACTCGAGAAGCTCGTCAACAAGAAACAGTAGGACCGTGGCGGGACAGTTCATTGGACAATGACAATCCTTCGATGTTTGATATATTTACTATTTTGTTGTACAGTACCTGTGCTTACTCTGAACGATTCTTAATTTAATTACAATAATGATAATAATCACTAACGGCTATTGTAAAACAAACGATGTGCCATAATGTCCTACTCCGACTCGGCATCCGACCAAAACTCAATCGCGTCATCGACAAGCCTCTGAAACTCTTCAGCCGCGGCTTCATCTTCCTGAGACTTCCTCATCAGTCTCATAATGCTGATCGACCGATTCATGTAGGGATGAAATGGTAACATCGTTCTTAGTTTCTATCCGGGCCAATGGGAGCCCTAGCACTTGATCTGGACAGAGGAGGGCATAGAAGGAAGTCCTTAGGAAGAAAATACCTTGGAGCGAGAAAGCCAGATCTTGGCCCTTTTTCTCAGATCTAGCGACATTTGCCTTTACAACCCTTTCTGCATTTTTCTTTGCCCCCACCCACCATCCCCTATATTGTTTGCTTGTATTGTAATTTGTGCTGAGGTAGACGCGTTCGGGCCTTACGAAATACAGAGATTTTATTTGGGGCGGCTCGGTCGAGGCGAGCCGTCACTATCCGCTACACACTCATGCAGCACGGCGGGACATTGGCCCGACTTGCCCACATCTGCGTCCGTGCATCCATCCCCATGCTGACTCCTCAAATGTCGTGACAGGTCATACTGACGCCGAAACTTGTAAGGGCAACATTCCACAGTACACGGGATGGTCCTTCCCGTGTCGGGGCCAGCATAATTGAACCCCGTAAGCATTTCCAGTAAACTGGGTGGTGCAATGGCATCGGATCGTCTTTTTCGCGGCTTTTTGGGTAGCTCGTGGAGTCGCCGATGTCGTACTAGCAGATGTTTATGCGCAAACGCCGAGTCACAGTCTGGAAAATCACACACAAAGGGTTTGATATTCTCGTGCGACGCTTGAACATGCACTTTTAGTGTTTTCGGCTATCGTGGTGTATTTGGTTAACGAATGATCTAAATGAGGAAACAACAGCAACAACTCACATTCGCAAAAGCCTTGTCACATCCCTCCCACCCGCAAGGGAGAACGTCTCGTTCGGCATCATGGATTTTGAGATGTTCCCGCAACACATCCCGCCGCGTAAATGTCTTTTGACACACAAAACAGGTCGGCTTATGACTTTCCTTTATGTGGGCCTGGAGTTGAGTCCATTTCGTGTACGACAGGGAACAGGACACGCATTGAAACAGGGGAAGTGCTAGCAATTGGGGTCATGTAAGTAATCATGTCTCGGATCTGCCTCGCCGATTCTCTATCTACTTACTGGAATGCACACGCTGATGCTGCTTCAATTTCTGCGCAGTATCAAAGCTTTTAGTACAGGAATCGCAGGGATATGGTTTTGTCCCCATATGAGCACACATGTGATGCCGCAGTCGTGAATGTTTTGCAAAGGATTCCGTGCAGCCGCCAAATGTACACTACATGAGGAAGAGTCAATAAAAGGGATGTCGTCAAAGGCTAACATATCGAGATGAAAAGTACCTTATAGGGTGTAGGCGTAGTGTGCAATTTCATGTGTCGATTGAGATGGTAATTGGAGGTAAAGCCGAAGTCACAGCCCGGATGTTCACATCGGAACGGCCTTTGTAATTGAGGGGTTGGAGCGTGGATGAGTGCATGGCGGGATAAATGCTCGGAGCGCAAGTAGCTCTTGTCGCATCCGTCAACTGGGCAAGGGAAGGGTCTCTGTTCAGCAAATATATCAGTATACCATTCTTGACACAGGGCTAGATTACATTTTACCTCATCGGAATGCGTAGCCTCGTGCCTTGTGAGTTTGGATGATTTGTTGAATGATTTTCCACAGTCTCTAAACCCACACACAAACTTCTTATCGGGGGATGATGATGGGGAGATGGAAGGTCGAGTTCGTTTAGATGGGGGTTGTTGGACATGGGGTTCGTCTATTAAAGTAGATTCTTTTCGTTTGAACGGTCGTGATGGGGTATACTTGACTGGATCTGTTTCTTGACGCTCACTATTCGGGTACGAGTTGTCCACCGTGTCTTGTACAGTCCATGTGGAATGTAAAGGATTAACATGGACCACGGCTGCTTCCGAAATGAGGGCCGAACTCTCTTTGCTGTTCTCCCACTTTGCCAAAAAGGCCGAATTCGCACCCGGGTCGCTACCTTCACGTCCATACCGGCACTTCGACAGTTCCGTCAAACACTCCACTGCCGCCTCTCCAGAGCAAGTTGAAAGTGCGTCGTTGGAGTCCGGGGGTATACCAGGTCTAGGCGGTTCCCACAGTAAGACCGTCATAGTAGGGAATTCTCACAGAAATGTTTTTTCCCGAAAATGTTTTTTTGGCGCTCTGATGACAGTGCCCTCGAATGACACTCGACTGAACTCTTGACCAAGTTGAGCTTAATGAAAAGGACCAATCTTGAAAGTTGAAATCCTTCGGAGAGTTCCCACAAAGATTCAACCAATCCTTTCAACCCAACTCCCAACTATAACCACGCTCAAATAATCATGCTCCCATCTCTGCGATTACCCTTGCTGCGGCCCCGATCCCGGCTATCTTTCTGCCCAAACCGGTCTATGAGTATACGACGATCTTCACCGTCATATCCCGCACGAACTGCCTCAACGACAAATATACCACCGCCAGCCTCCGACCACCCAAAATCTGAGCCAGAGGCAGAACTCCCAAAAAAGAAATTCAAGTACGAGTATCGGGAGCCATGGATAAACCCCCAGATTACGGAAAGAGGTAAGTACAAGACTACAAAGCTACATCAAACACAAGCATTGTCTAAATCATAGACAGTTTACGAGTGGTTTCAGAACCTGGGGTACGGCTCCATCGTCATTATCGGGCTAGGCGTCATCGGGACGGCTTTCTACTCTATATCCCAAGAATTGGCGGATCAGAGCGGGGCCTGGAAAGTCTATGAGGCTGCCCTGGAACGTATCATGGATAATGAGGAGGTGCAGCGGTGGGTGGGGATACCTATGGTTGGAGTCACGGATGGTGGGGCAAGAGGGAAAGGTTTAAGGTAACTATAGAGATCTGTTTTTCCGCGCACCCTGAAGTACGAACTAACGGGAAACCTCTTTGGTTTATATAGCCATCATTCAACTCCGGATCCCATAACGGGCAAAAAGATCCTCGCCCTGCGGTTCTTCCTCAAAGGCTCTAAATCCGTGGGAACCGTCCATGTCGAAATGATGGAAGACCCCACGTCACCCAACGGATGGAAATACCATCTCGTCCTTGTGGATGTTCCCAATCATACCCCTGGACTGGCCGGCGTGGCGAGCTCGAGTCGGACCAAGCAGATTGTGATTGTGGATGAGCGGGCGCCTGTTTCGCCAGTGGAAGGGGAACGGAAAGGATGGTTTGGGCTTGGATCCCGGACGGGGGCACGAAGAATGTAGAAAGCACAACCAAAAAAGCATTTTTTTCTGATACTGCAACATTATACACATTATACACATCAAAAATCTCTATTTACAAAATCCCACCCGTGCTTGATCCGATCAACCAGGACCCGGATCAAGAAAGAAACTAACCCAGACTCACGTTGCCACCACCTCATCCGTGGAGTGAAAAAAAGCGAGGTTGTCTACTCCCCACTCCCGCTTCGTCGGAATCAATTGGGCAATGAGGCTTTTATTTGATCCGATCCAGGTCGGTAGGGCACCAGTCAGGCAGAGGATCAGCAGGCGAGACGCCCGATATTTTGTCCCCCCGAAACAAATTATACCAGACTCCCTGGGCCATCACCTCATGCGCGGCCAAAGCGGGATGAAAGCAGTCGGCTCGGCTCAGGTAGTCCAATCCCCAATCCCGCACCCGCACGTCTCGGAGTAAAGGGTCGACAATCACCTTGAACGTTGGGTTTTGGGGTGAATTGAAGTCCATGGCGACCTTTGTGAGAAGGGAGTTGACGGTCTGGGTTAACTCGTCCATGGCCGTTCGCGTCTCAGGAGACTGAAAAGCGCATGCACTAATCAAAGCAGTCAGGTTTTTGTGCACCCACCATACATTCTTCAATTCCATTACCAAACAAACGGCCGCCCAAACTTTCTCAACCTGTCACAATACGGTTCATCCACTGTCGCATCGTAGACTTGCGAGACATTGAACCCCATCATCAGGTTGACAACCACGTTGGGGACCGATGCTCGAATCTCGGTTAGGAGATGTGTAAGGAGTGACATATAGTATACTTTTATCCCCGGAGTCAGGCATTTGAGACATGCGTCGTTGTTTCCCATGAATACGTTGATGAGCTAACGACCGTCACTATAAAAAATGAGTGAGAAGGGGGATGTAAAGGGTGTTTACCTTGAAGTCACGCTCGTAGTCGATGGACGGGTCGGTTTTCATCCGGGTGATGAGGTATGAGAGTTCGTATTGAATGTTACTCCAAAAGGCTCCGCTTTGTGCTGCATTCAGGTGGTCTTGAGGGCGGTACTGGAAGGGTAAACACGCGGGGCCATAGCTACACCCTCATCAAAACCCCATTCTCATGTATAGTCGAAATCACACACATACCAAATCTCAGGCAAATGACTCCCAAAACTCATCCCCTTTACATCTCCATACATCCCAAAATATCGGGCAAGTGTTGTCGCACCTTCATCCCCGCCCGAAATAAACGACACTCCACGGTCCTCGAGAGTAGAATACATTGTGGGCGGCCAGCTGGACTGGGCTTTGGCGGCGAATCCGGCTGTGATGCTGTCCCCCAGTGATGCGATGACTGTAATGTGGTCCGCCTATGGGGGAGGTTAGAACCTTCCAGGTGTATAAGAGGGCGGATGGGAGTACCCGCAGATCATGTATGGACTGGGGTGGATCCCGGCGTGCAAGGGGGGGACATGACGTGAAAGGTTTGAGGACGGTTTGGATGGATGAGGATGCCTGGGCTCCTCCACCAAGGAGGATGAGTATTGAGATTAAGAGTAAGCTCATTTGTTTCATCGTTTGTGTTGACAGTTGATACAGCGGTGCACACGCGCTTTTGTCAAAAAGGTGGTTCGAAGCCGTTGTTTCGCGGAGTCCACTGGGGAGTCCAGCACAAAATCTCAAAACAAGATCACACATCGACAAGATCCATACACCCCAACACAAACCCGACCTTAATACAATGACAGCCATCGAATCCAATCCCCGAGGAATTCCCAAAGCGCCCTTCGTCGTATGTCTCATTCTTCATCTCCCCTTCCCACTTGCTCACACACACATTCTCTTAGGACAAAGTCGAGGAGTTTACGGCCGCGGGTGAAGTTGAAGCGACGTTGAAGAAGTTCCAGGAGATGATTGCGTGAGTTCTGATAGAGAGAACAGAGGGGGCGTAGGCTGATGATTGGGATATAGAAAATACAAGTATATGGAAGTTCATCTTTTGCAACGTAAAAAGAGTTTGGAGACCAAGATCCCCGAAATCAAAAAGACGCTGGATATGGTAAATTTCCTTGTTTCCAACCAGGTAAAACCCATTTACATTCCATTCCTCATCCTCCAACACACTTACTCATCTAAAAAAGGACTCATCCACGCCCCTTGAAACCCATTACGAGCTCAATGACACCCTCTTTGCCAAATCCACTATCAACCCGTCCGAAACTCGCGTAGTCTACCTCTGGCTCGGTGCCAACGTCATGCTCGAGTACCCGACCGCCGAAGCCCAAACGTTACTCGACAGTAAGCTAACCAGTGCCAAGCTCAGTTTGGAGCAGGTCGGAGAGGATTTGGAGTTTTTGAGGGATCAGATTACGACGATGGAAGTAAACACGGCCCGCGTGTATAATTATGATGTGAAGTTGAGGCGGGCACGGAAGGTGGAGGAGAAGTAGAGGATGTGGAATTCGGTGTATATATAGTGATTTCGATTCATTAGTAATATGTGTACAGTATGTGTTTTGGCCCAGGACCAGTTCAACGCCAAAACGTTGCAAGTATCAGATGCCGGAGATGGAAGGCCAGGCCGTCCAGGGATGTGTATGCAAACTGCCTATCCCGTATCTACGACCTCTGTCAGGACCTCTGTTCGACAGGGTGGTGAGAGGCTCTAATTGGGGGCGCGTTTTTGGCCAGCGCCGGATTTCTCGGCCATCACGTGCAGGGGGTAATTTATATCCAGAAAGGACAAATGAGCGACTCTGACAGAGAGTGAATGCACGACGCGCGTTCGCCTGCCCAACTTGTCAACCAACAAGATCGGCCAAAGAGCGAGCAACATGACAGAAGAGACGCATTCGTCGCTGTTGGAGAAGTACACCGTCCCAACTCTGAGCTCGTTTTCCGTAACCAGAATACAAGGTACATGGAATTTATGGTGTGAGGAGTTACATGCTTTTAAGGAACGCATCGTGTCCATACCCGGCGAGAAGTTGAGCTC
Organism: Phlyctochytrium arcticum; assembly: GCA_025602905.1. Classification (NCBI taxonomy): domain Eukaryota; kingdom Fungi; phylum Chytridiomycota; class Chytridiomycetes; order Chytridiales; family Chytridiaceae; genus Phlyctochytrium; species Phlyctochytrium arcticum. The sequence goes on along the minus strand of JAHLKI010000021.1, from coordinate 298,702 downwards.
CAACGACCAGGAAAAGAGGAAACGATGGCTCGCATCGCTTGATAAAGCTTTTAAGGCTAATTCGAAAACGTTTCTACACTCTTGAAGTATCACCCCGAAATTCCGGCAATGGGTCTTCACCCACATTTAGCCAGAAGCAGGAGGGGAATACGGGAAGCAGTGTCTACCCAATTACCGCAGTAGCGGGGTTCCCCTTCTCCTTTGGGCCTCGCCGGGATCCGCGAGGAAACGGGAGCGTCCGAGGGTGCCGAGCTTTCTCATGTGTGGACCCTTCCGGTCGCAATGGGAGAAGCATAAAACAGAGAGATCTGAGGGTGATCTAAATGCAAAACGGATACAGTCTGGGCTTAATGAAAAGCTGGTCCTGCATACTGTCCAGAATTTGTACATGCCGTTGCGGAGATGTAGCAGATTGTCAAAGAACACTAGCTCACATGTGCCCATACATTATAGAGAGTTCTGTGAGAGAGAACGAGCGCCCGACCGGATCTGAATCAAAATGTTATCGGGGAAAAAGCCGAAGGTGATCGTGCCTATCTCCGAACGCAGTAGAGCCTGTGAAAATCCGTGCGCAGCCGGATGACTGGCTGAAAAATGAGGAGACGACAAATGTTCGTTACAAGTTGAGACCACCCCTACCAAACTATGAGAGACCATTTAAGAAGCCTCGATTGGAGGACCAGATCAGCGAGGGTCATGGTAGCGAAATGGGTGAGGGCCGCGAGGATGAAAGATCAGAGGGCCACCAGAGTGAAGAGGAAGATGACGTGTTGCCAAAACTGTCTACTCATTCTAAGTTAATCCCAGCAAATGAATGACGGACCTGGTCAAGCAGGGTATATTGGATGTCAAGTTGACCACCGAAGGAGAGAAGAAGCTACGTCTCTCAAATCCCTTCCCTGAACATATTCGATCCTTGCCTTTCTCAGGCCAAACGACGGATCTCGCCGAGAAGTACATAATGGACGCTCTGCAGGCAACCGAGACTCAAGCTCAGACCGCACGCATAATCCGATATAATCGCCATGAAGCGATGAAACGATACTTCGGTGACATCAAACGCTTGGCAACGGCGGAGACACTATGCAACAACGCCATCGAAGCTAAAACCGCCCAAGAACGCGATCTGGTCAAGGCAGCTCCACGAGGTACTGAAGAACACCTTTCTGCTTGCTGCGCACAATGTGGCCACCACAGACCGAGAGATTCAGCAATCTATGCTGAAAGGGGTTGGGGCGATTATAGAGAAGTCATTCATCCTGGGTGCAAATGCGGAGAACTCAGTATTCGGCGAGAATGTAGACAAGGCACGGGAAATTCTTGAACCCTTGCGCAAGGCAGATACGCTCAAAAAGAAGGTTTTTCCCAGCCCCGCTGGCAGAGGCTGAGCCAGCTGGGGGGGATGGAGCTCCCAACGAGGGACTCGAGGCCGATTTCAGGAGGGCTGACTGAGCCAGTACCACAACAGGCCACCGGCGGCAGGGGCCAGAAGTTCCCACGGGGACGCGGACGAGACCAATCGAACACACCCCAGACAACCCCCAGCAATAGAGCAGCCGGTGCCGGGCCTAAGGAACTCCCACGCGCAGATAGAACAGTGGTCCAAGACGTGGGAAAGATGGGTATCGAAGCCAAACTTGGAGCAGGGGTGGTGCGCGCTGCCACCGTCACAAGCTTTAGAGGAACCCAGAACCAAAACAGGCCCGCCGAACCCGGACTGGTGGAAGGAGGGGGGGGGAGACATCGAATGGCTGATGGAAAGTTTGAGAGAGATAGAGACGAAAGAGAAGGAAGAGCGGGAATTTTGGTACGAGAAGCTCTTCCCTCAGTCCCGGAAAGAAATACGACCTGGCGGCCGACTACAGCACCTCGCCAAAAATCGGGAAACGGTCCAGGCGAACCAATTGGTGGTAGACATTGTTCAGAACGGATACAAATGCAAGTGGACAGGGTCCCCAAGACAAGACCCGAAAGGAATGAGGACAATTGTGCAGTCGGAAAAGGAGAAGACGATCCTCTTCGGAAAAATGCAAGAATTTGTCGACAAAGGAGCCATCGAGGAATGCACGAATGAATTCATCAATGGGTGGCCGCCGTACCACTGCATAGTTTCGCCAACATTCATGAGCTACCAGGAGTCGAGGGACAAGTGGAGGCAGATCGGGGATTATCGCGGTCTGAACGCTCAGATGGAGAAGTTTCATTTCAAAATGGAAACCATGGAGTCCACCAAGGCCTTTATGGCACGCAACAGGTTGGTGACTGGAACGGATATGGCGGACGCGTTTATTCTGATTCCGCTGCACCGACGAGAACAAAATCGATTCATCCTACATGCCTATGGCCGTTATTGGAGAGTGGGAACGATAATGTTCGGCCTGTCACAGTGCAGGTCATTTTGACTTCATGTACTTGATCGTTCAAGAATTCGATCTGTTTCTAGATAATGTCTTCGCTACCTTCCAAGATAACGGCAAGCGAAAGTATGACTATATCGGTCTCTACCGCTGATGGGAGCACCCATTGATCGTCGTACAAGTTTTCTTTTCTTTCGAGAAAGCGTGGTCCTCTGTTTTCGACTTGATACGTTCATTGTCCCCCTTCCAAAAATGGGAATCCTGAGAAAAATTCCTTGACATTGAAATACATCGGCTCTGGTATACCGTTTCACTAGATTGGAAGCCCTGGAGTTGAACCCTACATTAACGACGATTGATGCGGGGCACACTATCTGGAGAGTCGATCCGATGCAGACGCTGAGAATCTCATGTCGCCTTTTCTAGAAAATACGTGGGAAGTTGCCCATTCGTGCGAAAATATGTAGATCTCGTATTTCGGTATGTAGAGGGTGTAGACAGAGAAAATGTACGTGATGAAATGGGAGCAGATTCGCAAATGCCAACCTGCATAGATTCACGCCGATACATGCGACGAGAGCGGTAGTGAAGAGGAAGATAGAACTCATGCATACATGCCAAAAACGCACGCGATTGTCTTGACAAGACTTTGATTGCAACTACGTGAAAATGTGGATGAAATTTCAGGAATGCACGTACACATGTATACTACAGCTGGAAGGCCCCCAGCACTTCCCTGGCCCTTTCCACTCCATGATTCGTTACAAAGGATAATATGGCCTCGGTCCGCACGTTCCGATCCTCCAACGCTTCCCGCGCTAGCTTCCTCAAGCTTGGTGAGGAGCGACTGATCCACACTTCCCATTGCTGGCCTATGGCCTCTTCTAATTGCTGCTTAAGGACGTTCATCTGCTCCTCCATAATCTCCCCTTTACCTGCAGGTAGGTAACAAGAATAAGAGTAGTATGTTTCTTTCACTACTTTTGGCGGCAACACCCATTGATCGTCGTCCACAGGTTTTGGCCGATATCTGATTTCCCCGGGTGTAATTGGCTCTCTGCGTTCAACGCTATATTTATGCACCCCTCCTTTCAAGAAGGGGAGCCCTGAGAAGAATCGCTTGACGTTTTCGTACATTGGCTCTCCCTGGCGTTTTTGATACCTTTCGATCAGCGACGAATGAAAATCTACATTGACGCTAATTTTCGAGACTTCGTCTTCAATGGTCCCGGTGAATAGTTTGTAGACGCCCCAGATAATAGGACGTTCGATTGAAGGGTCGTAGTCTGATTCCGAGTCTGAGATCTGGGAACTGTCCGACATTCTATCCTGAGCTGTGTCCGTGCTTAACATTCTCGTTGTTGTTCAAAGGCTCGTGGGAAACTCAGAACATGACCACACGAAGGTCCGTCGAAGGAGCTCGCTTTCGCTACTCGAGTTACTGTCGAGTACAAGTTTTTTTTTATTTTTTTGGTTGTGAACGTTCCGGGTATCGGTCGGTTTACGGATTCCTGACGGGTTTACCCGTGGCACGGGCTCAGCGGTCAAGATGGCCGCTGCAAAGTTCAAACAGTGCCAAACACGATCGTCGAGGGAAAAGAATCGTGCCAACCTTCCTCCGACATAACACTTTACTTACAACAGACCACATACTCGTTTTCTAACCGCCTGTTTTTTAGTGATGACGAATGCAAGGAATGTCCATCAACCAAAGCCCAATCTTGCCTGGCCGACTGCACAACCATATTCCAAGGCCAGCCCTCCAAATCCATCTGTATCCTGGCCGCCGGCAATGTCGATCAACCCCTTCCAGCCATCAACGGGTCCACGACTCCGCTTCCCACGGGTACAGTCACACAAGCTGCTGCAGGTCCTACTGCAACTGGAACTACGAGTCCTACTGGAACGGGAGCGCCGGCCACGAATGGGGCATTAGGTGGTGGATCAACCATTTGGACGTATCTGGTTGGGATGGCCATTGCCCCATTGATGTCGCTTTTCTAAACTATTGGGACTACCCATTTTTTTGGCATACATGTAACCTACCATAAGCCAGCATTTTCATATTTTAGAGGCATATAGGTTACATCATATAGATGACGGTTGAGAGTCATAATCCTACAGGCTATCATTCAAACATTGTTTTTTGGCATCAAACATGTCTTTGAGATGGAATCTTGGGTTTTGTCGTCCCTCCAATTCCTCCTGCATTCAACCAGGTAATCCCCTAATTCAGGGTCATCCCCACCATTCCAGCCGACGGGTTTTTTTTCCGAGCGTTTGCAGTCCTTGCGCGAGCATCAAGAGCAACAAAAGTCGTGGCTGAAGTAGGCTGCTTTTTTTCTCCCAATATGTATCTGGCACGCCAACGGCGCCCCCAACTTCCATCACTCCGCTCACCGCATGTCAATCTCTGGAATGCCTTTCTTTCCGTCACTCAACTCTTGCCCCCTTCTTGGTTCAATGTCTTCCGGGCAATAAGCTAGGTCAATTGCGTACTGGTTGTTTGGCGCTTTGGTGGCATACTTTTGTCGTGTACATGATAGCGTGAGCAACCACCACCCCACCATCAGCATTCTGGCGTCCATGTTGCAATACGTGACACGGGCGTTTTTCGAGGGGAACCCATAGCGGCATTCGATGTTGTTGTTTTTTTTTTGTTTTTTTTTTCCGCAGGACGCGCAGTGGGTATATGAATGCTCTTGATCCGTCTGCAGGCTTCGAGTGAGTTGAATGGCATGAAGGGCACCGCTTGTGTCTGGGTCGAATCCGCGGCCAGTGGCACGTATTTCTGCTACTACTTGCTCCGTCGCTCGTTGTTGTTCGGATGATGATGGTCAATGGCATCTTGGTTTTGTGTACGTGTGGCCGCACACAGTACATTTTCACACAATTGGGGCCAGAGTCCTCTGCTTCAATAGATGTTTGTAAGTTGCGGGAATTTTTGAGTGCATGTTCAAGCATCGCATGAGAATGTCAAACCCTTTGTGTGTGATGTTCCAGACTGTGACTCGGCGTTTTGCGCATAAACATCTGTTAGTACGACATCGCCGACTCCACGAGCTACCCAACAAGCCGCGAAAAAGACAATCTGATGCCATTGCACCACCTAGTTCTTCTCGAAATGCTCACGGGTTTCAAAGCGTCCACCTCATTGTTGCCCGGAAAACTCTCAAACCGACGGGGAGAGACTCTCCAGTAACTGTGTTGTTTGGGCACTCCTTCCTTTCGCGGTGTCTTTAATGTTATCGGCTTTCCGCTTTCTTGGAATATAGAAGGACTTGCAGACACATTTGCGGGCTCATGTTCCTTGTCCTGCACTGCCGCAAGTGCAACTCTAAGTCATTTGAAAGTCGTTCTGATGCTCTCGCTCGTCTGACAGCTTGTGCAGAGCGGCCTGATGAGGGTTGACATAGTACGCTGGAGACAGTATTCTGCAAGGGGTTTCCTGCGCGCAGATTTGCGTTTGCTCCAAGCTTTTGAATACAGTCGCTTCTGTGTCCCGCTTTTGCCTGGCACCCAAGTTGCTGTGTGCCTGAATAACACGATGACCCTTCTTGCCCGTCGACTCTGAGCCATCCAACCTCTTTAGTTGTAAAAATTCCAATATTCCAAATTTTCTTGTGAATTGATCATTAGTAATTGGCATAGGTTATTGACAAGCGATAAAGATTTCGCTTCTATGTGATCAAGATACAATAACAGTGGCACACAAGGCTCGGTATTGCGCTCGGCGGACAAGTGTCTCCATAAGTTTTCGGAGGTGGACCTTGCCTCGAGAAGGCTCGATATAGCGGATTGCCACCTGCCTCCCCGGTATGCCTTTGAAGATGAATTCTCCAGCAGGGACCAACATGCAGACCCCAAACAAAACCTTTTTTTTGGAATACAAAAGTGGCCGTACTCACCAACGCCCATCGCCCTTTTGTCTTCTTGCCCGCCATCGTGCTGCCCAGAAGATTCTGTTGCTTGTTGCTCAGTGTGCATCTTCTCTTTTTCGAATACTGTAAGATTTTTGAGGCATGCCAGTCTATCCCCATGGAACTCTTTGTATGTTCTGCCGGTGTTCAAATAGTTTGATCATGGTAGGAAACGAGCTCGCCGACTAGACGACGCGTTTGCAACTTTACAGGCTGCTGCGTGTCACGCGCGGAGCGCCCAGGCGACGGACTCACGAGGTACAGTCACTTACCGGCTCTCAAAGAGTCGAAATTACCTGCGCCACTCACACAATCTGAACCCGTATAACAAAAGTCTGGAGAACTGTGAAAAGTCAAAAAGTGTGAATGGGCAGAATGGCAATTAGAAAACTGTAAAAATTTTATGGGCAAATGAAGTAGGAAGAGAACAGAGGAAAGAGAGAGTGCCGATAGTTATGATATCGATATAACAAAGGATACAAAAGCAAAACCACAAAAAAAAACAATCACAAACATATTTTACAAACTGATCTCTCCCCCCCCTTCAAACCTTTTCCGCCCCCATTCCTTTTGTACATAACCATGTCCCTCCTGCATATCCTCCCACCCCTCACTTTCTTCTGGGCCAGTCTCCATCTCGTCAAATATTACCTCACCCATCGTCGCCAACCCTCCAGACGTCGTCGACAAACCCTCCTCCCCCTCCCTTCTTCTTCCCAACAACCTCGCAATTCAGTCACGCTCAGACTTGCGACTCTGACATATACATTCCACCCCCGGATTTCACCGCTCTACCATGCCATACCAGCCAAGATATGGGGGGTGTGGTTTAGGATTGGCGTCGGGGTTGGCGGTGCGGCTGGGATAGGCGTATTAGGAGTTATTTTTGGGGGGTGGGTGTTTATGAGACAAGGAGGGGAAGTAGAGGAATGGGATTTTAGACGGGAGAGTACGTTGTTGATATCCAGTGGGTCTGTACTGGGAGTTTTGGGGGGTGGTGGAGGGAGAGTTATTTCCATGGTAAGTTGTTGAATGAAGAGAGATGTGATGATTTTAATGAAAACAAGTAGATTCCGGGAATGACATTACCCGTTTCGGTAACAGGATACTACATCCTCGCCCTCCTCCTCTGTGGCATCGTGCACGAAATGGGCCATGCGTTAGCTGCCCATTTACACAACATCAAAATCCGGTCAGCGGGTATATTCCTTACGTTGATGTTTCCGGGGGCGTTTGTGGAAGTGCCGAGGAGAGAATTGGGGGAGTTGGGGACGGGAAGCCAGTTACAGGTGGTCTGTGCGGGGGTATGGCATAATTTTGTGTTGGGGGTGGGATGTCTTGCCGCCATGGGGGGGTTGCCAGTGTTACTAGCGTGGGGGTATACCAGTCAACGACCTGGAGTCGTTATCGTGGATGTCGCAGCAGATTCAGTACTGCACGGACATGTCTCACCCGGATCGACGATACTGAGAGTGAATTATGAGCGAGTGAACGGGTTGAGAGGGTGGGAGGGGTTATTGTGGAGTGAAGCTGGGAAAGGAGAGGAGAGGAGTGGGTACTGTGTCCCTTTTTCATTATTAGGTGAGTTTCATGTGTGGGATTTGGACAGAGGGGGTTAATCTCTTTTTTTTTTTCTTGGGAGGTTCAATGCGTTGAGACTATTCTTTTTTCCACATTTTTAGCTAATGCGACAACGACGACAACAACAAAGGAATGCTGCAATGTCACGCCTAAAGTACCCTTAAGCACTTTAGCCTTGCAATGCTTTTCCACTAATGACCAAAACACATGTCTGGACCTGCACGCCCTCTCCCAAAAATTCCCTCCTTGCATCAACGACACGGAATGTATGGATCTCGAACCGTGGCCGACCTTGGAGTCAGACCCACGGTATTACTGTGCCAAACCGTACATTCCTGATCCGAGGATCCGGGTTGTGAGTTTGATGGTGCGGGATCATCATCATCGTCAGAAGGAACGCGAGGGGGAAGTCCTTGTTGTGGGGGCTCCCCACGAGGTTTATGAGAGTGGTGGGTTTTATTATGAATTTCGAGATTTTGGGATGAAAGTGTGACTGATTAAGGAAATGATGACTAGTGAGAGTGGGAGTATTGCACCCGAAATGGAGCTGGATACCGTATTACTTTCCGTACATGGTTGAGCGGTTCTTACAGTACGTTTATTGACTTGACACTTACTTTACCCTCACGAACTAACTCCTACTATGCAATAAGCTTTACACTGAGCATAACCACGGCATTCACGCTGTTTAATATGCTGCCTGTGGTGAATCTGGACGGCAAGTTGGCGTTGCGAGTGGTGGTTGAGCGAGTGTATCAAGGAGATAGGGATGTGGGTGGAATGAAACGAAAGCACAGGAGTGTGGAGCGGGTGCTGATGGGTGTGCAGGTGGGAGTTGGCGTTGGGATTTGTGGGATGCTGCTCTTACTTTCATGAGTCACTTGTATCATATACAAGCCCTGTATTACATATGTACATTCCTGGACAGTGTGGATACATCTCATGTCATGTTCCAACGACAACTCATAAAGCTAAGCCTCTGAATGAACGACGTCAATGCCCCGTGACTTTGCGAATACGTCACTGAGACAACGACGTCAGTGGCTGGCTGGGCATGGCCGCACGCACTTTTTGCCTTTTGTTTCCTGCGCGGCCGTTTTTCCGCTCCAAACAACTTTTTGCTACGGGGCGGAATTCTGAGCATTTCGTAGCAACAACAAAACCACAAAAGGTAAATATATAGGGCGGTGAACTCCCGTTAAAGCATTCATTTAGTAACACTTTTGTTAGAAGTAATCAGAAGTAACAAACGAACGACTATCAGACAGAACAACGAAACCAGGACACTGAATCCCATGCCCCACCCATCCAGCGCTGCGACAGCGACGACCGGAGACTCGCCCACTTCCTCGCCCGCGTCTTCTTCCTACGAGGACTCTGCGGAATCCCTGTCTTCAAACTCATCCAACCATAGCACCCCTTCGTCGTCCTCCAAGGGCAAATCATCATCATCGGGCGGCGGCTGGCTCTCCAACATCTTGGCCGGTCTCTCCCTGACTTCAAACTCAAACAATACCTCAAATAATCGCACCACTCCCCACCAGAAATCGCGCCGCTCATTGGATCATCATAACCAGCCACGTTCTCTAGAGAGTCACGCGGCGAAAAAGGACCAAAAGCCCAAGGATAGCAGCAAAAGGAGATCTGTCGACATGCATGCTACTACTACTACTACTACTAGCACTACTACTAGCACTACTACTAGTGGCAAACAACACAAGGGCATCCGGTTCGATGAGGCTACAACCAAACCCCCGGTGGAACAAGTAGTACAAGTAGAACCACCCATCTTCCAACAGGCCACAAAGGCAGACTGGGACACGCCCGTCGCTGCCGCATTCCCCTACATGAACCGCTACCGGCTTATTGAAAAAATGGGCGAAGGCGCTTTTAGCGTCGTCTACCGCGCCATCGACACTAAAAACAACATGCTCGTCGCCATCAAACTCGTCTCCAAACACCAACTCAACGAACAACAACGCAACAATGTCCTCAGGGAAACTTCTCTACTAAGACGCATCAACCATCCTTATATCATCAAACTCCATGATTTCCATGAGACGCCTTTACACTATGCTCTGGTCCTCGAACTCATGTCGGGCGGCGAAATTTTCCATAAACTCGTGGCCAATGTCTGTTTCAGTGAACCCGTTTGTCGCCACATTATCAAACAGGTCGCGGAAGCTTTAGAGTACCTTCATGAAGAACGCGGCGTCGTTCACCGTGACATTAAACTCGAAAACTTGCTCTTTGAGCCCTTGGCTCCTAGTACCACTCCTCACAACAACCCCGACCCCAACGTCGAACAAGACTATATCCCAGGCGTGGGCGGCGCCGGTATCGGCATTGTCAAAGTCGCCGATTTCGGACTCTCCAAAGTCGTTTTTGACGCCACCACCAAAACCCCCTGTGGAACCGTCGGATACACTGCCCCCGAAATCCTCAAAGACCAACGCTACTCTAAAGGCGTCGACATGTGGGCTCTCGGCTGTGTCCTCTACACCATCCTCTCAGGTTTCCCCCCCTTCTTTGACGACGACCCTCGTGGTCTCACGGAAAAAGTCGCCAATGGCCAATTCGCTTACTTGTCGCCGTGGTGGGACGATATTTCCCTAGAAGCCAAAGACTTGATTTCGCACTTGTTGCAGGTTGACCCCAAGAAACGGTATAATATCCGTCAGTTCCTGCGTCATCCGTGGATGCTCAAGGATGATACTTGTCGTTCTTCATCTGTACCCGACTTGACTGTCGACTCTTCTGATTCTTTGGTTACTGCAAAGGCCGAAGAAGACATGACTTCTTCTGCACCCAGTCATCAGCGTCAACACCATCAGAAATCCACTGCTGCTGCTGCTGCAACAGCAACAACAGCATCAGACTGGGGTCCCATCCCCGACGTCCTCCATACCCCCTTCCCCGATTCCGACCCCGACTCTCCTCCCCTTTCTGAACCCTCAACAGCAGCAGCCCCGGCAGCCGGCCCCTCAACCCATAAAAAACCCAAACGCACCGTCCGAATGACTTTACCCCCCATGGACTCACCCACCACTTCTCTTCTCCGCGAAACCGCCACAGCCGCCTACAGGGCCCGTCGAACCCCGCACCCTGTCCCGGACGGCATCACAAAAGAAATGCTGGCGGCCCCTTACCAAGTCTACCAATCCATCGCCGAGGGCGAAACCAAACCCGAACATATCGGCACTGTCCGCGGGGGTGTTGTCCCTTCTGCCCCCCAACCGGCTCAACCTTTGTCGTCTACTACGAAAAAAATAAATGCGACCGGCTTTGATTTGGATATGGGCACCAGTCGACTATTCATGAAACGACGCGGTGGGAATGGCGAGACACTACCTGGCTTACAGTTGGGCCCTGATAGGGGGATCCATGTATAGTGTTTTGTGTTTGTGAGTTTTTTTTTTCTTTGTATTGTATAGATTTTTGTCACATTTTTTTTTCCGGTGTATTTTTTTTGTTAATTGGTTTTTTTTTACCATATATGGGTTTTGTTGTTGAGATTTTTGTGTGTGTGTGTTGAAGGTTGCGGGACGTGTGAGAGTTGACTTGCGCAAGGGAGATATTTGGAAAGCCCAAGGAATCAGTGATAATCATTCTAAACAAACCGCGTGGGAACTTTTTACATTATTTGATTATTTTTTTTTTTCGATGATGAGATGATTTCCTGCTAAAGAGAGAAGCCCAAAAATGTGTGGGAGTGAGTATATATATACTAGATTCTTTTTATATTTTCAATACCTCTGCATGAGAAACGTATATATATCATCATCCAAAAAAAAAACCCAACAATCGGAGACAGAACAGAAAAGCTTTTGTCCGGGAGATATATTCAACATGGCAGAAACCGGTAGTCGGGGCGCAGGTAACTAGATCAGAATGTACAGTGTTTGTCGTGATGGACTTGGGTGGGATCTGACGTGAGGCCCGCAAAGTCTAAAATGTAGAGAAGTATTCCACAAAGACCATTCGGAGGAAAGGATTTATAAACCCCCCCCCCCCCCCCCCCCCCCCCCCCCCCCCCCCTTTTTGTTTTTCCGCCAACGAAAATAATCCAAGTTGTCAAAGTAAATTAAAATGTTGCGGGAAGGCAAATACAAAACCCAGCCAGCATGAAAGGTTTTGTCCAATCTGATCTGCCCGGCGACAGATCTTCTTCCTCCAACCGCCGCTCCTCGAGCGCAAGCCTGCGCTCGTCCAGCTCCCGCTGCCCAGCGGCCTCCTGCATGGCCCCACTCTCCCAAGTCCAATTTGGGCTTTCTTGGCCCTTGTTCGGACGAGGAGAAGGTTGGAGGAGGGGCCTTACGGGCCATCCGTGGTCAACGCCGCGGCCCGCAGTTTCTCGCCCTGGGATTCTCTCCCGGGCCACTTTTGCCTTGCCCCTTCGTCTTTGCCGCGGCCCGCAGTTTCTCGCCCTGGGATTCTTCCCGGGCCACCTTTGCCTTCCCCCTCGCCTTTTCCCCTCTCGGTCTGCACAACCGTCAACTCATCCGCCATGGAGATGAGCTCCGTCAATGGGGAGAGTTCCCCTCTCCTCACACTTCTCATCGACCCCGCTTGCTCTCAACGAGGTCACCTCATTCGCCCCTCGCCTTCTTGAGAAGGGAGGAGGTACAGCGGCCGGTAGCCCCAGAAATCCACCCCGCAGGCCTTGTTCTGGTTACAGGCGGCTGAGATGGCCTCCCAGGTCGCTGCAGCGGCCGGTAGCCCCAGAAATCCGCCCCGCAGGCCTTGTTCTGGTGACAGGCGGCTGAGATGGCCTCCCCGGTCTCCTTTCTACCTTGGACGGCTGAGGAGGATTATCTCGTGGCATGGTTGGATATGGGGGGGGCGTTTCTTTTTCTTGGGGAGTGGTGGAAGAGGCGGGGGTTTCTCAGCTGTCAACGATTACGATGTTTGTGCGTTCTATGGACTTTGACGGGTGATAGCAAACACCCATTCAAGAGAACAGCCTAGGATGTCTTATACAGCTGTTGACCGGGATAGCGCTTGCAGGATCCAAAAATCATAACAGACAACGAAGATGATTGCCTCTTTTCTTCCCGTCGTTGTGGGTTGCCGAACGGGGATTTGGAAGGGGAGAAAAATGGATGCTTTCAATTCGTACAAGCGGGGGTTTTGAGCGATAAATTCATCCATTTTTTTGAAGATACGGATTTCGCTGGGAAAGGCACGGCGCTAAACTCCGGCGGTAGTCTGCCAGCGTTGTGGTGGTAGACCGCTTGTTTGCCAGGAATGAAAAATATTGCCGAAGCTGACAGGATTTTGAACGATGTCGGGTAGGAAATGGATGGATTTGTGGTGAATTCGGCGATTTTTTTGCGCCGCAGCACGGTCAGTCGGAAATGAACAATGTAGGCAAAGACGGACATTGACAGGATAAGGCCATTGGGGTTCAACCGTGAACCAAATATTAAGCAATCCATAAACCCAACAAGCAGACTTAATTTTTGTTCGGAAATTGATGCAGGCCTCGGTGGACAAAGGATGGGATTGCCCTTATGAAAAAAGTTTGCACAGCTCCTGATGAGGGGTCGTTATCGACGATTTTTGATCCGGCCTCGGGGTTTATCGACGCGAAGCACAGTTTGGAGTTTTTGTATTTGCGGTGTGTAGCTGATACGCCATTTCACAGCTTTGAGGTCCATGTCCACAACGAGGAAGGCAAATACAGGATGACGTTGCATCCAGGTGCTGCCTCCCAACTGAAGAAGATCAAGGTAAGCGGATCAGACGGAGCCCGAAAGTACTAGCTGTTGTTTGTCAAGATGTTAGAGTGGCCTGGGATAGTTGTAGTGGGACTTTTATCTGAAGGCACCTCCTTGTTATTTTGGCTTTCTGCCAGCTTTCGGATTGCAGCATGTTGATAGCAGCTTTCAGATTGGCATATTCTACTTTTTGGAGCGCGGTGTTCGGTGCGAACAAGTGCAAAGTAAGATTGGTCTTAAAAGAAGGTATTTTGGTGGCTGGAGCCACTTGCGGAAGAAGAAAGCCTTCATCGTGACTTGCTTGCCAGTCGTCTGCTTCTTCCAGTAATAAATATACGCTTCAATCTTCGTAGGCTTCCGGTGCTCTTGTAAAGTACTCAGGTGGGCTTGAAAAGCACTTGTCCATTAAATGGGCCTCGACATATTCTGACTTGCTGTGAGAATCACTGTTCCCTTCACAATGCTTGCGCTTGACATATTTCTTCTAGTGCGCATATCAAATCCGGTGCTCAAAAGAATTTCCGCTGCCCGTTCAAGAAATGCGAAAATGTCCCGTCGTAAAGAATCAGAACGGGTTGCATTTGCCATTAAGTACAAGATCATATCCGTCTAGCTCTAGCCTGGGCAAACACGCGTTCCATACTCAACTCCCGTTTGCGGTTCACGACTTCCTTGCAAACATACGTATTCTCCAAAAGTTCGAATCCAGCGCTCAAAAGAACTTCCTCGACCCGCTCCGTACTAAAGAAATACGAAAATGTTCCGTCGGCGCGGGTGTAAAAGCGGTCCGACATTTTTGAAGTGGGTTTGAAGCGGTGCTGGGCGGCGTCGTTGAGGCCGTAGTCTCGGAATAGAAGGGTTCCGCCTGGTTTGAGGACTTTGTGGATGTTGGTCAGGGCTTGGGGAAGGGAACTATGTCTGCGGTGAGTTTTTACGCGGAAAAGAAGGAAAGAGAGAAGCTTACTCGGGTGGAATGGCGCTGAGGACAAAGAGGGCAGAGACAATATCGAGGGATTGAGCGGGAATGGTTTCCGTCAGATCGTCCGTGACTATGTTGCAGACAAAAGCTTGACATGTTTCTGGGTTGTATTTGGGGTCTTGCTGTTGTTCAGGAGATGAGTCTTTCCATTCCTTTCTTGTCCGGGCGTGATATTCCCATTGATGCTTTGAGGCAATTACCTTGACGAAATCAACAGCTCGTTTTGATAGATCACAGGCATAAATAAACAGTTCGGGGTTCTTGTCCAATAACGGAAAGACAAAGTTTCCTACTCCGCACCCCAGTTCTATAACCGAAGAAACATTGAGTTCCCCGTGTGATCTTTTTCATCTCGAACTATGGGATAGTCACCTAATAATCTCTGCAAACCCACATCAATAAAAGATTTAGAAGTTATAGAGACGCTCACATACCTTGGACTGTGGAGGTTTGCTTTCAGGCCGCAGCTCTTCAAACTCTTGAGCGGTCCAGTGGCGGTCCTTGAAGAAGTTCGTTGTGTTCCGCTACAAGGGTAAACCAATAAGTTTTTCTCCCTTTTTTTCTTCCACATTGGCTCCATTCGGCCCATACCTTGTAGAACCTATGTTGGATAGCGACATGCAATGTAGGAAGGGGAGAGAGAACAAAAGTCAGTATAGTGGTAGCCAGGGGTGCCAGCTGAATGCTGAGCGACAAACAAACTTACAAATCCCAGTTCCGGACATAATCCTTGATGAGTTTATTGTACTGAAAGTCGGAAACAGTCTTATCCTGGTTGGCTAGCACCACTTCGGCTGGGGCGGCCTTGTCGGAGTCCATGAAAGTCACAATGTTTTGCCAAAAACGTTCAATGCTTTTGGTAAAAGTCCTGTCCACGAAAAGATCGCTCCGATTTCCATGTGGCTGTGAAAACACTTTTGGCTGAGTTTGAAGCGCGAATTGCCATGTTCCCACGCCTCGTTTGTCATTGGAATAAAAGTGGCAGGGAGATAAACAGCACACTGGGGGAGAAAAACTATAACTGACTATGGCTGATGTGGCCGATGCCGATGCCGACGCTGGAGTAGCAAGCACAGCACAATTTGTTCCGCTGAATGCGTTGACGGTCCCAAACCTCCGCGCGCAATGTCGTCTCCACAAACTTTTGGTCGGCGGGAAAAAAGCCGATTTGATTGCACGGCTTCAAGCTGCGGGAATTCATGAGGCGGCGCCGGTGGTGGGTAGCGGGGCGAATGGAGGGGAGGGTACGCCGGGACCTTCCAAGCCCAAGAAGAAAAAGAAGGTGGTGAATGCGGATGCGAGCACGGAAGCTGAAGGGACGGAAGGCGGTGTGAGTGGTGAGAAGACAAAGGCGGTGGATGCAGTTATTCAAGACGGAGCGAATGATGGCGGTGCGACTGGTGGTGTAGTGACCGACGATGTGAATATCAGTCTACCGCAAGACCAACAGGGGACACTCCCAGGTATGTTACGTGTTTACTAGTTACCTCCCAAACAGACCCACTGATTGAAGTCTTACCAGTTACCCCCCAAATAGATCCACTGGATGAAATCTTGGTACCTGACGTTGAGGGATTCCTGGACCTGCTGGACCCGACCACACCCATCATATGGAACGGACAAGAACTTCGATCCAACAGTCTGGGCACCATCAATGATCAATCCATGCTAGGATTACGGCCGCCTACTCAAGCGGAACCTCATCCTTTACATGAGCATTTTGCGGACCAATATGTGATGGGTTATGCTCCGACAAGTTATGCCCCTACACCACCAATGACTACATCGGGCCAGAAAATGAAGCTGATGGAAATGTTGAATGATCCAGAGTCGGCTGCTTCGACTCCAACGGGGGGTGTGCGCCATCTACTTTCGATTGCGCCCTTAATGCCATCTCCTTCCACGCCATCAACGAATGAAGCCGAGAGTGCTCCGGGCCCACAAGTACCCCCGCCAGCCAAAGTTCCCAAGAAGAGGAAAAAGAAGGTGCCTGTGCCTGCTACTGCGGGAGAACAGGGAAGTAGTACGAACCAGACCGATGCAACCGCGGAAAACCCTCCCCCACCTAAAAGGAGAGCACATAGGAAAAAGAAGGTTGTCGAAAATGATGCGAGCGCCAAAACTGCACCTGCGGGTGCAAATCCTATCTTGACAGATATCACAAATACAACGGGAACCACGCCAATCCCAATCCCTGCCCCTAAGAAAACGGTAAAGGTCAAGGGCGCGTCTACCATACCAATCACGCCAACTACAGTCAAGCGACGCGGAAATCTCCTGGCACCGCTTCCCAAAGTCATGAACGGTACCGACAAACAAATGTCGGCCTCCCTTGTTGCTAATGACGGATCGACTTCACGACCGCAATCATCATCTGGTGGTTCTACTATTGAGGACTCCACCGGTGATGGTGTTGTACCCACCCAAACCCGAAAAACAGCAGTGCGGACATTTCGTCCCGTATTACTTACACAACCTCTCAAGCTCACGCCAAAGAGTTCACAGCCTACGCCACCAGCTACTCCAGCTGATGAACCAAAAGTCACCAAAACAATCACTAGTATCTCAAACAAAGATGAAGACAACTTCGGCGCTTTTGCGGAAGAGGTGCGGTCAGTCCATCAACCAGTAGACCCAAAACCAGAAGTTGACTCCGCTTTCACACCTGTTCGGAAATTCCGTCCACTTTTTGTGCCAGGCTCCCATGCTCCCGATATATCACAGTCGCGACAACCACACACCCCCACTTCTTCTGCGCACAATGCAGCTCATACAACTTCCGCGCCGCCCTCAGCAACTCCAGCGTCTCATACAACTTCTGCGCGGCCTTCAGCAACTCCAGCGTCCCATTCAACAACAAACAAGCAATACACTGCACGTCCACCGAGTGTAATTCCTCCATCGCGGTTCCCTCTACTACGAATACATCCATCGACTGCGCGTTTGGTCCGGGCGTTGGGAATCGTGTTGGGAAGAATGGATTGTAAAACGATTGGTCGATGTGAGCGGGTGTCGCGCATGTGGCGAGTAGCAGGTTAGTGACAAGCTCAGTCTCCCATGTATCCATTCATTGACATGTATTATAGGTCAATCCGCTTGGGGGTATTTGATTAACGCGTATGTATGACGGAAAGTCTATGGGCACAGATTGTTATAATTGATTCTTTCTTCCAAGGCAATTCCCGGGTGAGCGGACCAAAGCAGATATCGGGGAAGAGATGCCTCCAGCTTTAAATTACAAGACGTACTACAAGTTTCGCCATGACTGTACCTTAACGGCGGCACTGGGACATGCCAAGAGCTGGATCGGCACGTTTCATGCCCGGCTGCCGGGATACACGCCAAATGCGTCAAACGTCTTTGGCATCCGTGACAGGGTGTTCCGCGACCTGCATACCGGAACTGAAACCAAAGTAGCGCAACGGGTTTGGATTAGCCTTACGATGGATCAGTACCGGGCAACCCGGGCCGTGGGTCCCGGGTGCGGCACTTTAGTCATTGAACGGGTGGATGTTCAAACGCGCGATTTGGCGATTGTCTGGGTTCGACTTCGATCAACGACAGAGTCTTCAGGAACTAAACAACGGGGTCGAACAGTCACATACCTTGTTCTATGTGAAACCGGTGATGTCGTGCAGCTTCTTCCTCCCATCCCGGTCCGAACCCGCGCGGTGGAACGGTATCTCCCTGCCCCCATCCGAGAAGGCAATGCAACGTGTCGGGACCGTGACGCCGGACTAGACTCGGGAACTACCGCATTGACTCAAGCGGTGGCGACAGTTGACCCCATGTGTCTCAATAGCATTTACGCCACCATTCCCGTCAACTCCCTCGAGTACGCCGTTGCCGCCCGCTACGTTCTTGCTCATAGTGAAGGCTTTGAACGTCTTTTTCCCACCACCTCATCATCATCATCATCATCTGCCCCTCGCCCACTCCCATCCCTCTTTCACCCCCCTCATGCCGCAGTCCAATCCGTCCACCTGGGCCCCATTAAATCGTTTACGCATCTCCACCCCAACCTGGCCTTCATTCAAAGCACCGCGGCCGGCGGTTTCTACATTTTGAAAGACACGGGCCACGCCATCGGGGAAGAGTTGGCGGGCGTCAACCCCTTTTGGGAACACCTCTTGTCGTTGAATTCACTGGACCAAGGCCTGGCAGTGCCATACTCGGTGGAAGACCGGGTCCGACGGCTTATTGCCGACAGTCTGAATATTGAACCGGCCCCAACATCATTAGCATCATCATCAGCCGCCGCTATTTTCTTGCAGCGGCGTCGCAAAACTCCTCCTCTGGCCTTCGGATCTTTTGCGCAGTGCCAGTCTCAGGAAGCGGCGGATGACACGTATTTTGTCCAGACTGTATTGAAGGAATTCGTCAATTGCTGATTTTTTAGTTTCTGGTTTCCATCTCTACTGTATCCCTGTAAAGTGATCTTGATCCCTCTACATCATGCCCTTTTTTTCAACAACCAACTCTAGGGTCATAGTATCATAGCAAAAACATAGAATCATAAATGATAGAAAATTACACTTTGCAGACTTGGTGTTCTTAGGTAGCGCAACCAGGGCAAAAATAGGGGAGACATTGTGGCAGCAAGAGAAAAAAAAATGCGGAGGGGGCTGTAAATAGTCTAAGGTGTGTAAAAAGGTGGGTTTGGTAATGGGGAAGTCGTGTTTTAGTTGATCCTTTTTTGCCCTTGCACGCTTTGAAGGGGTTATGTGAGTCGAGATGGGGGCGCTTTCGCAAGAGAGGGATAAGGGTGTGTCGGCGTAGTGATGTCGTCGGGTATGCGCACGATTTGGGAAAACCCCGTCCATTTTTGCACGAGCACGATAGGAATACGCAAACGTCTTGATAAGTCGAGCGCAAAAATATACTCTTGCAGGACCGGCCGTGTTTACTCGATAAGACTAATGAGTTCCTTAACATACTACAAAAAGCAGATTTGAAAGTCAGCAACCCAAAAAAAAGAGGCCAGTAATCGCATTGTTTTTACCTTGGCAATCTCATAACTGCTGCTCGCCAACCGCTGTTTCAAAGTCTTGCTTCCCGGACTATTGACCATACTCACGCCCAATTCCTCGAGCTTGAGGTTGGCATTGCCCAAATCCTGGAGAATCAATTCACCTTTATTCCTAAACTCCGTCGCGGATGGTTTGGAGAGGGTCCGCCGGGAGACGGTGACCAGGTTGTCGACAATGGAAGTGATGCCCGAGACAGTGTCTTTAAAGTCTTGGCCAAAGGTCGTGGATTGGCGCATAGCGTAGAGAAGGGTTTGGATAGCTTGAACGATTTGGTCAGTTTGACGCTCGAGAAAGATCTGGGGTGGATAGAAATTAGAAAAAGGGTTGGAATTTGAAAGCACCCTTGAATTTATCCTTTACCTTAAGTTCATCAATATCGTAAGCCTCGCCACGCCCACTATCATTCGAGTACATGGTCCCCCGATCACCATCCTGCCCATTCTCGGCCGCCTGTCCGCGCTTGAGCCGCAGGAGCTTGACAAGCTCCACAATGGTCGCAGTCAATTGCGTTGCAGCACTATCCAAAACGCCGACATTGGAAGATCCCAGACTGGTGGCATGGACTTTAGCAGCATTCATAAGATTGTTGAGCGCGCCCGCTAATCGGTTCTTGGTCTCGGCCAACTGATCACGCTCATCTTCTCGCAGAGATGTGGTTGTGTTTTCGAAATTCTCAGTGTCTTCCGTGATGTTCTTGCAGGCAATAACAATAGACTTCATAGCAACGAGTACCGAGGTTGGCACGTCCGATCTGGAGAGGGAATAAGGGTCAGTCTCTCCTTAAATAGAATTTGCGCTCATGATTCTTACCGTGCAGCGCGTAATAAATCGTCCACAGCAGTCTGGTACGCGGCAACCCTGCTGCGATCAATAACACCATCATCATCTATACCCAAATCGTCCCGACCAAAGTCAATGTTTGGGCTGTCTCGTTGACCGTCACCCATCCGCCGCTGTCGTGTCTCGTTCTAAAACGACAAATTAATTCAATAAATTGGAATGAAAAGATTTAGTGCAATCGTACCTCTTCTCGGAGCTGCTTTATTGATGCGCGATCCTTCTCGCGTTCAGCCAGTAGTTCCTCATTTTTGCGGGAAAGCGACTTGATCTCGTCCAGTAAATTTGTAGCTTCTGATCGAATATCATTCGCAATCTGAAATTCACAAAAGTCAGTTTCTCAAGCTCATCCCCATGTAAGTTATTATGAAAAACCAACCTGCTGCTGATTGTTGTAATCATCTTGCAGCGATTCAAAGTCTTCCTTCAACTTGGTGTATTTGGCATCAAGATTATCATACTTGGTAGCTTGTTCAGCATTGATCTTGTGCTGAGCCGCAAGTTTGTCTTCCAAATCGACCACACGGTCCTTGTATTTGAGACTCTCCTGCAAAATATATATCAGCAAATAGATCGCGCCCCGATATCATATAGTGTATACCACAAGATCTCCTTCCAGCTGCTTTATGCGTGCAAGCATAGCTTCGTGCTCCCGCTTAATGTTGGCCAGATCTTCTGATGAATCAGTGTCCTAAATCGACCATTCAGATGTGTGAGTAAAGCAGCCAAGTGGAATCTGCAGGAAAATGG
This sequence comes from Phlyctochytrium arcticum, assembly GCA_025602905.1. Lineage (NCBI taxonomy): Eukaryota > Fungi > Chytridiomycota > Chytridiomycetes > Chytridiales > Chytridiaceae > Phlyctochytrium > Phlyctochytrium arcticum. The sequence goes on along the minus strand of JAHLKI010000021.1, from coordinate 277,528 downwards.
CAATTACATACATATCCCTGTCCCTTGGGGCTTGTGAGCATATTTCCCAAATCGGCCATCAGATTATCCAGCGATGTAAAATTGACTGCTCCAATGTCTGGCGTTTTTGATGGTACAGGTGGTTGCGACTGTTGCTGTGACCGTTGTTGGGGTTGCTGCTGCTGTTGCTGCTGTTGTTGCTGCTGCTGCTGCTGTTGATACTGTTGTTGTTGTTGTTGCTGCTGCTGTTCTTGTTGTTGCTGCTGCTGGCCATTGGATTGTTGCATAGAGATCTTGTTGTTATCATACGAAGGACTAAACTGAGTTTCGTACTGCTGTGTGTGACCATACGGGGATGTGTTTGTGACCTGGACCGTTTTGGGTTCCAGTTGCGACGACTGTGGGGAGATGACATTGCCATTGGGAGAAGTCATGCTACTGGGACCGGGCTGCGACTGTTGGGAACTGGCAGATACCGGGCCTTCATTGATGCCATATTTGTTGAGATAATCCTGCACAACTGTGGGGAACCTCCTTTCAATTTCATAATAGACGTCACTCGCAAGATCTTTGAACCGTGAGCTGGGAAGTGTCGCCAGCTTTTGACGTGCCTGATTGCGTTTGGGGTGGAAATCATCTCGCACAGGAAGAAATGGTACTATTTAGCAGGAAGAATTAAGACTTTTTCCGTAGTTTGATGCACATCAGTGTAGGGAAATACCTTCTTTCGAATCCAACTGCCGCCGGTTCATCTCATCAAACACATCTGTGGAGAGCTCGGCAAATTGTTGCTTTGTGAGTCGTGTGAGCTTTTCTCGTGCCGAAGTGCGCTGATTGCTTTGATTTCCAGTTGCGCGCTGCGTTTGCAGATATGCGGAGAGGTAAGACCGTAATCTGTCATAGTGCGTACTCGCAAGTTCCATGACTTGCTATAAAAGATGACCGCATATTAGATATGGAATTGTCACACTTGGTCGGCCGTTCAGATTGGTCCAGGACTTGATACATACCTGGTCCTGGGACATTGTTCAGGAATGAAGAGGGTGGGGGAAAAAACGTTGCGGGTAAGGAAATCCAATCAATATTATTAGACGAGCGTGTCGTTATATCCGATCCAACAGAAATTCGCGTTGATGCAAGCAGTGATTCTATCCAATAGTCTATGTCACTGGAGGAAACAGCTGAGGGCGGAGCAAGAGGTCGCTGCTCTTTGTTCTGATTGGCTGGCTTTTGAGATTCGGCTGTCGGAGTCACGGGCAAGCGACAAGGGTTCTGCTTTTTGAGGGCCGGATTTCACGAGATTTTGCGCTTAAAGCGAGACTTTACACGGGCACTTGGGAAGCCCCGATAAGAGGAATCAGCAACGTAAGACTTTGGGCAGATCCCAGTAGAGTTTCCGGCAGGATGTGTGCTGAATTCTAGAGCTGGATTGCCAAAGCTGAAGAACCTGAAGAAGCTGATGGGTCACGTGTACCGCTGGCAGTGTGAATTTTTGCGGCTCTCCTTGTCACACTGTCGCATTCACTCTATCAGTCTACGATCATATCAAAGACAGCATCACTCAGTATTGGAGACTTTTTTCAGCAGGGGAACAAAGCAAATAAGTATCTGAAATAGTAGTATTTTATCCCGTGCAGCGATGGACTTCAGCAGCCGCGCCAACTGGGGGAAGTCTCAGGCGAGAAAGGTGATCTCATCGGGCTTTCAAGGTTGCCGCTTCCCAGAAGATACCGATGAAAGGAAACAGTGATGCTACCTCAAGAACACGAACTTGATTAGATGGACATCTGGCATATGACTGGCCGGTCGTTCGCATATGAATGAGCGTGCACCAACATCGCAGCACATCCTTTCGAATGAATTGGACACGCACGGGTACGCTACAGGATGCATGTGGGGCCATCTGATGAGTGAACGTACTTGAGAAGCTCGGAAGCGATAGGCTCCTCTACTCGAGATGCTCGGATTATCCTTCGCTTGACGGCAATATGCCGACAATGCTGCTAATTCAATTTTGTTTGATTCACGCAGTCCCACAACTAATATCACGCATCATTTCTTGAAAGCCTCACATGGTCTTTGCTAATGAAAATGTATCCTCATATTATTTGGTGCACATCAAACTCCTATATGGGCAAGCTCCGTCTGCTCCGTGATGTGCATTACCGGTAAGGCGATCTTGTGGATCTGCCATCACCCCTGAAGCATTTCTACATCTCATCTCAGACATAGTGTAGCCCCTAATTCCTGAAGACCACACGGAAGTCATATCGAGTAGATCCATCTGGTATTCCGTATACTTTCGAATTTGATATTTCGAAATTCGAATATCATATCGTGAGAGCCTGTGGTGGTGGCTCCAGCGACTAAGCCCCCGTCCGCCCGCCGATCTGCCCGATGCAGCGGGTGGGTTGCTTTGGCGGTGGGAGCGGCGGTATTACAAGCTTTCCTTTTTTCCGTGGTCGTTGTCGGGGGCAATCTCGCAGCTTGCTCTTACTTGGAAAAACCCGCAGCACAAGGTCCCACCTTCCAGCAACTGACCACGCCGCAATCTTGCCCAAGGACGCTTCCAGCATCTGCCCAACGCGCCCCCCTATCTCGCACGGCAGACGACGACGTGGGGTTGCCCGGAACTTTCTGATCCAACCTGCTCCAGAGAGGGCAACTTGTAGATCTTCTTCAACGTCCTTGTTGCATCCGTACCTTACTTGCAAGATCTACATAGTTTGTTAATCAAGCGTTCGCTGCAATCATGTGTCAAGGACGAAAAGGTAAGCTCCCGTTCCCCCCTCACCCGCTTTTGTTTGCGGGAAAGTAGGCCAAATTGGGATGCCTGGGGCCCACCCTTATCGAATCCCGAGACAAAAGTGTGTCGGGGGTACGTTTAATTACGCGTGTTTTTACAAAACTCAATTGTTTTAATTTACCGCAGATATGACTGCAATGGGCGCTGGTCCGCGCCAGTTTACCTGGGCCGAGATCGAAAAGTCGGCTCCCAAGTCTGGAAAAAATGCCACCAATTTGACATCCCCGGCTTACGTTGTTATCCATGGCAAGGTGTACGATCTCTCCACTGGATTCTTCAACTGGCACCCTGGAGGTGGTGTGGCATTCTCCCAGCTTGGCATGGATGCATCTGGGGCCTTTGAAGTATTCCATCGCGAGCAGACATCAGAGCTCCTCGCCAACTTTTACGCCGGTGACTTGGCCGTTGGTGAAATTCGAAAGGACAGCGGGTTTATGCAAGACGTTCAAGAGATCCGCGCTCTAATTGAAAAGAATGGCTGGTTGGAAAGCTCCAAGCTCTGGTATGCCGCGAACGTGGGTGCCACATTGTCCATTGCCATCTCCGCCATTGCATTGATTGCAATGTACGGCGACAATGTCTTTGCCATCTTGCTCTCGGCCTGCATGATTGGCATCTTTTGGCAACAGTGCGGTAAGTCGTTCCACGGAGAAACGCGTCAAGCAAGTAGAGCTGATTTATCTGGTTAGGATGGCTTGCACATGATTTCTTGCACAACCAGGTCTTTTTGACCAACGCTTACAATGATTACGCCGGATACCTCATTGGAAACGTCTTTCAAGGATTCTCCGTTTCGTGGTGGAAGCACAAACATTGCACTCATCATTCTGTTCCCAACGTACACTCTGGGGACCCAGACATTGATACTCTCCCGTTCCTTGCTTGGTCCGAGCACGCGCTCGAAGGATTCGCCGATGTATCTGACGCGGGTCTTGCCAAATTCTTGGTTGCGTATCAGCCCATCTTGTACTTTCCACTCTTGTCCGTGGCGCGTTTGAACTGGGCCATCTCCAGTCTGATGTGGTGCACGCGTGACTTGTCTACCAGTACCCAGGTCTTCCCGTTGCGCAAGGTCGTCGAGCTTGCTGGTCTTGCCCTTCATTGGGCCTGGTACTTGGGTGCCGCATTCCTGTTCTTGAGTCCGCTTTCTGGTCTATTGTGGTTCGCAGTGTCCCAAGCCGTCTGTGGGGTTCTTCTGGCAGCTGTATTCTCGGTCAATCACGTAAGCTGCTTTCAGGATCTGCATGCGTATTCTGAACCTGTTTAACCCTTTTCACATCTTAGAATGGTATGCCAATCTATTCGCAAGCGGATGCGGCCAAGCTCAACTTTTATCAACTTTCCATTCTTACGGGCCGTGACGTGTACTCCAACGTCTTTTCGGACTGGTTTACGGGTGGCCTCAACCTCCAGATTGAGCATCACATGTTCCCCAATGTTCCTCGTCACAATTTGAAGTACATTGTTCCCCACGTGCGCAAGCTCTGCGTCAAGCACAATGTTCCGTTCCACGAGACTTCCATTGTTGAAGGTCTAGTTGAAGTTGTGGACCGCTTGGCGACTGTTTCGAAACAGGCCAGAAAGACACATGTTCTGTAGTAGATACTCTTATTTTATCAGTTGGACCTCGTCAGACACTGGTTGCGCCGATATTGTATTTGATTTAATCAAGAGTTTATTTGCACGCTTCATATCTGCAGATCATATAAGTTTCCTGGGCCGGCCGATCGACATTGATCGTCGTCGCGGCCCATCCTGCAGATCATGAAGTGCTGCGCAGCTGCGCTTCCGTTGGTCGCACGTGATGAGTAATTCTCGGGTTACGTAAGCCGCATTTTTGTTTTTGGATTTTGCAGCGAATTTCCAGTTGTCGCATTCGCCAAAATTGTCAATTTGCAAAGGCAAAAATGGCGTCAGAAGGATCTCACCATCATCGGTCCAAGTTGAAGCAGGCCAACAAACCATTCAAGTCGAAGCATGCCACGAAAGGAGCTCAAAAAGCAAATACCAAAGGTTAGCTTTACAGAACCAGAATTGGTAGTTCAAATCGTAAACATATTGGCAACCTTAGGCAAAGTCGATGGATCTGTGAAAAACAAGCACAAGCTGTCGTCAGCGGCTACCAAGGCCGACCGCCGTAATCATGCAAAACTCATTCAGCAAAGGAAACGATCAGAAGTGGTCTCGTCCAATCGTCTTTTCCAAGGTCCCAGTGGTGCCCCAAAGATTGTTGCGGTTATACCACTTTGCCCCGATGTTGATGCATGGAAGGTTGTAAAGGAGTTTGCGGCCGGCGTGGACGGTGAAAAGGAGGATGCGGGTATGGACGTGGAGAACACATCAACTTCAGGAGATTCCAAGACAATCACGATATACATTGAGCGATTCAAGCAAAAATTGCAGTTTTTGCCGGTGGGACGACACTTGTTGCACATTTTGGATGCAGTCAAGGTAGCCGACTTTTTGGTTTTTGTCATGTCTTCGGAAGTGGAGGTGGATGAATTTGGCGAGTTGTGCTTGAAAACCATTAAAGCGCAGGGTGTGCCTTCCCACATGAGTGTTGTTCAGCATTTGGATCGTATTCCAACCAAGAAGCAACAAGATATTCGGGATGCCTTGAATGCATACATGGAACATCACTTCCCCAACGATGCCAAACTCTTTTTCACGACTCAACCATCCGAGTCTGTCAATGCATTGCGATATCTGACTCAACAACGACCTAAACCCGTTGTCTGGCGAGAGCGACATGCGTACATGCTGGCTGACAGCGTCAATTTTGAAGCTACCAGTGAAGATCAACAAACGGGTCGTCTGGCCATCACCGGTTACGTTCGAGGCAACTTTCTTTCCGCCAACCGCCTTATTCACATCCCCAACCACGGCGATTACCAAATTGAACAAATCCTTTCCGCGGCACCTGCGCCCCTTTCTTCCCTTGGGATCAAAAACCCCAAAGTCGATCAGGGCATGTCAACTGACCCTGTTGTGCTTGACCGGCCGGATCCGGAACTGCAAGAGGGCTTGGTGGCGGAGAATACCCCTGACCCAATGGACAATGAGCAAACCTGGCCCACAAATCAGGAATTGATGGACGCTGAGGAGCGTGTCAAAGCTCTCAATGGCGATGCGCCTTCCGAAAGCGATGCAGCTGCGTTGAAAAAGAAGACGAAGCGTGTGCCAAAGGGAACCTCCACGTATCAAGCTGCTTGGATCATGGAGGACGAGGACGAGGACCAAGCGGATGATGAAGAGGAGGATGTCGATGAGAATGGCGATGTAACTATGGGAGACGCCTCTGGTGCCCTCGGCGCGCCTGTGGACTGGAGTAGCATGAACCTTGGTCCAAAGCGTTTCTCCGGTGAATCCAACCATAGCGCCAAGGAGAACGAAGATGATGATGAGGAGTACGAAGATGTCGAAGTCGAGGACCGTAACGCGGGTAATGTCGAAGACGAGCATGCCGATCTGTCCGAGACCGAAGAACAGAATCAGTATGATGAATACTTGAAGAAACAAAAGGCAGAACGGGAAGATCTTGAATTCCCTGATGAAGTTGATACACCCAAGGATATTCCTGCCCGAGTTCGTTTCCAACGATACCGAGGATTGAAGAGCTTCAGGACATCACCGTGGGATCCTTATGAAAACCTGCCTGTGGACTATTCACGTATTTTCCAATTCAAAAACTTCCGCCGAACAAAGCGAAAGGTCTTTGATATGTTGGAAGAGAGTGGTGTTGCTGCTGGAACCTTAGTCACTATATACCTGAAGGAGGTACCAAGGGCCGTTCATGGTGAGTGTGACTTACCTTTTCTCCCCCTGTTGAAGAACTTACAACTAATGAAACTCATCGCCCACAGACTCCTTCATCACCAATCCCACCAACCCCTTCATTCTCTTTTCCCTCCTTCCTCACGAACAAAAGTTCTCCGTGCTGAACTTTATCCTCACCCGCAACACCGAGTACAACGACCCCGTCAAATCCAAAGATGCCATGCTTGTCCAGTGCGGATTCCGCCGTTACCTCACCAACCCCGTCTATTCATCGGATACACGCGGGGCCAACAATGTCCACAAATTTGAGCGGTTCCTGCAGGGAGGCCGAAACGCCGTTGGAACAATATATGCGCCGATTCAGTTTGGGCCAGCTCCCATTCTGATGTTCAAACCGGATGCCGTCAAGGGCATGCACTGGGAAGCGGATTCGTCCGAGGGTGGTGGTAAGTCTCAGTCTGGGGATACTTGTAGCCTATGAGCATGTTTTTAATTATTTTCTGTCCATCTTAGCTGAATCTGTATCGCCTTATGTCGCCCACGGTTCAGTACTTGACCTTGACCCGACCCGTATCCTTGCCAAACGCCTAATCCTGACCGCTCACCCCTTCAAAGTCCACAAGCGTGGTGCCGTTCTCCGCTACATGTTCTGGCACCCGTCCGACATTCACTACTTCAAACCCATTCAACTGTCCACAAAGCTCGGTCGCATCGGGCACATTAAAGAATCCCTGGGAACACATGGTTACATGAAGGCCGTCTTTGATGGACCATTAAAGGGCCAGGACACTGTTTGCATGTATTTGTACAAGCGGGTCTTCCCAAAATGGACTACAAGCTTGTACGTGGAAGGTTCTGACCTTTCTGATGCTACGAAAGAGGCCGGAGCGAATGAGATGATGATGGATTAGAAGTAATCAGTTGTATCCTCTTGGTAAATTATTTAAAAACATTGTACTATATATATGCAAATTTATCTACAAACAACTCCTGATGGCAGCTCGCAAACTTGGGAAGGCACTAACTGCCCTCCAACTCCAACCGTTGACGCTCTGCTTCCTCCTCTTCTTCCATCGCAGCAACTTCTTCTATATCCGGTAAAGGGAAATTGAGGATCGCAGCGACACCCGTCAACTGATTCAACTGTTCCCCCGAGGTATGTAAGGAAGAGAATACATGTACAGTGCCTCCCGTGGCACGCACTTGCTCGACAAGCTTGATGTAATTTCGGCGGGTAGGCACATCTGCCGATCTGTTGATACACATAAGTAAGAAATCTGGCCATTGCATAGACCCAAAGTAAACAGAACATACCGGAATAATGCATCAGTGACCATCAAAACCTCCACAGCTCCACGTTCAGCGGCCAGGACGACATGCTTGTAGCCATAGAAAGCCTTATCTGGATCATTGGCCAGATTGATATAAAATCGCTCCAAGCTGCGTACTTCTTGTGAGTATTTGGTGTCGGAGAGTTGGGATTGGACTTGATGTTGTTGTAAGACTTCGGTCAAGGCGTGTTTTTGACCTGATGAGCAGTAGACTTGAAGGAATTTAGATCGGTTCTCGAGAATGGTTTTGTTATCAGTGCGGATTGCGGTTGCGAATATGTAGTCGTACAGTGCTTCCTGTTGATGAGCCACATTAGAGATAGATGAACGCAATGGCTGCACATTTTAAACATTACCTTTACAAATCCAGGACTAGCGATAATCAAGACCTTCACAATATCAAAATTCACATGGCGCAGAATAGCTTGGTAGACTTGATCGAAGAATCTTGCCATACCCTTGGCATGATTCGTCGATGATCCTCTGCGTTTTCGAGGAATGTTTGTTTCTATCCGCTGCCGAACAATCGTCATGTTTTGGGTCATCAAGCAGATGTTGGCGAGTCCTTCTTGAAGCACGACCGCCGCAATCTCTGCACGGGCAGCTACGTTACAAGCATCATCGATACGCTCAAGGGATATGACGTCCCATTCTGGTTTCAACAATGTAAAGTTGCGGTTGAGTTCTAAATCAATCGTGTGATATGCCCCCATCTGCAGAATGACGCCAGTTTGTGTTATTGAAGGGGTCAGAACTTGAATGAACTTTATGTACCCACCTTTACAAACTTGTTCTCGACAATGTTGCGCCCAGCAACCCGGAGCATACATGCTTGCGTATCAAATTCCACCTCGGCAACTCGAATTGTCAAGACAGTTCGCACTGTCGACTTGTCGGTCGATCCCGTAGCTGACTCCGAGACGACTCGCCTAACATGTAATCAGAAGTTGCTGACCGTTAGTACCTACTAACAACGAGACATCCAACAGAGAGGGTATCGCACCTTATGGTTGTACTCTTCAACTGATCATCCTTGGCAATCAGGTTGTATGCATGCCACATATCTTCGGCTTCCTCAGGAAGAAGTGTGACCGACCCAGAGCGGTCCCTCTCGATATGTTTTGCTAGGAGTTTCATGATTGCCGATCAAAATAGTACTGGTTCATAAAGTTATGGTACGAAAGAGTGCCTGGGGGATCGAGGTCAAGAGCTGGTCGAAATTGGGAATGCTTCAGCAAAATTCACGCATTTTGAGATTTTGAGACATGACGTGGGTGTAGAAAGCTCAACTGGCCAAAGGTTCAAAATATCATTTCTACATTACATACAGGGAGTACAACTAAATTCAAACAGACGGGGGTATGGAATATACAAAAGTGTGCTTGGTTGGGAAATAATTCCACCAGAATTGATACTGACTTTTCAATCACTGACAGAGTCCTCAGAAAGAGATCCTTGGTCCGAATCCACATCCTCCTCGGTGCTAGTCGTGGCAATTCCCTTTTGTTTTGTCTGTGCCAATTGCACGTAGGCTGCATCCAAGCTCTTTTGTCGTTGGAGTTCGCGCTTGTGTGTGCGGGACGAGCGACTGGAGCTACGGGGTTTGCCGTGCTTGGAAGAAGGCGATTTGGGTGATGTGGGTGAATTGCATGTCGATTTTGCGTCGGATGATTGATCCCGCTGGCGTGAGCTGGATGCCTTTGAACGACTCCGCTTTCCACCCGCGTCGCGAGATTTAGATCGCGTACGTCCTTGGCCACCGTCTCGTCCTGAGCGAGATCTAGGTGAGGTAGGCGAAGTCGGAGAGAGTGGATAGCTGTATCCTGCAGCGTAAGCAGGACCTACTGGTGGTGGTGGCATCCCCGGGAACAGTTGAGGGCCCATCCACGCGTACGAATCACTGGCTGCTGGTGGGTATCCTGGTCGCGCAAAGGGCCCATATCTTGGTGCGGGAGGGGCTCCGCGCATGCGGCCAGAGTGGTGATACGGATAGTGAGTGCTGGGATACGGTCCAAGTGCGCTGGTTGGGCTCAAAGCGGCGGTAGGTGCGGCGCACGGTCCGCGAAGAAGTGAGCCGGGGTACCACGGAGCAGGCTCGTATTGATTCAACGCTATCAGCGGAGAAGGGGGATTGCGTCTTGCCCCATTGGAAAACCCGTTGGCTGGGTCGGATGCTGCATACGCTGCCGGAGCCGACCGATTGCTGGATGCTGATCGGGGTGCCCCGCCATAGACAGACATTGCTCCATCCGATAAGTTTGCGCGCATACTGGAGTTGTGTGATTTGAGCGCCTTGGCTCGGGATGGATCTATAAAATGGATTAGCGGCACATCGTCGCCGGCCTTCAGCACGTCCAGCGTGGGCGAGGATTTGCTGCGTTTGTGCTTGGGTTTGTTGGCAACCCCCGAAGGTGCAGATTCTGGTCCGGCTGATCTCTGCCCACTCTGGCTTAGTTGGAACTCTTCCAGGGCAGCCTGTCGATTTTTTTCGCGGTTCTGGATAGCTTCAACATCGGTATCGTCAAAATATTTCCGACCCTGTAGCGGAATGACAGGGATCATAGGCGGAAGTCCCTTGAATGGTGATACGGAGCCATGTGTATTCGAACTGGTGCTGCCATTAGAACTACATTTGGGACCTGAGTCGGTCTTGACTTTCAAAATGGAGGGACCGGCGGTGGACTTGTTTGACGTCTTGCCGTGCGATGTTTCGGCAGATGGCTTACTTGGTGATGCAGGAGCAGACATCTGATCCTGCGAAAGTCTGGGGATATCCACTGCGCTTGCGATTTGCGATCGAGGTAATGCTGGAGGGGACGGCAGATCTTTTCCGGTGGGTTGGGGTTTCTGGATTGTTTCCGTTTGTGATATTTCTTTGCTTGAGTTTGATGTTTCTACTTTTTCACTTTTTCCTGGTAATGACGGGACGACAGGCGAGACTTGATTACCAAACTTCTTGATGCCACTGAACAATTGTTTGGAAAGTGCCGTTGGCTTCTTGTGGCTATTCGTACTGGATGGCCATGTTGAGGGCGGCTGCTCCGTGATAACCGCTAGCCTTGGTAAATCTCTACAGTCTGGGACTGGCTCCGGTTTGGGTGGTGAGACAGTCGGGCTTGGGGGGGTGATCATTATTGGATTTTCGTCATATGATGGGAGAAAAGGTGGAAGATCTAAAGGCAACTAGCGTGAGAAAAAATTTCTTTTGACCAATGAGAACCGGTCCAATTTACCGTGCGGATGATAGATGACCATATTCGCTCCGATTTCCTTCTTCAGAGATTGGTGCAAATCCGTTGCAGGTCGGCGCTTTCGTTTCTGGATTTTCCAAGCGACAACAGCCATACCCGCGAGTAAAACCATGGGCCCACCAACCATTGCGGTTTTTGCGCCGCTGCTAAAACCGTCCCAGGCTCCATGTCGCGTATTGCTTTTGGACGAAATGTCAAATGGACTGGGGTTCGACAAAATAGAGCAGTCCGGGGCCGTTTGCGGCGATTCGCATAATGCACAAGTCCGACTTGATGATGAAAAGTAGTATCCAGCCGCGCAGGAAAGTGCTCCATAAGTGTCAGCGGATCCATCTCCATCAGATGGGACTAAGGGTCCAAGATCAGGAGTAGGTCGAGCTTTGGTGATCAGAGACAGCGATGCCGATCCCGGGAGAATGACGGGACTATGAAGAAGCGGCATAGCTTGAGATGTAGCAGATGTCCTAGAATGTGCTTGTGTAGGTGAGGGCGACGAAGCCCTTTTGATGAGAGGATTGAGACGAGAATCTGCCCATAAACCCAGACCTTGAGTGTATTGCAGATGCAACACTGAATGACTTATGGATTAGTGTCATTCATATCAGAAAAACCGTATCAGGAATCATACCTATTAAGGTCAGGGCGAGGAAGTTGAGCATCGCGTAGAACGCAGTAAAGTGAGACTGTCCGCAGCGATTTGGTGATGGTAAAGGTAATTTGGGACGGCTTGGGGCCGAAAGGGCCGGCGACATAAATCAATTTGAAGTAGCGAGAACGAATTGGCAAACTAGTGCTGGAGGCCCCAGATATTCTTGCAAATTGTCGGAACAGCCTGTGGTAGAACCGAGAACCCTGCTAGGCCAGATCGTAGCCAACGCGCGACGCGAGGTTGGCCAGAGCGTGTTGACGCGCAGGACCCGGTCGAATTGACTTTGGCACGGTGAATCAGCGGTGATTGCTTGACGGGTGAAGGAAAATAGAGCTACACAATCGGCGAAGGTTAGGATAATTTGACAGAGATTCAGCGCTCGGATGGTGAAAAAAGTATTGAATTGGCTTTGGAATGCTCAAGGTATACAAATGGCAGCCTTGAACTAGAGCATGGCTTTCCGAAATGCGTCGGGGAACCTTGACTTTCGACTTGTAAAAAGCAGTACCGAACAAGTACCTCAACGCTTTCTCCCGCCTAAGTGTTTCTAGATTGGTGACCTTTCCGGGGCCGGTATAATATATACTACCTTCTTTCAGCCACGACCCATTCCTGCCTGGTCGTGAAGCGCAGCGGGGATGATACCATAAATTTCATATTTGTAGATGCCGTAGCAATGATTCTTCGAAGGGTTCTGCGGAAGGGGTGCAAGTGTTCGATGCATGCTAATGTCAGCAAAATCTTTCAGGGACCAAGCTTCTGCGCGCGGAATGCGCCGATGCGGAAACAAGAAGCTTTCGGGAATTATAGCTCACGGTTTTTTTTAACCTTTTTTTTTTCTTGCACGGCACTAGATAACTATTCAAAACTACACCAGCAATGGTCCAGCATGTCGCTTCCCCGTTTCTGCTTAAACAGAAATGTCAAGTGAAACGTCATAAAATCCTGCCCTCAAAGGAGTTCTCCATCGCATCATCAAAGAAGGGTGCGTTAACTTTTGAATGAAGTTCAAAAATCTATCAGTGGATGGAGTATTAGGAATGATAAGTGATAAAAGGTGAAAGATTACAATAATTCGCCGAGACAGTACGGGTAGGAGATAATACCCAGCTACATGCGAGTGACTTGACCTACATAGCCGCTGCATGAAGGACAGTAATGCTTTGTATCTTTCAGTTCCTTCATGGACAGAGGTATGAGACAGCAACCCAACCAGCAGCCAATCAAGCACAGACCGCCCACTGTCAGCCATGTCAGTGATCCAGGCTCAGAAGACGTTCTTGTCTGAACAAATTGTTGACAGTGGCTGCATATGACGTTGGAAGGACCATGGCCTAAAGCTTGTAAAGGTCGCTGCTGGACAACGTAAATTGTTCCAGGCGCACCATTTGGAACCATCATCCCTCCATTCGGTGCAAGATAAGTTACTGCTGAAGTACCAATGGTCATTTGAGGCATTGCCCCGGGAGGCAGCTGCTGATAATGCATTGGTGGCCCCATTTGCTGTTGCTGGGGGATGTAGACAGCATTTGGAAATGGCGGAGCAGCTGGAGAGGTATATCCATTCGGAGGAGGTGGAGGGTGATTAGGAGGTTTGAAGTGCTCTTGTTGATTAGAAGTAGGCGGTTGGAAAGGTTGTGGCATTTGATAACCATTGGGATATGCTTGGGGTTGAAATGGAGCGTAATAGGTTGTCACAGGGCCTGCAGGACCGGCAGGACCTGGAGATGGGAACGCGGAGGCATCTTGTTGGGGAGTTGACGAAGATGATTGAGCCTGGGATGACCAGTAAGCAGGTGGAGCTGAACCTGGCGCTACTCCGCCTTTTGCCGTATCGGTCGTATCCTTTTTTCCCATATTTTCCTCAAAAATTTGTCGTACCTGCTAGCGGTGCAAATTCCATGGGGTTGCTGCTTTTATTTCCTCACGTAACATGGAATTGGAACCGCCGGAAATAGTTACAGCAGCATTGAAAACCAAATAACGGCGGCAGCCTATTAATGGCACAGAATGTGTCAGAAGCCTCCAGTCCAAGGGTCTGAGCCTCCTCAACACAAGCTTTTCCGGATCTTCCAGGAATACTTAGCCGCCAAAGCCGCAAACAATTGTGGGGTTTTGCCGGGTTCTGAACGCATACATCTGAAAATTGATTACGAGGAATAATGCGATAGTAGACGAATTATGCGACTGAAGGTTTCTGGACCCTGCCAGAATGGAAGTGCTTATAAAAGGGGACCGCTGTGGACCCCGCTGCGATTTGGTTCGCCGGAAGAAACTTTACTTTCGCCGTCTAGACCATCATATTCAGCAAAATGAGTTGGGGGGGCTTATCTAACGGTAGCATGACTGGCAACTTGACCGATGGCGGATATGCGATCGACAAAGGATCTAGTAACTATAACACAGTTACCCGCCGGGATACGATTTTAGACGCTTGGGAAACTGCAATCGGATTAACCAACTGCTATTTGATCTTTACGAAATTTATGTTCAACCGATCAATTCATTTTAATCCAACGCGGCGATGGTCAACAATGTTGCAACTCCTCTGGCTGGCGATGTACTTTCTCAAAAATGTGGGAACGCTGGCCGTCTTATTCACCCTCAAAAATCCCTTGGAAGATACTCCATACATTCAGATTAACATTTTCTGGGCTGGCTACGCAAGTTTTTTGATGATCTCTTACAAGACGTTGTCGATTTTGTCTACCTATTTTCGTCATGTTCGCGCCGACAATTGGATGGATAAATTTCCGGATGGAGTTTATTTCGCTTTGACAGTGGCCTTGCTACTTTCCTACATTAGGACAAAGCAATATTTCAGCTCAAGCGATTATCGTGACTTTTTGACGGGATACTTTGAATACAATATTATTCTATCAGTGCTAGCTCTCATTTCGATAATTGCGACTATCTTATTGGTCGGTCTTATCGTGCAAGCAGAGCGAAACCGGATGTTCAACAGCATCATCATCAACCGTTCACTGTTCTATTGTTGTATCGCGTTGCAGATTGCTGCCCTGATCTTTTACGACATCTTGACTTTTGTTCAACTGGCCGGTGAAAAGCAAGTAGAGCTTTGGTTGTGGACGGTGGCATCCATTGCGATCGATTCATGCATATTTCTTTTCGAGAACAATCATAAGAAACTATTCATTGACGATGTAGCACACCCTGCGACGCAATCCTACCTGCGCAAAATTGGAGAAACGGTCGAATCCGCCGCATCAAACGGACAAACCGCCAAGTCAGAAGTGGCACCAACTCTTTACAATCGCGTCAGCGCAACAGCATCAAACAACTGCGCGCCGTGATTCATGAATTTTGTGGGAAAATGTACCCAGTGGATAGTTTAGTTTCAGTTGATAGCGACAGAATTCTACTATACGGCTCATTAGTACAATCAAAAAACCAAATAAATAACCTTATTCGTGTGTGGGAATTAAAGTTTTCTCTTCTTGGTCCGGCGGATCGCCAAATGGACTCAGAAAATAAGTTACATCAAAAAATAAAAAGTTAGAGTATCCTACTAGTCTTCAAGTTACATTATTCCTTTGGTCGGGCTGTGCCGCGGATGCGCCCAGAGCCGGTAATCGGTGCGCGTGGTACAGGGCTGGCGGTAAGGCTATGAGGTACGGGGACAGTTGGGAGATTTATGGTAACTGCGAAGATACGAAAAGTTAATTTACGAGAATTGAGCTCGACATATGGCAAAATACCATTAAGATTGGTTGTGGATAAGCGCGTGGGTGTCGTGCTGCCGGAAACCAACCGACCCGAGGGAGGCGTTCTTAACGTTTGTGAGCCTCGCGGCGATACTAGTCGACCTGCCGATCCCCTGCTACTGCCACTCTTGATTGAAATGGATGAAATATCAGATGCAGCGTCAGACACAATAGAAGCTCGAGAAGACGCTCGTGACACCATGCGTGATATGGGTCGAGATGGTGGTTGGATCCCGTGCTAAAAAAGGTTCAGATCAAGAATATCAAAGAAAGTCAGTACTTTCTCAAACCTCATTGAGCAGAACATGGACCCGCTCCCCAATCTCTTGTCTGCGGTCCATCACCTTCCCGATAGCCTCAAGTGCTAAATTTCCAACCTCCTTCAGCTCCCTCGCTTGGAAGTCGAGCTCGACCTGCGGAGTTTTTGACTCGGATGCGTCCTTGGCAGCTCGTTGTACAGTACGCGCAGCACGCTCCCGCTTGGCCTGTTGATCGACTACGTCTTTTTGGGCAGCCGCAAGCTTCTGCTCTAGAATGGAAACAGCTTGATGGTGGGAGCTCTCTGCATTGGTGAGTTCTGATAATTGCTTCTCAGCGTTTAGCAAACCGCTTTGAAGAGTTTGGATTTCCGTTCGTTTCACTTTGAAACGGTCCATCGTATGTCGATATTGCTAAATCCTCCACGTTAACCCATGAACAAATTTCTATACTTTGAATCCGCTTACCTGTTCAAGCATTTCGCGGTGCTGGATGTCTTTACTGTTGAGCTCTGCCTTGTACAGACTAACATAGTACGTATTAAACATCTTGAATCGCGACAATGATATGCCAACCTACTTCATCCGGTATTCTTCGTTCCGATCATTCATCAGCTTGAGGGTATTTTCTAGCGCCTTGATTTCTTTCTCCGCTTTTCTTATTTTTGCGTCGAGCTCGTCCCCTTCTCGTTGCAGCTCTTCACGGTGCTGCGCAGCTCGAATGACATAGTACGCTTGTGAGTGCTCCTCCTGTCCATCTCCTTCGTCGGACGGTCCGAATTGCGTTGTGATGATTTCGTAACGCCGCTTCATCTTCTCCACTTTTGAGACTCGATCTCGCAATTCGGCTGCTGCTGAATGCCGTTCTTCTTCGGCATTTTTCATAGTCAGCCTCAGCATATCTTTGTGGATGGATATCTCTTTTGTTCGCTCCTCAAGTGCTAGTTGAAGGTGGACTTGGCGTGTTTCCAGAGAAAACACTTGGTCAGCACGGGCATTGAGGAAACCCCTAAGTTTGCGCAGCTCCAATCGCAGAATATTTTCCTCCACCATGAGATCCTCCTTCTCCCGGATTTTTGCAGAAAGTTGCTTAGACTAACGAGCGTTGTTAGTGACTTCTCTCTCCCCGAATATTGCTGGAAGACCCTTACCGCGCTCTCATTGTACAAATTAAGTTCATCGATGCTATCTTTCACATTTTTTTGGTCTTTTTCCAAAACCTCCAGCTTTCGTTGGGAAGCCCTTTTAACAGAATTTTTTTCAACAACTTGGGAGTTATGGATGCAAGTGGACTCGAACCTACCGCACGTCATCATTCGATTTCTTCAGTTGAGCATTCAACAAGTTCCATCGCAAAGTCGCACTTTCCAACTGCTGATTTAGATCCTCAATACGTTTCAGTAGATCCTCCTTTTCCTCGTCTGTTCGCTCTCCTTGCGCGCGGCGGAGTTTGCGCTCCAGCTGCTGAATTTGAAATTCTTGCGCATATAATAGCGCCTGCTGCTTCAGCGCTTCTTGGTCCAAGCGCTGGATTTTTGTCTTGAGGTTACGAAGGGCTGCTTCGCCTCCAGCAATTTCGGCATCCAGGTTTTTCTCTTCTTGTTTTAGACGGAAGACCTCTTGATTGCGCTTAAACTCTATAAGCATTGAGTTATGGTGTGAGCAAGAATTACCAATCAGAACTAAAACTCTCATGGCGTACGTGTTTCGCGCAGGATCTTTAGCTCTCGGTCCAACTCTTTGCTCTTTCCCTCCTCTTGTTTCAAAATTTCTTGTAGCTAAAAAAAAACAGTCACATTAATCAAGGCTTCGTTGGCTCCATGATAATGATATCATACTTACTTCCTGTGCTTTCGCTTCCATTGAAACAGTCTTGTCCATGGCGTGGGCTAGCCTGATTTTCATATCCTCACGATTTTGTTCTTCGCGGTCCAACTTTCCATGCCGATCTTGGAGGTCAGCCTTGAGATTAACGATCTCTCCGCGCTTATTGACTAAATCTGTCGCGGCTGCAGATAATTCATAAGTAGTGCAAATGGTCCAGTAGATGCTTGCGATGTAGCCTACATTTATTTAACGTATTGCGCAGGACGTCGACTTCATCATGAAACTGAGTTAAGCTGGTGTTGGCACGTTGTTGCTCTATTCTTCAAGCGGATTAGTTAGTATATATGATTGAACCGAAAAAAAAAAATTGATCAGAACATAGATATTCACCTGAACTTGCTAACATTCCGTTCGGTCGCGCCGATTTTCTTTTCCGTCTCTACGTTATTTTGCTGCTGCTGGTTGAGAAAACCTTGTTTTTCGTCAATTACGGCCTGATTGGCCTTGATCTCATCTTTGAGCTGCTGGTACTCATTTTGCGCAGCAACGATGTCCTGATCACGTTTACGCATAGCGTCGATGGCCGATTCCCATTGTTGGATTAGGTCTTGGCGCTCGTGATGTAGCTGTTTGAAGGACTCTGTAGTCTTGTCGAGTTCGATTTGGGCTACTTGTGTTTCCGTCACCTATTCATTCATCAGCTCCGGGTCGGGTTACAAGATTTGGCCACGCGCACCTCTGCACTTAAGATTGCCTTCTTCTTGTTGACTTCCTGCATCATCTTTTCGATTCCAAGACTCAGTTCTTTGATCTTCGTATCATCTTCTTTCGAATATTTAAGTAACGCCATATTATCTTCCTCCTTCTCTGCCTGTACGCGCAGCCATTCATCCAACTCGTTTTTCTCCAGCTTAAGGTCGTTTCGAATTTCTTCAATCCTCTCATTGCCCCGGTAGATGTTATTTTGTAGTGTGTTCAACTACATTGATGTCCTTGTAAGAAAGACCACGTTGATCAATAAGTTCAATGTGACTTTACATGATCACTAATCTGAGCAATCTCCTTGTCCATCCGCCGAATCTCAAGGGTCAGCCGTCCTGCCTCTCGTTCGGCAAGCTGCTTGAAATGCTCCTCCGTATCTATTTGCCTCCCTTTCGCATCCGTTAGGCCCTAAGGTCAAAAAAATATTGTCAAAATTGGGATCCTATAAATATGATAAATGAAATATCCCAACCTGAGTATGCCCCAACTCCTGCTGCACATTCTTCATATGAGCCGCCATCGTGTCCGCTCGGATCACATTATCATCAAGTGAGGCCAATAAGGCCGTCAGCTTCTTTTCCAAGTTTTGGATCTAAATGTACCAAAAGTTAGATGTTTTAACATTGTTTAGAAATTGCAACGGAAAGTTTTTTAAACCTCATGACTGAGGGCCTTATTTTCGGTATTGGCCACGGGTGGCAGGGAATGTGTGTATGCATTGTCGTCAATACTCAACATCTTTGGCCAAGAACTAGGCCGATGAGGGACAAAATAAATTAGTGACTTCAGTAGTGTGTGAACGCTGACATTTATTTTGCTTACCCAACGCGTGTACGTTTGTTTTTATTTGGATGTACATCAACAAGAACAAAAAATGCTGCAAGGCCCAGATACATACAGACTCAAAAAAATTGCTACGAAACTTTGCTATCATAGGGTGGACTACGCTGATTATCTATATCGTCCCTACCACCTTCATTTCGTTCATCATCCAGATCCTCCATCTTCCCAACCCCTTTCGACTCTCCAGGTAGACCTGGCAAAAATGGCGCCGGCAATGTGGATGTACACAAATAACATTTCACCGCCAAGTACGGTACTTTCTTAAGGCAAAATGGGCAGTCCCGTTCTTGATCACGCTTGGGTAATTGGAGTTTTATTTTCGAGGTGCGGAAAAATGCTGATGAGAGCTTGATGGAGAAGAACAAAATGGATGCTGTTATGACGAAATTGATAATTGTCTGGAAGAAATTTCCATCTTTTACGAGCGGAAGGCATAGAGTTAGAAATTGCCAAAATTATAAATAAGTTGATGCTTACAATTCCAAGTCACTCCTCCAGCTGAAAAAAAATGCAAGATTGGACCAGCTATGGTGAGTAAACTAGTATGGAAACATTATTGAAGTTGGCCAAATCATTCACCTGCGTAAGCTTGCGCCGGAGTTTTGAATGCACACGCTGTCGAGTTGTTGTCACATAGATCATCGTCCGGCCACCGCAGCATCACAAATGCATTTTGCAACTGACTCCCAACCGCCAAACCGATGATAGGACCAATGATATCTCCGACCAAACTATTCACAATGCTCGTAAATGCACCACCGATAATGATTCCCATAGCCAGATCAACGACATTGCCTCGCTCAACAAAATATTTAAAATCGGCCAAGACAGATGTCGCAGCTCGCGCAGTCTTGAAAGTTGCAGCGGTAGTGCGTACGACAACTCGTTTCTGGAACTTTCTGACTCGCTTAACACCCTTCTTGATTGATTGTCGGTGGGTAGGAGTTAGCGCATAGCGATCCGAATTTGGAGTCGATGCTAGTGCTACATTGCTGCGGCGATGAGCTGTCGTCAAGACCGGGGGTAGTGGGCTGGAAGTGGAGATGATGGGGGTGGCAGCTATCTGGTCGGTGGCGGGTAAGGGGTCATCATAGAAAGAAGCATCGCCTTCCTCGGGGTCGTAAAAGTCTGTCGGTGGGCATATACTCTGGATATTGCTTTGATCTTCGACAAAACTGTTTTGCTTGTCGATGTTAACAATCAGATGCCGAATGGAAGCTTGCTTGCGCAGGTCCCCTGCTATACTTGGTTTATGGTCCATTCATGAGCCCCGCCCTTCCAATTTAGGCTGGCAACGGGAATGGAGTTTTTACCCGAACATAGTACGTACTGTAATCAGCGATGCTTAACCTTAACTTGATTTTGGAAGGGTGTTGTTGGCCGAGGATTCACTGCCTTCAAAACTTTCACGGGTCAATGCTCCAGACTAAAAGCCTCCGGTAGAGTGCGATTTTCGCTAGGTTTCCAGTGATACCATACCGTAAGTGCGCATGATGTTGGAGAAAGAAGACAATGTATTTGCGTGATCGCGACCGGGATAGCCCCGGCGCCTGTATAAAATACAGAACCATAAGGTGAGGATGCGCTTACAATTTCCGTATACTGTAGGCAGGAAATCTGCGCAGAGAATCCTGGTGAAAGGTATACGGTACGGTAGATTCACCGTCGGGTAGTCCCGGGATACGTTCCTCAGTCCACTTATGCTCCGGTGAATTCCGGAAAACTTTCAAGCTTTCTGAGTCTAACTACAGGCAGTTGGGCTGAAATTCGAGATAGGCACATTAAACTAGTCCTAGACACTCCAGCTGCGACGAGGGGTTATAAATACCGGAGGTAATTGGACCGGCAGCCACCGTGATACTGGGCTGGAAGTGGAGATGATGGGGGTGGCACTTTTCTGATCATTGGCGGGTCAGGGGCCCTCATAGAAAGAAGCATCGTCTTCCTCGCGGTCGTTAAAGTCTGTCCGAGGGCATGTATGATACTCTGGATAATGCATTGCTCTTTAACAGAACTGCTTTGCTTGTTCATGTTCACAATCAAAAGCCCACTGGAAGCGTGCTTACGCAGGTCCCCTGATACTTGGTGTATGGTCCATTCATGAGCTTCACCTTTTCCATCTAGGCTGGCAATGGGAATGGAGGGTAAGACTCGCGCAGAGTGGGCGCGCTTCCGACGCGCCCACTCTGCGTTTTTCGCCAAGATCCCAATAGTCCGACCTAATTATTTGAACATCAACCAACTTTCAAGGGATTGTTAATTTTGACATCCCCAAACTAACTCTCGTCAACACTTGGGAATGGGTTTCCCTAATCTAACCTAACCTAACACATTTCATAAGGTTCCTCAACAATAATTTTCAATAAAGCTTCAAGTTATTCAAGACCCTAACCTAACCCAAAAACGCAGAGTGGGCGCGCTGGGTTTGCGCCCACTCTGCGCTAGTCCAGATGAATGGAGTTTTTTATTCAAACATTCAAACAAAAGAATTGTAGCGTAATGTATTAAATGGAATCTGCGTTAAGATTATGGAAGGTGTTTTTGGCCGCAAATCGAACGTTACACAGTGCTATATATATACAACTGGAAGTTCCAAACTGGAACTGCCAAAGCGGTGCAAAAAATATAGCGAAAAAAGAACGTTCTTTTTCGCGTAGAATGAAACGCTATGAAACGTGCCCAGCTTTGTAAATTGTCGTAAACCCCTAAATAATTTCAAGCTCCAACTTCCAAGCCTTTCATATGGGTGTTTTCAACCGCTCGGTGTCGGGCCCGGCGGCCAAAGGCAGCCGTCAGAACATTCCATGCCTCCAACCCCGGGAGTGCCCTTTCAAGCTGGCCGACCCGCTGCACATTTGTCAAGCACACAACGCAGTGATTTTGGACTACTAGTACCATCTTTTTGCTGTTCACCATACGCCTGCCCACCCTCTGTTCCGACTGCCTAGCACAATGTCTACCTATCAGCATATCACATTGGGGAAATTGCCCTCCTTGACCCTTGCGACCATTTTCGGGAATTTGGATGAAGAAGAGCTGATAGATTTATCGAAAATCTCTCGCAGGTTACGGCATGAAATCAGCATATTCTATCCTCACCTTCGGGCCCTTCTTCGCTTCTACGAAGCCAGCGCGCAGCTGCGAAAATCTCCACAAACTGTAAGTTGGGAGGGATATTCACGATACACTCGCCATATCAGTATTTGACTCTTGATCTTAGGAAGATGAATTTTACTCACTGGATTCACAGCTAAAGGCACTGGAAGGCATCGTTGATGGGAAAATGTACTTCATGTCCGCGGTGTACGGGAGTAACCTTCACACGCCACTCGTCTCCGACCCAGATTACGTCGTCATAAGTGAAGAACGGACGCATGTTGCATTCATCCCACGGATGTGTGGCACGACTGCTTCCCAAATGCGTTTCTTCACTCGACTGGATGAGCCTGAATTGATCCGTTTGACATTCCACGAGTACATGTTTATCAAAAATCTCGGTCTAGACAATTAGTCTTTAGGGAGAGACTTCGCCATTATTGCGGAATCGGCCGATTTCTCATCGCCACAAATCATCTATTCCCAAACAAAATATGTCAATGACCCCGATAGAAAGCAAGTTATCAGAACTGCGATTCCTGATTTCGCCCTGGCCATGGGATTTGAGGCTGAAGAGGATGTGGTCATTGAGGCTATAATCGGGTATCTGAATCTCGAAGAAAAAGAAATCCGTGGTTGCGACATTCATCATGGTAGCAACATTCTCTATGGTAGCGACATTATTCGAAGTTCTCCGGCTGGCCAAGTAGAAATACACGGAGGAAAAATCCACGGCGAGGTTGTTGAAATGACCCCGTATAATGGCACATTGCGGTACAAAGAACAGTTCGAGTTGCTGCCACCTGATCTCCGTATGGCTTTAGACGCCTGCAGTCCTTCATATGAGAAATTAGGCGTGCGATGGCAGGCTATCAAGGGAATGGTTGAAAAGACAGGGCTGGAATTGCATCTCTTTTTTTTCCCGCAAATGTATGCCGCCGTTGTTGAGCATTGGAACAGGACAGCAAAAGAACCGGTCAACACACATGTCGCAGACCAACTTAAATGGGCTACTGCCCGTCTTGATTCCATTAACTTTACAGAAGTTACGCTACCCTCAAAAGTATCAGTCACTCAGGATGTTGAAGTTAGCTTCCGATCCGTTAGCTGCGCTTGGGGAATATACGTACGTTATAAGGTATCATTCAACACATTCTCCGTTCTGATCAATCATTAGCTTGACCCTCCCAGCGCTCTGTTCCTGGACGTAAGTGAAGACCTCTATCGTTGCGGGCAAGAAGAGGCCGCGGGTTTCAACTACTGTTGCAAGTATGTCTCCTCCCTACCTTTCTATATGCGCGAACTTGTTGGGAGCGATAATTACCACTATCCGAGCAAGACGGAGGATCTTGGAATTCAGTTTCTCGAAAGCGAAGAAGACTTCTGGCTTGATTCTGACGAATGTGCAACGCTTGTCCAAGATCTTGACTGCGGAATGGATTTCCCCCAACCTGATGCGATCGGACTACTCTGCACTGCTTTGTTGTTTTGTGTGGCAAAGATTGATTTTGGAGGTGTCAAATTCCGAAAAGCTTAAAGCGAAGCAGAACAGTTCATGCAGCTACTTTAAGATACGCAATATTGGGCATCGTCGTATCGCTTTCAAGAGCATCTGACATTGGCGCGATTACCACATTCGATCCGTTCAAGAGCTCTTGGGTTCCATCAGACAGCCTCATTGGCGGAGTATCTTGTCTCGCGCTTTTCAAAACCAAGACATTGTCCAATTCAGCCAAAGATCACTCGTAGCTGCTCCTGATAGACCTCCAGCAGCACCAACTAGCTGAAGATGCAAGACCTGTTGTCCCAGCGGAAATGCTTAAAAATGTTCAACAAAAACCGAGACCGTCAGTATGAAGTCACTGATGGAAAGGACTCGCAGGATATGCCATTGTTGTAGCATTGAACAAAAAAATCAGTACAATCGATGCTGAGGAGACCAATTCTGCCATCTCAGATGTGGTAAAAATCAAGATGCCTGCCCAGACAAGCCGCCAACAAGCGTTCCACCGAGACGACTTACAAGCAGTTGTCCTGAAATTGTTGGAGACAGGCACATTAAGCTAGTGCTGCATTTCGGCCGCGATGAGGGGTTGTCACTGTAATGGGCCGGCAGTCACCGTGATACTGGGAGATAAATGGGGTAGTTATCTGATCATTGGCGGGTCAGGAACCAGTATAGAACATGTATGATATGATACTCTGGATAATGCTTTGATTTTTTTGACGGAACTGTCTTGCTTGTTCATGTCATGAATCAGAAGCCCAACGGAAGCGTGCTTGCGCAGGTCCCCTGCTACTTTTTTTTTGATGTATGGAGCCTCACCTTTTCTATTCAAGCTGGCAAGCAATGGGAATGAAGTTTCTTACCCGAACAAAAGAACTGAAACGTAATGAATCTGCGATGCTTAACCTTAACCAAGATTTAAGGTGTTTTTGGCCGAAAATCGAACGGTACAGTACTACTGGAAGTTCCAAAGCGAATGACAGAGATGCAAAATAACGGTGTTTTTCGCGTCGAATGAAACGCTATGAAAGGTGCCCAGCTTTGTAACCTGTCGTAACCGGCGTAACCCCTAAGTAATTTCGAGCTCCAACTTCCAAGCCTTTCATTATGTTCAAGTTTCATACGGGTGCTCGGCGGAGCCGAGCGGAGCCGTCAACATGCTCCAAGCGTCCAACCTCTGAAGTGCCCTTTCAAGCTTTTTGACAAACCCGCTGAATATTTGTCAAGCACACAATGCAGTGATTTTGGACTACTAGTACCATCTTGTTGCTGTTCACCATACATCTGTCCACCCTCTGTTCCGATTGCCTAGCACAATGTCTGTCGTAA
Source organism: Phlyctochytrium arcticum (assembly GCA_025602905.1). NCBI lineage: Eukaryota > Fungi > Chytridiomycota > Chytridiomycetes > Chytridiales > Chytridiaceae > Phlyctochytrium > Phlyctochytrium arcticum. The sequence goes on along the minus strand of JAHLKI010000021.1, from coordinate 252,389 downwards.
CAAGGTCTCTGATGGCACCTCCTGGTCCAGATAGTCATATACTGGTCGCAGAGCGATTAGTTGGTTGTTGCGATGAAGAAATGTATTGAGAAGAAAACGGTTGTAGTTAGCTGCCAAGCAGTCTGCTATCTAACGACGCCAACGGTACGCGTAGAGACGCGTTCCCATGCTCACGTGTACTAATAATCTATCTAAAATTGGCTACATGACTTAAGACTCCCAGCTTCCCACACTTGCTCCAGTTCACATCTCAACAATGTCTACCTACAAGCAGATCACATTGGATGAATTGCCCTCCTTGGTCCTTGCGACTATTTTCAGGGATTTGGATGAAGAAGAGCTGATAGATTTATCGAAAATCTCTCGCAGGTTACGGCATGAAATCAGCATATTCTATCCTCACCTTCGGGCCCTTCTGCGCTTCTACGAAGCCAGCGCGCAGCTGCGAAAATCACCACAAACTGTAAGTTGGGAGGGATATTCACGATACACTCGCCGTATCAATATTTGACTCTTGATTTTTAGGAAGATAAGTTCTACTCGCTGGAAAGACAGCTAAAGGCACTGGAAGGCATCGTCGTTGGGAAAACTTACTGTACATCCGGGTTGTACGGGAGTGAAATTCTCTCGACACTCGCCGTAAACGGAAAACGAGACATCATCAGTAAAGAACGAACGCATGTTGGATTCATCCCAACGATGTGCCGTAAGACTGCTTCCCAATTGCGTTTCTTCACACGACTGGATGAGCCTGAATTGGTTCGTTTGACATTCCGTGACAACTTTATTTCGAAATATCACGGAGCAGCTCATCCGGCTGTAGGGAGGCACTTCGTCATTATTGCGGAGCTTCCAACAAGTCATGGTTTCTCGTCGCCTCAAGTCATCTATTCCCATACAGCAGATGTCAATGACCCCGATGCAAAGCAGTTTATCAGAACTGCGATCCCTGATTTGGCCCGTGTCATGGGACATAAAGGCTTTGAAAATCTATTATCTGCTCAAATTTTCAAGACGATGTGTATCGAAGACAGAGTCTATAGTATCGATAGTATTCGAAGTTTCCCGGACGGCGAGGTTGTTGAGATGGCCCCTACCATGGCACATTGCTGTACAAAGAACAGTTCGACTTACTGCCACCTGATCTCCGCATGGCTTTGGACGCCTGTAGTCCTTCATATGAGGAGTTACGCTTGCGGTGGGAGGCTATCAAGAGTATGGTTGAAAGGACACAGCTGGAATTGCATCTCTTTTTCTTTCCGCAAATGTATGTCGCCGTTTTTGAGCATTGGAATAAGACAGCAACAGAGCCGCTCGACGTAGATGTCGAAGGCCTGGATGAGTGGGCCAAAGCGAGTCTTGATGCCCTTGATTTTGATGAAGACACGCTTCCCTCAAACCCCTCAGTAACTCAGGATGCTGAAGTTAGGTTCCGATGCGTCCTCTGTGCTTGGCAAATATCGGTACGTTATAACATATCATGCAACATATGCACCCCTCTAATCAATCCTTAGTATGACCCTCCACGCGTTCTGATTTTGGAAGTATGGGAACAACTCTATCGTTGCGGGCAAGAACAGAAGGTGGATCTCAAGTACCGTTGCCGAATCGATAAGCCTAAGGACCTTGCCGCAATGAGCATAAGGCCACGCAATATTTGCGAACTCGTCACAAGCGCCATTGATCAATATCCGAGCAGCACAGAGGATCTTGGGGTTCAGTTTCTTGAAAGCAAACATTTCAAGCTTGACCGTGACGAATGCGCAGCACTTGTCCAAGACCTTGATTGGGAAGTGAACTTCCTTCAACCAGAGGCGATCGGGCTATTCTGCACGGCTTTATTATTTTGTGTGGCCAAGGTCGATTTTGGTAGTGTCAAATTCCGAAAAGGTTGAGTCTTTGTATGTGTTTGTTTTCCTTACGTAATCAAGCTCCGCTCACTTCAAAAAAATTTAGAAGCCGGGTGCTAGGGAAAAAACAACAACGAGAAGCAGAGTCTTAGAAAAAAATTCCAGCTGAAAAAGGGCCCTTTCAAAATGTCGTCGGATGTGATACGTCTCCTTGACAGTGGCAGCAAATCAGTGCTCGACATAATATCGACAGAATATGAAGATTCATTTTGTCTTGATACATTCGGCGAGCTTGTGCAAGCACATCGAGAAACGGCACCACCCGGCTCAAAGCAGTTTATTATCGCAAGAGTGCAAACCTGGGATCACAAGCAACCTGAGAGGGTATGCAACGACTGTCATAGATGGATCGGATTGGGAAGCCGCTTACTGATCTGTCAATTCTTCTTCCAACAGGCCTTTTTTTCGTACTATGCAGCACACCACCTCAACAAGATTCTGATCAAGACGCAAAGGCACCACAAGAAAAGACTTATACATCGATTGCACGTCCTAAATCCATTGACAAATACAGACATTATCGGGAATGTTTCGGTGCGTCAAACATCAACACTATTAAGAATTGGGATAACTTACACATTCGTTAAAGTATTTCATAGTTCAAGCCGAACCTACTGAAATTCAAGTCATCTCCGCTACAGCCACATCAACAGTAAAATCGACATCCCTACCTGATGGCAGTGCAAATATTCCAGAAGTGACATTGAATGGAAATGTTGGCAGCAAGGTGGATTCTACTCCAGTGATCACCTTGGTCAATTCACTACCATGGACGGACGAATCTGATGGCTCAAAGATTTCCGAGCCGGGATCGCCGGTTGGACCTTTACCAACGCTCCCCAAACCCGGCGGCCGGCGAGCCCGCCCTACATCTTTGACTATTCAAACGACTCCACCGGCGGGTACGCCCGGCCACACCGCGGGTGGATCTCGGGAACTCGTACCTCCCAGCCCAACAGTCCGACAAGTAGAGTCGGGGTCGGAATGCTCCTGGACAATGAGCGCGCCCAGTGCCGTCGAAGCCCCGCCAGATGAAGACGATGCCTTGCTGGGGCTAAGCGCTCCGCCAGCAACGTCAGATGAGACGGCCAACGCAACGCTTCCGCAAACAAAGGATCGTCGTAAAAGCATATTTGCGGGAATCCTCTCGCCCCGTAGGAAAAGCACCGTTAACAAAGAAAACAATGGTGAGACGCCAACGAGAACCCGATTTTCGATGCGAAACCGTGCAACAACAGACCACCAAATTAAGAAAAACCTGGCACCAACGCCAGCAATAGAAACCCAGCGAACTGTGCCTGCCGAAAATTCTCCCACATCTGCGTCCCTTTCACCCACGGAACGGAGGCATTTCTCAGCGGGTGACGCGCATGAGCCAGCCTCATTAGATCGCCAACCCTCCAAAACCCCATCCATGTCGGCCTCTGCTGCAGCCCCACCCCAGCGCCCTGAGGATACCAAAGTTTCTGTACCTGCCGGGCAGATTACGCGGTTTGCCGTCCCACTCACACCTGCCGAAAGGCAGACGGTGGCCCCACCAACCACAAAAGGCCGAAGAAGGACTTTATCTTATCACAATGCTGTCTCGGCTTCCGGCGAACCCGCCTCTTTTGATGACTGGCTAGCCATGATGTTGGCCGAACGCCGCGTCCTCTCGGCAACTGATGCAGTTCAAGAGGAGGAAGAGCGTGACGAGCGTTATGACAAAGTAGCGCCATTTGCAGGTGTCAGTCAAACTGAGCCCGCTGGAATCTTTTCTCCACGAGATGGCCCTGCACCCGAAGTACAAGAAGACCGCCATTCAATACTCTCGCCGACCGTTTTTACAATTGAAGACGGCAAAGGCACAGTGGCATCAGACACTGGCACTGGTCCAATTACTCAGGGCCCGGAAGAAACCTCCTCGGCTGTCCATGTGTACGACGCCGTTCTTTTCGCCACCGACATTGATTTCCTGGAGCAATCCCGTATTAGAGGCATCTTTCGAGATAATGCGCTTACACCTGACGATGCCAAGCTTTTTGAAATTCCTCCAGTACTTGAGGAAGACGGATTTGATTTCGAGGTCGAAATGCAGCGCCGACGACAGGGTGACATGGCGGGATTAGACGACGACATGTGTTGGTGTTGCTGAGAGGGATACCTAGATCTCGAGCGTACCTTGTAAATAGCCATATCACATTATTTAAATGTATTTATGATTGCGACTGCCAATCAGGCTGGGGAGGTGAAAACGTCGGCTCAAACAGAGTGTGAACAAACAAGGGGTAGTGTGAGGATAATATGATATGTAATTGAGTAAAATCGTACTATACAAGTCTCATATCTCTAGGCACACCCTATCGCTCAACTACTCTGGACTGTTTACAGATATAGAAGCAAGGGAACGAGACCCTCTAATCTAAGCCCGCATAACCTTCTCAATATCGGCAATCTCTTTTGGAACCCATCCGGTCAAGTTGTCAATTCCATCCTTGGTAATGACAACATCATCTTCGATTCGGACACCACCGACCGATTTACGGAAGCGCTCAACGACATCCACGTTCAAGAACGCGCGCTTGACAGGATCTGCCAGCGCTTGGTCGAGGATTGGATCAACAAAGTAAATTCCAGGCTCAATGGTAATGACCATGCCTTCCTTGAGAGTTCGTCGCATGCGCAGGAATCGGAGACCAGGCTCGTCAATACGAGGGACACCAGCTGGGTAGCCACCAACATCATGGACGTCCAATCCAATAGAATGGCCCAAACCGTGGGGGAAAAAGATGTTTGGAATGTGGTTGGCGATAAGCTCATCGATGGAGCCCTTGATGAGACCGGCTTTCAACAAGCCCTCGGCGGCAACCTTGTTGGCGAGGCGGTGCATCTCTTCATACTCAACTTCAGGCTTCAGCGCTGCCAGAACAGTCTAAAAAGGGACGCTTTGTCAATATCGCATACAACGAGGATACAACGTATGATTGCGAAATACCTTTTGCATGTCGAGACAAATCTCGTAAGTTGTCTTCCAATCACCTTCAAACTTACCACCAACGGGGTACGTTCGCGTTATGTCGGCAGCATAGCATTGGTACTCGCACGCAGCATCTACAAGAAGCATGTCACGCTTCTCCTGAGCAACGTTGTCGGTGTTGTCTACATAGTGCAAAATGGCACCGTTCCGGCCAGAGGCCACAATGGGAGTATATGCCTGGTAACGACCGCCTTTGCGAAAGCATTCATATTCAAAGAGAGCGTGAAGTTGCTGCTCGGTTTCGTGACCGGGCTTGACTGCTTTCATCAGGGCAATGTGGGCATCTCCGCTGATTTTGGCGGCTTTGCGCATCAGCTCGATTTCACCGGCACTCTTGATAAGACGGGCCTCTGTCACGGCTCTGTAAAACTTCCAATGTTATCCAGTGTTCTCGATGGTATAGGAAAACATCTGAAATGACAGTTCTTACGTCAGGAGGAGGGATGTCTCAACTTTGGATTTCAGATCGCCCAACAAACTGAAATTGGTCTCTTGCTTCAGAACATGAATGGTGGAGGGGTTGAGCTTCTTCAAGATGCTGGGTGCGTCAGCAACCGTGGCAGCATGGTCCAGACCATACTTTGCTTTACAGTCCGCAGCCGTTGGAGGTTGACCGCACCAAAGTGCGTGATCTTTCCCGTAGTTTGGAATGAGCAAGTGCGACTCGCCAGAAGCCAGGTCAATGATCAGGTGGCAGTCGGCCTCTGTGACGCCTGTGAGGTAGAAAAAGTTGCTTTCCTGCCGAAAAGGGTTCTCTGCATCCGTCCAGCGACGCTCTGTGGTTTCCAAACCGCGAAAGTACAGGGCACCACTAGCAGCTCCGGCATTTCGCAGGTTTTGCAGGACTTGGGAGCGGTTCTCGCGAGCGAGCGGGGCGTATGTGCAAGAGGCCGTCATGATTGAAGCTGCCTTGGTGGAGAGGAGTGGCGAGATGACAGTCTTGTTTTTGTAACAGCAGTCAAATAAACGCAGCATGGGTCAGAGCATGGGTTGGCGACTTTGGACGACTGGGGATCTTGCTTCACCAAGATGGTCTTTACAATTTTGACACTACCAATAATATTGCAGCACAGCACACCACGAGACCCCTCGGATTTCGCATTTAGCAGGATTCGGGATCCATTTTATGCAGCATTTGTCCTTTCGGGCCCTGCATTAATGTTACCTTGTTGTTGACGTATGTAGGACGGGCGCACATCAATATGATGCCAGTTGCATTTTGATACCCACCAGTGGTGTGAGATAAATATCAAACCCATCATTGGTCTAGGAATCAGAAGAGCATTGAACAACACATCTCCTGGAGCATACAAAAATGCGGCTTTGTTATGGTCAATGTTTGACGTGTATGGGTGAAGTGTCGCTGGTTTCCACCGGAAGGGGCAATAGTGTTTTGAAGATTACTTACACCCAACGATGATGTCGCATCTGCGATGCTCGCTCGTATCTCTGGTGAACGTTGCGAACATGCAAAGCTCGGGCATATTCAGGGCATAATTGTTGTATGGCGGAGGATCCAGTCTGGAAAACCGAGGAATTCCTTTCTGTAAGAGCCAGTGAAATAGCGCGGCATTTCCAGTGTAGGCTGAGATGTTGCTGTTTCCATGCGCGGGTCGGCTTCCTATAGAGTAGGTCATGCTCTCTGTCAGGTATGAAAGCTTGGTGCATGATTTTGTCCAGCTTTCCGTTGACTCCAGTAGAGATCTGTTGTTCCAGATCGAGTATCGGCTCAACCAAGGATAACCACCTTTGACTCCACGGCTTTCAAAGCATCTTGGACAAAAAAATTTAACCAGGCTCACTTGGCCCCCGGTTGGCAACCTCCGGGGCAACCTTCCGTCCCAAACCCATCCAGAGAACCGTACCGTGAACTTGGCTGAGATCCGCTAAACTCGGGGTGTCACGCAAAGGCATCTTGCCCAACTACCCATTCCAATGCTAGAAAGACTGCTTCATGTCCTCCTACATCTTCGGTTCTTCGCGACAGAATTGGTCCATTTCCTGGGGTAATCTCGCAAGGATTTGGGACGTTGGATCTTGGGAAAAATTTGGTTGACTTCCGAGTTTTGCCGATGACATTTTACGGCACGTGGTGGGGCGGACCGAGACTCTGGCTCGCCAATTCTTCCAACTTTTGAATTGAACCCCAGTTCCAAATTTCTCATCCAGAACTCACCGCCGAAAGGCAAACAACCACTCCGACCAGGTTGCTTCGATAGAAAACACCGATCGTAGGACCTTCACAAAGTGCAAGGACGGGTGGTAGTCAAGGTTGGATTTCCTGGGGAGTCAGCAACCAGCGACACGAGTCAAGAACACACTTTCCTCAAACTATCCACAATGACTTCCTTTCCAAAGAACCCAAACCCACCACCACCAATGCCACCATTGTCATCCACTGCATCTTCATCATCACCATCATCCTCAACGCACTCACTTGCATTCTCATCAGTACATACCCCCACCCTGGCCCCAACCCTAGGGACGCTTTCCCCGACTGATACAAACGCCCTCAACAAGGCATCAATTCCCAAAAGTATCGCTGTTCCATCGAATAAGATCCGAGATCGGCAAAGCCTTGACTATGTTTGGAGGAGTCTGTTGGCAGGCGGAGTAGCCGGATGTGCGGCCAAGACGGCAGTGGCGCCTCTAGATCGCGTAAAAATCCTCTTTCAAACGAATAACCCGCACTTTGAAAAGTACTCTGGTACGTAGCTTGAAATCACACTTATATCAGGTGCCTATTTTAATTCACCGTAGGCACATTCTTTGGAGTTTTTCGGGCTGCCGGGGAAATACACAAGGAATACGGATCGCGAGGACTTTTCCAAGGCCACTCTGCCACTCTACTACGTATCTTCCCTTATGCTGCTATCAAGTTCATGGCCTATGAGCAGATCAAGCACCGAATAATGCCGACCAAAGAGTCTCAAACCGCGTTCCGCAATCTCATAGCCGGTTCCATTGCAGGTATGTACATGTTCTCGTTCCCCTTGCGCACAGGATCATAAAGCTGACGATTTCCAGGCTGTACATCAGTGTTCTTCTCGTATCCCTTGGATCTTTTGCGCGTTCGATTGGCATTCGAAGTCCGTTCTCATCATCAGGAAGTCATCCGTCTTAGCGACATCGCCCGCATGATTTATCAGGAACCAAGTCCATTTTTCAAATCCAATTCTGGAGCTTTGAAGCCACTGATTGGCATGACAAACTTTTACCGCGGCTTTATGCCAACGCTCTACGGAATTATACCCTATGCGGGGTGAGTGCCCTTACTTTCTATTTTCCATTTAGCAAGCATTTGACTGAACGACAAACCCATTCTCATAGAGTAAGTTTCTTAATCTACGAAAGATTGAAAACATTCGCAAAAGTTTCCTGCGGTAGCTACACTCTCCGCAGTAACCCGCGATACCCCGAAAAACAAGATCTTACCTGGTGGGCGTATCTCACTTGCGGTGCCCTTTCCGGGGCCATTGCTCAAACATGTGCATACCCATTCGAAGTCATTCGTCGCAACATGCAGGTTGCTGGTGTTATGAGCAATGCAAACGAACAGCGTCGAACCACAGCACAGACAGCATCGTATATTTATGCCCGACGTGGCCTTCCCGGTTTCTTCGTGGGACTCAGCATCGGTTACATGAAAGTTATGCCCATGAGCGCGGTGTCCTTCTTTGTCTACGAATGGATGAAGAATTTTTTAGGAATTGAGTAGTGGACAGGAGTTTAAGTAGAATATGTACATATACAGCTCTCCTCCACCACGTTATCTATTTGGTAGTTGTTTGGTTGTAGATAGAATTTCATTTGGACATTGTCCCTTTTTTCGACTGCGTTCCGCCTCTCTGGGCTATGACCCTGTTATTCACCGCCTCCTGACTGTTCAGGAACCGATATTCCTTTCCCAACCACAAATTGATGTCGTACCTCCTACAAAGGACGAAGTTGTTATTATCTTACTCCACTCGACTCTAGAAAGCAACCAACCTGTCGATTTTGGCGAATCACGATCGGTTCAGAGTAAACATGTCCTCTTTGAACATTGCCCATTTGCCCAGGTTGTCCAAACCTAATATTCAGTCCGCGTGCCCTCTTGTATCTAAGATATATATGAGCATTTTTCGCCGCCAATGAAAGAGACCCTTTTTCCGCTTACTTGGCTTGCTGGTCAGGTTGTGTGGACGAGGCAAGGGTTGCCCGTACTTTCTCGTAGCTTGCACCAAGGTTCAACGGGAGCGAATGGATATTAAATGGCTGTTCGGAAGGAATGATTGAACTTATTAACGTGTTCGCTAGACGATTAATGCCTAAGATGCTCACCCTTCCGTCGCCTCTCCTTCGAGCGTACTTATTGCGCCCTGCCCGTTGCAGTGTCGACCTTTTCCGGAACTAGATTCAGACTCATAGTTTGGTCAAATAACTCGAGATGTACTCACATCTCATTAAACCGCACGCCTTGTCGTTGTATTGCTTTCTGAGCCATGAGAGGCTAGAGATGAAACATGAATGTTAGTACCAACAAGTGTAGGATGGAAATAAGGCTTTCTTGTACTCTGGTATCCCTGGTCTCGGCATCTACGTTGAAGTTGGGATATCCTGAAACAGTGTTGAGATCCAGAACCAAGTCGCGCAAGAAAATGGGTTTCAAGTCTCGATTGGCATGATAATCTGAAGAAATTCACATCAATTCGCTGGAAGTTGAAAAAAAAGCAGGAGCATATTTGCATACCTTTAAGAAGTTTGATTTGTTCACTAGGAATGAAATGGAGAATCTTGCCCCGAGGAAGTGAGCGAGCTGCGTAATAATCAGCGCGCATTTCTTCTTCCAATAGGTAGCTCTCCTCATCCTCGGAAGACCAATCGTAGAAATCGTATTCTGTGTCGGGGCCAGGAGCGCCGGGCAGGCGCGCGCGCGCGCGACGAGCACCTGGGACTGATGTTTTGAGAAACGAGGTTAGTGGGAAGAAGTATCATGGGGACAAGCCTCACTTACGAAGGTTTCGACCTCTTGGGAAGAAGTCTTTAAAGTCAAGAAATATGGATTTTTGGTCTATGAGGCGGTTAGCATCCTTTCGGTAAAAGATGGTTGGCTGATCTCCTACCGCCCGGTGCGAGTTCATCCAAGTTTTTGAATCCCATTTTGAGCATGTACTGAGAAATTGGCGCGCCCTGTCATGAAACGACTACTTAGATCACATATTACACAGGGTCCGGCCAGGCATACAAACCGCCTTGATAGCTGCCCATAGCCCATCGCCGTCCTTTGCAGCTGAGATCGCGGCCAGTATGTCTCGAGGATGAAATGGCGAATTTACAAATAGTCGCAGAACGTCGCGGGCAGTAATGTCACTCTAAAAAAATATAAGTTACATCCCTTTGTTTCTATAACGAGTTTACCCTACCTTTAACATGTTTTCGGCCAACTTGTCAGTGTTGACTTCAGGATAGGACTCCAGCATAGTATCCAGCACTGTCGGGAGGACTAATCCATGAGAAATCAGGTTTCGTAGCTCGGGAATGGTGATCACTGATTAGAGGGCAACGGTTAGGGACCACAGAACAATTCCATATAAAGGGATAAAATACTTTTCTGTATTCCGCCAGCGAGTTTCTCGTCATTAATCTGAGTGATGAGTGCTGCGGCTTCAGGGGAGACGTGGGATTCAAGACCTCCTGTCGGTGTTTCCTCGAGCTGAGATGTCAGGTCTTTGATGGAGCGGCGCTGCCAATAGTTGGGCAAATCTTCTTCTTTGATATTTGCTTTGATGCCGAAAAACTGCGCAGTTTTTTAGGTTAGGTTAAATGAGCTGACCGTGAATAAGGAAACGCTTCAAACATACCAAGAGTCTGTTTTGGCATGCGCAGTACATGTCGTCTGCAGCATCGACAAATATAGACGTCACGGGTGCTGGAACGTTGATCTGAAAGAGCAGGTCGCCGCGACGAATAGACCACAGTCGACAGGTTGAGTCTATGCAGCCTGTTATGGCTATACTTGTGGATTGTAAGGGGAGGCGTTTCGCATGAGGGTTGGAATCAATAGTGATGGGTACCTTGAGGAGTTATTGAAGCGAACAGCCATAACAGGTCCTTCGTGTCGAAATGTGTGTAACAGGTCGGCATGGAATCCCATTTGCAGTGGAACCTTGAAACAAATTAGCTACTGAAGAAGGACAAACGTGTGGAAATCGAACTGAATGATTACCTCGCCAGCCTTCAGTCCTCGGAAATCTCTCTGGTCGATTTGGGCATTATAACGCTCTTCATCCGCTCGGATCGGTTGATCCAGCATATCTCGTACCCTGTCTGACTCCTGGGTACCGGAAATCAAAGACTGAGTGACATTCCCAAATCGCGTTCAGAAAACAGAATGCTTACCCGCTCTTCCTGCTGGACAAGATTGTAGTCCTTGGTGTATGACACGATATTCCAAATTTTACACGTATTGTCGGTCGCTCCTGTCGCCAGAAGGTGATTACTTGGAGAGATTCTAATGCAAGTTATGGCGCCTGGTAAGCGCGATCAGCCAGAAGTGGTAACGGAGTGCACGAGGTCTTCTACCAGTATGGTTACGCTCTGGATCCGCCCAAGCCATCAGGTTTCGTTCCACGCCATCTTGTACCCTATTTCAACACTCAGATGGTAAGACTCCAAACGATATTGGTATTACTTACCAATCCGGATCAGGTTTGATTTCATCTATCATCAGCTCCCGCATTGTGTCCCATGTTGCCACACAGCCATCACTTCGACCACATACTATCCGATCTGGATGATCATAATTGAAATCGAAACACCGTATAGCCGATGGGTGACGGATATAAGAAGCCAGCAGGGTACCTAAGTAGTCGCGAATTATAAATAAAGAATCCAACCCGCGCACTGGCCAATAATGTCGATGGTTCTTTACCCGTTTTCCACTCCCAAATCTGAATTGTTCCGTCATCACTAGCAGAGTAGATCCTACTATCGTCTTCAGAAAATTCGATCTGGTAAATTACGCCTTTGTGGCCCTCTATTACTCTAGATGCGTGAAAAGGTGCGCAGTCAGTTCACTAGCGTGATAGTCACAAAGAAGACGGCGACTTACTTTTGAGATCGATTGGTTTTCAAGTTCCATATAACTATGCGCTTATCTTCGCCGCATGTGGCTAAGAGTGTGCCAGCTAAGTTAAATTTACAGTCCCGAATGTTTTCTGGAAACGGTTTCAGGTCAGTCAATAAGTTCGCGCTTCGAAAATAAAAGATTCCAACCTCTATGTACACTTCCAGTCGTGCGCCCAAACTACAAGCCACCTCATCAGCAAACATTTCCCACGCACCAGTAGTATTAATCATCCCGTTACCTTTTGTAGCACCGTCAAAGTATCTAAAGCCCATAAGTACACCATCTTCCCCATACACGTGGCGAGCATGTTGGCATGAAGACAAACATCGAAGCTTGTTATAGCTACGTCAAGCGCTAATGATCGCTTTAACGTTGTGGTTACAATCATCCGCCGCGCGATCCGAATATTCTGGCCCCCCAAGGATGCATCAACGGCTAAAATCAAATCATTTAGACCCAGGATTGAATCCAATGAAAGTCAGACTCTTTACCTCGGATCCCCGCTTGGCTTGTTTGTTCTGATATTTCACGAGGTTTTTGTGAACCAGGTCGCATGCTGGCAGCGGACGCTCGTGGCCCTCGACGAGTATTGACGCCGAACCCATCAGGAGCCGAAAAATTTGATCTTGATGCTGCAAACATGGCTAACTGAAGTGGTAAATTATTCTTTGTTGGATTTCAAAATAAATGAAAAATTCTCTGAACCACAAACGCAGAAATGTAGTTTACGTAATGTACGATCCTCAAATGTTTCTGCACACTTTTTTGAATTTCGAACTTGCGAATTATTTTTTGTTTCGCATCTTCTAGTGCTGGCTAGGAGGCAGTGGCCAGGATGGATAAGGCTGATTCTGATTTTCTGCATCAGCTTTTTCGGGAAAACAATGAACTTCGTGGAAAGTATAATGCCATTCAGCGCGAGGTAAATTTTGGAATTCGAAAAGAAAAACAGCGATGCGTACTTATTACCTTCTCCTAGCTTTATAACAAGACGGTCCTCAATGAGACAATTGAAGATGAGTTACGCCAGCTCAAGGTCAAGATGGAGGAAAACGCGCGGACGCCAAGCAGACCAACGGTAGGAATTTTACATGACTTTTATTCACAAATTATGCTGTTGGTTGTTTCTTCTTTGGAAAGAATGATGGAGCTGTTTAAGAACTTAATATTCATTAGCTTTTCTTTCTTTCTCTTTCCCAATGATTTCGATCTGCAAAATTCCAACTACATTCATTCGCCAATGTTTACTTTCAACAGACTCAAGGTGGACCGCAACGTAAAGGACGCATCGCAGCTGAATCGGTACAGATAGATGTCACACCTGCGCAATTTCGATGCTGATACCCTGCTTATTGCATTTAGGTAGCCACAGCCTCCACTCCAAACGCTGCAAAGGACCTTGCTGAAGCATTGTTTACGCTCGAACGAAAATCTGTGGAGCTGAAGCAAGTTCGGGAAGACTTGTCTAAATCACAGGCTGTATATGAGGAGGAACTCGCACGATCTGGTATGCCTCAACTACCAATTTAGGCCAACGTTACACAAGATATCTGAATTCTTTTTCGGTGTTTAGAGGAAACCAGGAAACAAATGACGGAAATGCAGGAGGAGCTTCATGACTTGAGACAATTCCGAGCCACTACCTTGAAGGAGGCAGAGATGGCTGCCCGAAATGGTTCTTTCACCATCATAGTGATACGCTGAAGGATCAAACTAATTGCTGCGCAACTAGAGGGCTCAGCCGTCGTTCCTGATGACATTGTTGCACTGCAGGCGAAATTGGAGTCAGCAACATTCACCATTGAGCAGCAGAAGAAACAAGTCATTGACATTGCCGCCGATGCGAATCGTAGACATAATGAACAGCAAAATCAGTTACAAGGGATTGAAGCTGTACGGACAAGGCCCCTTGCCAGTTAAAGACCTTATTGACATACGCTTCCACAGATGATCGAGGGAATGCGGAGAGAGTATGAGGAGTTCATTGAAGTGACAAAGTTAGAAAACGAGTCACTTTTCAAATCAAAACAGCAAGAATACGACCAATTGCGCGATGAGTTCGAAGCGCATAAGCGTGAGCAGTTTGAAGATAAGAAGCGACTGATGACAGAGTATCAGGTAATATTGTAGCTTTTCAACATGATGCGGAGTAAAAAAGGCCAACTCATCCGTGCTTTCAGGGCTTACTATACTCGATGCAAGCCCAGTTCGATGAATATCGCAACACTGCCGAGTTCCTTTTCAATGCCGAGGTTGCCAAGTTGGAGGACGAGCTCTCATCACAAGCTTCGCGCTATGAGCAGGAAATTATGTTTGTAATACAAGCAAAGGACAAGTTCTACGCGGATATGATGGTCGCCAAAGATGCCAAAATCATGAACCTGATCGAAGGGTCAGATCTGCAGAACTTAATGCAGAAGCATGAAATGGTACGGGGCATGAATCAGGAGATCAGTAACAAGCGAGGGTTGTTGCTAATGCCAATCAATATAGGATCTCGAAAATGTTCGCAAAGATCATGCTCGTGAAATCGAGCGTGTGAAATCTGATCAAGAATCTGAGCAAAAGTCCCTCGTCAGCCTCCTACAAAGGCACAACGTGTCCCTGGAATCCAAATGTGACAAGATGCAAGCGCATCTGAAAACGTTAGAGATAAGGATAAAGGATCTCTTGGCAACCATTGAATCGAAGAACAAAACAATCAATGATCGTGAAGAGGCTCGACTAAGAGCGGATACCGATAATCAGAAAAAGTTGGATGATATGTCGACCAAGATACATATGCTGTCACAGGAGAAAGAGCACCTGCGACACAAAGTTATTCGTTTGGCTCTAGATGCCAAAGGGGAGGGGCACAATTCTATTGACAACATGTTGAAGCGCATCTCTCGGGTATGCTTGCTATTTATTATTAAATAAGTCAAATTCTCAAAGGGCTTCTGTTGTATAGGAAACCAATGAGCTGCGTTTCGACTACGAAGGAATGAGTGCCAAGTACGATTCGTTGATGAGCGAGAATCAGTTACTATCAAAGAGACTTAAGGAACGAGAAAAGTTTGTCGACTTCCTGGAGAAGGAAGTAGCACGACGTACTGAAGAGTTCCATAATATGGTAAGGCATTGCCATGCAAATTCTTGTGAAATTTTTTTACAGAACTAAGAAATACGTCAATTATCAGACGCGAACATTTGAGGACTTTTTGGCAGCGCGAGCAAAGCAGGCACGGCGTGATCAGGCCAAGCGCCTTATGAAACTGCATGGTAGAATTTCTGCGGGTATTAATCGGCATTCCTTCCACTAAACACCAGCTTCCAAATCTAGGTGTTGCTCTAGAAGAAGAAACGACATGGAAGAGGTAATTTCTGTCTTAGGTGGGGGTGCCTATAATGTAGGTCTCATATCGTTCGATTAGTTCTCAAGAGCCCGTTCAGCCCGGATTTATGGATGCAAAGGGATTGCTGAAAGCCCGTATTCCGGACAAAGAAGTACGTGTGACGTCCAGTGTACTGTTTCGGAACCCACCCTTATCATGTGACTTTCCAGGTCTTGAAGTTGGGTGTACCTCTCCCAGCAGAAGGCGAGAAAGAGTCACGGAAAGCCGAACTCGAACGAGGGTACGCCTATCTCCGGCGATTCAAAACTCTGTCGCGCGCATTCGCCACCGGAGATTTCCGAATCGTGCCAAATGCAGACTCAGCCCTTACTGAGGGCATGCCAGGGACATGGCAGAAGGTCAGAATTGACATTATTCACGGATGAATGAGGATCTGATGGTTGTCTTTCATACCTTAGACGGCACTGTATGGGAAGCTCGACGACGCCAACGCCAATCTGGCTCGTTATTACAAAGAAGTTCCACGGAGTGAACTGGCGAAACAACTCCCACATCCCAAACCCCTTGTCTATGCACCAGACACTGAGGTCAATCCCAAGGTAAGAAAATCTATACCTTCGCGTGCCCTTCCGATCATCGCTGAACCCCTACCTTTGACAGCTCAAAGACCAGAAGGCAGCACTGCACGGTCTCAAGGTATACAATGATAAAGAGCGCGCCATACTTCAAAAGCGCCCGAAGACAGGAGAGGGGAAGGTAAATCAAGTTATTTTCAATCAAAACGGCAGCATAGCTGACCTTGAGTCACATCATAGAAGGATGACAAACCATTACTTATGGTGGGAAAAGTTTCATCAAAGCAGTAGCCTGAACATGTGTAATATGTACTTAGTCAATAGCTTGTATATTTTTTCTTGTCATCACGATGAATTTACAATATTTAAAGCGGAAAATGCAACCAAACTTCCCGTTTCCAGACTGGAGACTCCGCGCGTCGCCCTGATACGATGCGACCGCTACTTTGACAATACCTTGCGCTTACAGTCCGAAAGGGAAGGTTTCTGATACATCGTGTGAAGCATCAGGAAAGTGGGCCGATTTATCGAGCGGGCGAATACCGGTTGTGAGTGAAAATGGATCAGAGCGTCAAACTGTTTTCGCAAATGTTACCCCTTGAAATGGCGGGAACATTGTTACATAGCTTACCTGACTTGCCAAAGCACATCCTGAATAGTGGCTCCATCTTTCCGTATCCGGTCGGTATATAACTCCTATGAACCGTTCAAGTCGCACTTGGTCCAAGAAATCAGTCAAGTCCTCATCCAGCGGAACACGCTTGTTTGTTTCAGCGTCGATTCGGTGGGTAAGTAAGAGCGTAGCACGACCAGTGTGATGAGCGTGATGAGCCGGATGGTGCCTGGGCGGTGGAAAGGTGGTTGACATCATGTGTTCCACTGAATTCGGCAAAGGATGGTTAACCCTCATGATTTCTGCCGTACCGGTATTAATTATGGAGCAAAATAAAGTATGGCAATATATGTGCTTACTCCCTGGGGTGTCCCATTCATCCGCAGCCGTCACAGTTCCGGTAGTTGTTGTCATCCCAAACGTGAACACTTTGTCCTTCCCAAAGCGTTCTCGACAAAGTTGACCTACGTTGATCTCGCCTCGTCGACGGCCCATGTCAGTTGCTCTGGCATCTCCAACATGGCTATTATGTGCCCAGACTACCACTTTGGTCGGGCCCAGATTTTGCTGCGCATCCAGCTGCGCACGAACTTGCTCAATAGCATCCACCATATGTCCATCCCGGAGGTTCCAAGTCTTGACGTCCTCTTCTAACATACAGCGGTAATACTCTTCGGCATCTTTCACTACCCGGGCGTTCATCTCAGCAACGAATTGCGCATCCGCTTCAGTAGTGGCCTCCTTCTTGATATATTCGTATCGTTTCGCGACCAGATCAGTAAGTACTTTGACAACTTCATCTCGACAGCCCTTATGTAGCCCGTATCTAGCAGCAAATGCATAGCCAGTTGTATCTTCCCCAAATGGTTCCAAAAGACTGTAGCGCTCACGCGCCTTGGCTGCGGCGGGCGGATCTACTTTGGCCAAGTATTCTAAAACTGCTGCACGGGACGTGTGTAGGCTGTAAAGATCCATGCCGTACAATGAAATCTTCGGCTCATCGTTCGGAAGTCTATCGTTCCACATGCGGAGCCACTTAACAAACGGAACCTGAATTTGAAGCTTGTCAGATTTTCTTTAATTTGAACGGGCTGCGCATTCAATAGCGTACCATCACTTCATTTCTCCACATCCATAAGGGAAACCTTTTGAAATCTTTCAATGCGTTGACTGCACCCAGGACTTTTTCATCTTGGGTACTTGTGTTTTGAACGTAACGAGTGATAGTCATGGAATCCGGAAAATCCGCTTCCGTCACGATAGTCTGGAAGCCTAAGATTATGACAATCACTGTGAGCGACATTCTGAGCATATCGGTACTTCTATCTTACCTTTCTCGGCTACCAACAGCTGTGTAATGTACGCTCGCTCACGCTGCAATGTGGTTAACATTGTGTAGCTCATTGCCTGCGTATACCAAAACTTACATAAAACTCTAGGGTGCCGTGGCTTCCATCGCCGATGCACACGATTTCCGCCGACCCTACACTTTCAGTATCAGCTAAAATGCCGGCGAGCGCTTCACACAAACAAGGGAAATGGTATACCAATGGCTGATAAAAGATTCGTATTTTCTTTTTTCGGGTTGTCAAGGGTAAGGTCCTGACCGAATGGTTCAAGATTGAAAGCTGGCGCGGGCATAATTGATGAGCGTTTGTGAGTATGCCAAGATCTGATTACAAGCAAATAAGCGAGAGTTGATTCAAACTGTTACAGTGGGAAAAAACCGGAAAATGCAGCCAAATGGCCTAATGTACGCAAGTTTGGGTCGGAGAAAAATGTTGGATGTGATCTCAGAAGATCAGAAGACAATGGTCACTTTGCAACTCAACCTGGTGGGGCCACTGGGGCCTAAACCCGCCGAACTTATACACTTCTTACTCATGCGACAGGGTAAAGCCCAGGAAGTGAAAGGCTGACAGTAAAAGAAATCAAACAAGCCCCGTGTCATCAGGCGCCCTTGGTAGGTTCAAAACAGTAAACGTGAAAATGGTTTGCGTTACAGGAGATTTTATGTTACAGCTCTTCACCAACAGTCAGGATCACAAGAGAAAAGTCTTTGGTTCCAAACTAAATAAGGCATAAATACAAGAAAAGCTCAGGCGAAACTGCCATGTGTAAGCCCCGGAAACCATTGGGCATTCACCCAGTCGACACCATCCCTGCCAAATACAGAAGTATATTAAATAAATAAGACGGTGGTCGCTTAGATCAAAAGCTTCTCGATTTCAAGCTTGATGGCTTGAATTTGAGTTTTCAGCTCGGATCCTTCGTTGGTGGTCACTGAGCATGAGACTACTGGTCGGGAGACTCCGCATGCCCGGCCGAGTGCTGTTTTGGATGGGACAAAGACGTATGGTACGTTCTTGTCTTCGCAGAGGAGGGGAAGGTGAAGGAGAATTTCGAGGGGTTCCGTGTCGGCAGTCATGACAATGAATTCTGAGATTCCACGGTTGAGGGTTTTGGTGGCTTCGTTAGCGCCCTTCTTCAACTGCTTGTAGTGAGACGCTTGCTGGACAAGGTCGAGGATCTTGTTGCTCAACTGTGCGTCGGCTGCCGAATGATAAAACAAAGAAAGTTAGGCAAACCGCAAACGAACTGGGCTGTGGCACTGTACATACCGAGTGGGAACGCCTTGGGGTTGACGGTAGTGCTCATTTTTGGAGGTTTGGGTTGTTTTAACGGAGGTGAATGTGGTAGCGAGCTGGTTGAGGTTGTGCCAAAAAAAATTCCAAGACCGGCAAGCAAACTTGCAAAGTCATCGGTCACATGATCTTGCTCACGTGATGCAATGACAGCAGCCGCCAGCAACCGAGTGACAAACCAACGCGCTTTGAGCTTTGGGTCTCCTCCTCAACGCCCCACGTCCTCCGGACCAGTGGGAAGTATGAACCGAACCTCAAAGTGACAAGTTATCCAGCACCCGGCAAACAATACTCCGCAAATTTGCAATCCTAGTTACGGTATGGAGGCAGATAAGAATGGGAACGAGCTGTTAGAGACACTTGCAAGTGTTGGAAAGATAGTCGCCTCAACCACTGGCACCATTCTCCTACTCGTAGCAAGTATCTCATTCGGTATGGAATATGCACTTGATGGAATCATTCTAAGCAAAGCATGACAATTCTTGCGACAGTCTGGTATCTCGCATGGAAACTCATTTTACACCAAATTCCCATTTTTCGAGAAATAATGGGCTTCGCAGGATTCACCACAAAACCTCCTCGGCGCCCGCGCCAGCGTAAAGATAGAAAAGGCATCAAGGACAGCAGCACATCTCAGATCCAACCTATTAGTTTTGATGAGCAGGATAAGAAAGACATTGCCGTGACAAGCGACACTGACACATCCGTGCATGTACCTTCTCGACAAAGCAAGCGCTTGGTGAATCGACGTGTGTCATTCCGTGAAGACGATGAAATTGTGTTTGTGTCGAACGATTGACGTCTGCAAGTTTTTGTTACAAATACATACATCAGCCGTCAGACATCCTTTCCATTCGAAACACATGTTTTATGAGCGGAACTTTTTTCTTAGACTTTTTGCTCGAGAGCTAGATATTTTTTGGGAATACCAACTGAAAACCTTTATATCCCCCTTCATAGGCTGAGATGGTCACAACTGTCATAGGCTGAGATGGTCACAACTGTCTTGACAGCGTGTCATCAGATACCGGCATCTATTTTAAGACTCAAAGTTGAAGCTCAGATCTACTTGATGAATAACCCGAGAACTCTTTCGTTGGGTTTTCCTTGTTTCGGAAAGAGTGCTTGCCTTTGCCGTAGGAAGAGAGGGTTCCGAGCGAAGTTTCGTGCTTGTGTCCTTGTTGAAGGGTTGTTTTGGGTGCGGTCCTCCCTCCTTGACAGTTAACTTTGGTAATGCGCGGGGCGGCAGCGATAACACATGTTCCACACTTTCAGCGACAAGTGCTGGAATAGTTGTATTCGTCTCATTTCTATGGCAAGGTTGTGGAAGTTGCACAGCGCGGGTTGTTGGTGAAATACGACGATTGAGGTCTGGAATAGAAGGGAAAAGGGTGGACAGAGATGCGGGACGTGGTATCATATTGGGCGCTGCTACTGGGGGAGCGACGTTTAGCTGTATCTGAATACTTTTGCCTATTCACGAGCTTGAATTAGTTCTGGATTTCTTTGTGAGATCTTCTTACAGTTACAAGAAACTAACCTGGCAATCCTCCTTCCTTGTCGGGCACATGGGCATAAGGTACTGCTACCTTTCTCATTCTTTGAGGTCTGAAAGGAGTCAGGTCACTTAAGGGTGCCCCCGACACCAGTTGGGACGAAAGCGCAGCATATTCCACATTGGTTGGGTCGCGCCGGACCGCCTCCTTGAGGTCGCGCCGAGCTTCTTCAATGTCTAAACCCATGAAATGGGCCTTCGCCCGCTTGTAATAATATGGTGCCGGCTCAGGATCATACTGTAAAGCCTGGTTTGCCAGCTTAAGATATGGAACACCACTTCATAAATCAGGAAGTTTTCAATACTCACGGTTGACCACATCAAGACGGCATCTTCCCAAGCTCCTTCGAGTAGACGTTTGCTGGCCATATCTGACCACAAGATTCCGCACCGCTCACGACAAGCCACATCCTGGGGATCAAGCTCGACGGCTTGAGCATAGTCCTCTAACGCGCGAGGGGCGTCTCCGATTCTGAGAAAGCAGTCTATGGCATTTGACCTTAGTACTTCTTATATTGGGCCAGTACTAGGCAGAGGGGCATATGTACCTCCACGATTCTTCCACAAAGTCGCTTGCGCCGAGCAATGATCCAGACCCGCAGTGAAACTCTGAATGGCCGAGTCAAGATCGTACTGCCTATGGCTGTCATTAGCAAAAACTTGATCAGGCTATTCTTTACTCTCTTTCTTACTCAAACTCCTTGATGCCAGCAAGATTGTACACACTGGCAATCCTCTCTCGTACTTCAGCATCACGACTCGTATCTCGGTCCGGGTTCTCAAGCACCTTGTATAAATCCTGGATTGCGCTCTCAAACTGCCCAAGGTCGCACATACAAATTCCACGTTTATAATAAGAGAGCCAATCGTTGCGATCCAGTTCAATGGCGCTGGTGAGAGCATGCACTGCCGGAATGAGGCCTGATTCGCCTTCCAAAATGTGCTTGGACGCTTTGTTTTTGTAGATGACCGCCTTGGTAACTGCGTATACGCGCAAGGCGGGCAGCTCCACATGGGTAGGATCGATGTGGTTGGCTTTTTGAAGATCAATATTGGCAAAGTCAACCTACATGTTGTGAGCAGGGCGAGATATAAGAAATCATGTTGGCAATAACTCACATTTCCTAAATGGCGGTAAATCTTGGCTCGTAGTATAAACAATTCAATGTTGAATGGCTCAATCTTTGTAAGTTCATACAAGATTTCCAGGGCATCATCAAACTCCCCGAGTCCTATATGGCATAAAGCACTATTAAATTATTTCGTTAGTTGCGCAGTATGTATAGAGGGCCGTGGGAATTTTACCGACCATCGAAGAAGGATGCTATCAAATGGAAAGTTCAATCGTCCCACAAACTTGAAGACGCCCATTGCCTCAGCATATCGATGTTGGTCCAGCAAGCACTGTCCCCACGTATACGCCACTGGCGCCATGCGCCGCGTGGAAACGTACAAGGATCCTTGCTTGAGCCCGGACAAGTCTGCATTGTCTGTGTGCTCATTTTCCGCTGAGTCCATAGATGTCGCTGATCTGATTTTCGCTTTGGTCGCTTCAACTATCTGAACATGCTGCTTGTAGTTGGCAATGCATGTTTCCATGTCCGCCAGCATAAAGAGAGCCTCTGCACGATTTAAGTAGTAGGTCGGTTCATCGGCATCTAGAAAGATGGCCCTTGACAGGAGCGCGATGGCATCGGTGATGGCAGCAACTGTCGGCGTGTTCAGCGAAGGATTATTATAAAGGATGTTTAGAGCCTTTAGATTGCTGTGAAGAAAGTATTAGCGGCGGGGGCATCAGATCAAACTTCGAAAAGTGCACACGTGCTAACTAAGAGTATGCTTGTTCAAGCTTTATCTTTGTTCCCGGCCGTACTGCATTGCCTGGCAGCGGACGCCAGTTAATTTCTTTCGTTGTTGATTTGTTTGCCAACATGGTTGTATTGGCCGAGAAGCATTGGCCGCCAGCGAAACTGAACGCGACAGACGCGTTGAAGTCACTGAACTTTGAAGTCAATGCCGCACGTGACGCGTTGACCAGATCGCGGGCCGGTTCGAATGCAGGACTTGCAACCCTCCGCCGCACGCCAACGAACAAGCTCTGAATCCAGAATCCTGCCCATCCTGAAACTGCAAACCCGCCTCGTACACCTCCTAACAATCGGAAGGCGACTACGAGGGAGCTACTCATTTCATATCCCGGGCCTCCAGCCACCACCCAGCACTTTCCACACTTCCTCTTGTTGACAAGTGGAACGATTGCAGCACCATCAGGGCGCGTTGTCATATCCCCATTTCTTAGTAACACCGCGTAGGAATCGCCAAGTACGTAGCTAATCTCGCTACGATAGCGCAAAGCTTTTTGACCCTTGTGTTCTCCCCTGTCTACTTGCAACAGCCGTTGCCACCATGTCGGGACAGATGCTCCCCATCAAGTTCCAGGAGCATGTCCAGGTAAGAGCTTCAGTCATCCTGCGGAATGACGATGGGAGCTCGTTATCTCACTCTTGCAACGCCTAGCTCCAAAATGTTGGCATCAATGCGGCCAACATCGGATTCAACACGCTTACAATGGAATCCGACAAGTTTATTTGTGTTCGTGAAAAGGTTGGCGAGCAGAACCAGGTTGTCATAATCGACATGAGCGACCCATCACAACTGATGCGAAGGCCCATCACTGCGGATTCGGCCATTATGAATCCTGCTACCAAAATTATCGCCCTCAAATGTGAGTGAAAGCCGCGTTAATGCCACGTCCGTATTTGTAACATATTCTGCTTTAGCTGCCCGCCAATTGCAAATTTTCAATCTCGAACTGAAGGCCAAGGTCAAAGCCCACAACATGTCTGAGGACGTTGTATTCTGGAAATGGATTTCCCCTACAACCCTTGGTATTGTTACCGAAACGAGTGTCCATCACTGGTCTATCGAAGGCGATTCTTCCCCTCAAAAAGTTTTTGATCGCAACACCAACTTGGCTGGATCGCAAATCATCAACTACCGTGTGAATGCTGATGAAAAATGGCTTCTACTCATCGGCATTTCAGCTCAACAGGGACGCGTGGTTGGAAACATGCAATTATACTCCAAGGAGCGTGGTGTAAGCCAGCCTTTGGAAGGACATGCAGGAGCTTTCGCTGAATTAAAGTTGGACGTGACCCAACCCCCAACCAAACTATTCACCTTTGCTGTGCGAACTGCTAACGGTGCAAAGTTGCACGTTGTGGAAGTTGACCACAAGGAAGGCGCACCGGTTTTCCAAAAGAAGGCAGTTGACGTCTTTTTCCCACCTGATGCAGTCAATGATTTCCCAGTGGCCATGCAAGTGAGCAAAAAGTTTGACATCATTTACCTTGTTACGAAATACGGTTTCATCCATCTCTACGACTTGGAAACGGGAACGTGCATTTTCATGAACCGCATCAGTGGAGATACGATTTTCGTCACCGCAGAGTTGGAATCAACTGGGGGTATTATCGGAGTAAACCGAAAGGGACAGGTGCTTTCCGTTAGTGTCGATGAAAGCAACCTCATACCATATATCTTGAGTACGCTCAACAACCCTGAATTGGCCATGCGTCTGGCTACCCGCAACAACTTGCCTGGTGCTGACAATCTGGTTTTGGAACGATTCAACTTCCATGTACAAAACAACAACTGGGCTGAGGCTACCAAGCTGGCTGCAACCTCACCCCGTGGAATGCTGCGAACGCCCGCGACCATCGAGCGGTTCAAGCAAGTCGCCGTTGGTGCCGGCCAAATCACCCCTATCCTTCAATATTTCGGTGTTTTACTTGAGAAGGGTGAGCTCAACAAGTATGAATCCATTGAGTTGGCACGACCCGTTTTGCAGCAAGGCCGGAAGCAGTTGCTTGAGAAGTGGTTGAAAGAAGACAAGCTTGAGTGCAGTGAAGAGCTTGGTGACATTGTGAAGCAATTTGACCAGACTCTCGCCCTGTCAGTTTACCTCCGAGCGAATGTCCCAAACAAGGTTGTCGGTTGCTTTGCGGAGACTGGGCAGTACAACAAAATTGTCCTTTATGCTAAAAAGGTCGGATACCAGCCTGACTACACCTATCTGCTGCAGTACATCATGCGCATCGACCCCGAGAAGGGCAGTGAATTTGCCTCGATGATCGTGAATGACGAAAGCGGACCCCTTGTGCCATTGGAATCCATTGTCGATGTTTTCTCCTCGCTCAACATGGTACAGCAGGCTACTTCCTTCCTCTTGGATGCCCTGAAGGAAAACAAGCCTGAGCATGCTCAGCTGCAGACCAAGCTTCTTGAAATGAACCTTCTTCACGCTCCTCAGGTTGCGGATGCTATTCTAGGCAACGAGATGTTCACCCACTATGACCGTTCCTACATCGCTTCTTTGTGTGAGAAGGCTGGTTTATTCCAGCGTGCCTTGGAGCACTACACCGATATTTATGATATCAAGCGCACAATTGTTCACACCCACCTGCTCAGCCCAGAGTGGGTTGTTTCCTTCTTTGGTCGTCTATCAGTGGAACAGTCATTGGAATGCTTGAAGGAAATGCTCACAAACAACATGCGTCAAAACTTGCAAATCGTCGTCCAAATTGCGACCAAATACTCGGAACAATTGGGCGCCAAGAATTTGATTGAAATGTTTGAGGATTTCAAGAGTTCCGAAGGTCTCTACTATTTCCTCGGTTCAGTTGTCAACTTTAGCCAAGATGGCGAGGTCCACTTCAAATACATTCAGGCTGCTTGCCGTACCGGTCAACTGAAGGAAGTTGAGCGCATTTGTCGTGAGAGCAACTGCTATGACCCGGAACGTGTGAAGAACTTTTTGAAGGAGGCCAAGTTACCTGACCAGCTCCCTCTCATTATCGTCTGCGACCGATTCAACTTTGTTCACGACCTTGTCATGTTTTTGTACCAGAACAAGATGTTCAAGTTCATCGAAATCTACGTGCAAAAGGTTAACCCCACACGTACCCCAGAGGTCATTGGAGCTTTGTTGGATGTTGACTGTGACGAAAACATGATTAAGAGTCTGCTGATGTCCGTTCGTGGCAACGTTCCCATGGACAAGCTTGTGGAAGAGACGGAAAAGCGCAACCGTCTGAAGCTGCTCCTTCCGTTCCTGGAAGGCCGCATCCGAGAAGGAAACCAGGATGTGCACCTATACAACGCCATTGCCAAGATCTACATAGATACCAACAACAATGCCGAGCAGTTTTTGAAGGACAATTCGTTTTACGACGCGCGCGTCGTCGGCAAGTACTGCGAAAAGCGCGACCCGTACCTAGCTTTTGTTGCCTACGAACGCGGACAATGTGACCAAGAACTGATTCAAATCACCAACGACAACTCCATGTTCAAGCATCAAGCTCGCTACCTGGTGAAGCGTCGAGACGTTGAATTGTGGAACTTTGCCCTGCAGACTACCAATGCGTTCCGTCGGCAACTTGTTGATCAGGTTGTAGCAACTGCCTTGCCTGAGACCCAAGATCCTGAGGATGTGTCTGTAACAGTCAAGGCCTTTATGGCTGCAGATCTGCCGAACGAGCTGATTGAGCTGCTTGAAAAGCTCGTTGTTGAAGGCTCGGCGTTCAGTGACAACCGCAACTTGCAGAATCTTCTGATTTTGACCGCCATCAAGGCAGACAAGACTCGTGTTATGGACTACATCAACCGTCTTGACAACTACGATGCTCCCGACATTGCCAACATTGCTGTCGGTGCCGAGTTGTTTGAAGAGGCATTTGCCATCTACAAAAAATACGAGCAGCACGCCAACGGAATCGCGGTTTTGTTGGACAATATTGGTGACCTAGACCGCGCGAATGAATTTGCGGAGCGAGTGGATCTCCCAGATGTCTGGAGCAAGTTGGCCAAGGCCCAACTTGACCATATGCGGGTGACAGAGGCCATTGAGTCATACACCAAGTCTGATGACGCTTCAAACTACCTTGAAGTGATCCAGATTGCCACCCGCGCCAACAAATTCGAGGACTTGGTTCGCTATCTGCAAATGGCGCGCAAGAAGGTTCGCGAGCCCGCTGTCGAGAGCGAATTGATTTTTGCGTACGCCAAGACGGGCAATCTCGAAGAGTTACACCGCTTGATCAACGAGCCCAACCTTGCGCAAATTGCTGTGGTTGGTGAGCGCTGTTTCGAGGAAAAGATGTACGAGGCAGCCCGGATCTTGTTCAACAATGTCTCCAACTGGGGTCGCCTCGCGTCAACATTGGTGTACCTGAAGGAGTATGGTGATGCCGTTGACTGTGCTCGCAAGGCCAACTCTACCAAGGTCTGGAAGCAAGTCAATGCCGCTTGTATCGACAATGGCGAGTTCCGTCTCGCTCAGATTTGTGCCCTGAACCTCATCATTCACGCCGAGGAGCTATCCGAGCTCATCTCGCTCTATGAGCGTCGTGGCAACTTTGATGAATTGATGTCGCTCTTGGAAGCCGGTCTAGGACTGGAACGCGCCCACATGGGCATGTTTACTGAGCTCGCCATCCTCTACTCCAAATACAAGCCTGAACGCTTGATGGAGCACCTCAAGCTCTTTTGGCAGCGCATCAACATCCCCAAAGTCATTCGCGCGACCGAGACGGCCCACATGTGGCCCGAGCTGGTCTTTTTGTACACGCACTATGAAGAAAACGACAATGCTGCATTGACCGTCATGGCCCATTCAGCTGATGCGTTTGAACATGCCAGTTTCAAGGACGTCATTGTCAAAGTCTCAAATTTGGAAATTTACTACAAGGCCTTGCGATTCTATCTGGATGAGCACCCGCTCTTGTTGAATGATTTGTTGACAGTGTTGACGCCGCGAGTTGATCATACCCGGGTGGTGCAAATGTTCCAAAAGACGAATAATTTGCCATTGATCAAACCCTACTTGATTTCTGTCCAGCAGGTAAGCTCAAAACGTAAAAGACACAATATTTCTTCCAGATGTTTAAGTTTTGGGATACCAGGCCAACAACCCCGCCGTCAACTCGGCCTACAACGACCTTCTCATTGAGGAAGAAGACTACAAATCCCTCCGCGACTCGATTGACAATTTCGACCATTTCGACAACTTGGCCCTGGCCGCTCGCCTCGAAAAGCACCAACTCCTCGAGTTCCGTCGGATCGCTGCCCACCTCTACAAAAAAAACAAGCGATGGCGCCAATCCATTACGCTCTCCAAGCAAGACAACCTCTACAAGGACGCCATGGAAACGGCCGCCATCTCCCGGGACACGGAAACCGCCGAGGAATTGCTCTCGTACTTTATCGAGCAAGGCAAAAAGGACTGTTTTGCGGCCTGCCTGTTTACGTGCTATGATTTGCTGCGTCCGGATGTGATTATGGAGTTGAGCTGGCGTCATGGGTTGAATGACTTTGCGATGCCCTTCTTTATCCAGCATATGCGGGAGCTGAGTGTCAAGGTCGATAAATTGGAGAAATCCAACTCGGAGCGGACACTCAAGGAAGAGGAAAAGGAGAAACAAGGTAAGGAGAGACTAAATCCGTCGGGGTCATATCCATATATCTAACTCTTCTTTTTATAAATAGAAACAACCATCATGCCCGGACTCGGTAACCCGCTGATGATAACCTACAGCGGTGCACCCATGCCCGGCAACTACGGCGGCGGCGGTGCACCCGCTTACGGCGGACCCCAGGGACCCATGGTTCCCCCCGGCGCCTACAACGGGGTGAATGGATTCAACTCGTTTTAGAGAGTGTTGAGAAAGAAAAACCAGTAAAAATGCATCTCTATGATATATGACGCGCGCCTTTATTTTTTTGTCTGGTTCTTGTCCCCTCTATCTCGCTGTATGACTATATTTTTTTTGTTGTTGTGTGTGTGTGAATGGAAGTTGTGTAAAGAATAAACCCCCGTCATGGGATTTTGAAACTACGGTCAAAATGTCCCCTGTTATGATTTGGGTACTATTTGTATAAAAGAACAGTAAGAATGATCCAAAAAAAAGAGAAGAAACCATACACAAGAAGAAGACAAGGCACAGAAAGAGGAGTAAATAAGAAATTAGAGTATCGTTCATGGAGCCTTATGATGCGAAATCATATCCGTCGTTACACTAATCTTGCCCTGTTCGTCCATATACGCGCCTTCAGTCGACACGACCAGACCGCGCGGACACCCGGATTCAATTTCTTGTTGGACGCCCGGCTCGAGCCCGAATGCGTCAGCGGGGAGCCAGACGATTAAGGCGTCGGGACGGAGAGCGGGATGGAGGAATTTCTTTTCATAGTCGTCAGGGCCAGTATAGTTTTCTTCTCCACCTGAGGATTGCGTCGTGGCTGTTCCTTCCCGGGGGTGATGCTGGGTGGAGGTGGTAGACGGGCGGGGGTCGAATTGAGTACGGGTGAATTCGTCGGCGGTGGGAGACGTTTGGGTGGACATGACGGCCGGGTCAGTCAAGTTATTGGACTGGACGACCGCGGGGAAATATCCGGCTTGAGGACTGACGGTATTGGGTTGCTGAGAATGATCCCGGGGATGAATTGTGTTTCCGTTGGTGACGGGCGGGGTAGCCGTGCCGATATCGACTTCATTTCTCCAGGGCTCGTTTGAAATAAACTCTTTGGCGACACTACTCTTCATGGTAATCTTCCGGTTCTTGCTTTCGTCGTAGGCGGCTTTGGCGGGTACCGACAACATGAGCTTGTTGTACTGGTTAATGTAGCGGTTGGCAAAGCAGGTGATGGCAAAGACGACGGCGATAAGGGCGGTTTGGACCCAGGCCTTTTTGAGCAGGAATAGACCCAGAATAATGATTTGGTGGATGTAGAGGCCGACAAAGAGTTGTTTGGCGGCGGAAAAGAGGTACAGTCCGCCGGTTTGGTTGCGCGAGTCGTAGACGTAGGGCATCTGGTGGTGGTAGACGAGCAAGTACATGGCAAAGTAGACCATGGTCACGATGGAGACGAGGGGGGCGAGCGTCATGTAGGTCAGACCGACGGTGGCGATAAAAGAGTGGTTGGCGAGGACGACACCGGATTTGAAGAGCATAGGTTGGGATTTAGTCCAGATGGCGCGAGGGGTACCGGCCATGAATTTGAGCATCAAGGGTTTGATAATCAAGTTGGCAATCTGGAGCAGTTCGCCGGCGGGACCAGACAGGGCGCGCAAGGTAATGTAGTTGACGAAAAAGGTGGATACACCGGGAAGAGAGTTGGCGAGAATCTCAAAGACGAGGGAAGGGTTTTTAATAATGTCTCCGATGGTGATAAAGATGGATCCGGAAATGGTGACGATAAGCAAAACGTTGAATACGAGGAAAAAGTAGTACTGTTGAATCAGAGTTCGCTCGATGGCAGTTTCGGTCATCACGCCAGAGAATTTCGAAATGACTGATGGAGAAATCACATTAGCCATGTGTGTAGTCAATAAGCGTCAAATGCAGCAAAATACGTACAGCGCAAGATCATGGGCAAAAGCGAAAAGAGAATGACAATGAGCACCGTGGGCAAAAGACCTTGTACAACACCCTTGACGACAGGAGGCAGGTCATCGAAGAAATCCAAGAAATCCAAGAACGCAAACTGTTTGGTCAAATTGTCCAAGTTTGAGATACTGGACAGGAAGGTGGTAATGGTACCCCAAAAGATGATCAGAGCAATACAAGCGGCAAGCGAAATCAGGCCTCGGACTTGGCGTTGGTACATGGGCATGTTGAGATTATCCCAGATGACGTCGTCAGGGTCTACGCATGCTTGCTTGGAGTCCATGGTCCCGGGAGTTCCGTGGATGTTGGCGAGGGCCGCAACGTGGGGGGCAAACAAGTCGGCAAAGATGATGAAGGCGGCAGATTCGTAGCGGGTAGTGGAAGCGTAGATGGCAGAGCGTTCAGTTGTGAGTTCGGCCTCTTGCTCGCG
This sequence comes from Phlyctochytrium arcticum, assembly GCA_025602905.1. Lineage (NCBI taxonomy): Eukaryota > Fungi > Chytridiomycota > Chytridiomycetes > Chytridiales > Chytridiaceae > Phlyctochytrium > Phlyctochytrium arcticum. Next base: position 221,753 of record JAHLKI010000021.1, on the reverse strand, counting down.
GAGCTCTTTGGTGTATTGAGTAATGGAGTCGACCTTGTGACCAATCACAAACTTGGACTTGTGCGTGGGCCGCTTGTCGTTTCCCATGTCTTCGGGGGATAGGGCGGCACTGCCGGCAGTTTCAGCATTCAGATCCGTGTGTTGTTGTTTTCCGCTCGTCTTGTTGCGTTTCTGGTAGCCTTTGACGACATTCTTAAAGTACGTGCAGGTGGATTTCTCGAGGGCGTCGCGGTTGCTGACGTGTTTTTTGTGAATCTTGGAGAGTTTGGAAACGTCGCGGGTGATGATGACATCAAGAACCTTGTGGGGTTGGATGCGCTCAAAGAGTTGACGGAGGATGACGGGGTCCCGGAGGTGGTGGGGAATATCACGAACGACAAGGGTGTACCCAGAAAGCGCATCGCGCTGGTCACTACTCAAAATAAACTTGTGTCGGAGACCGGAAGATGTCCGTACGAGCTTGTAAATGACGAACAAGGTCAAGGCTGTGGGATAGATTCTGTTATTAGTACTGAATTCTTTCAATTGCTAAAACGTGCGCAGTCAGATGGCCATCGCAATCCATAAAAAACCATGTTAAGTCCATAAATCAAGTTCATAAAACCCTCGCCCAAGCGGGCTCGTCCAAATGTTCCCACCCTCTTATGAGCTCGCGTCGCTCGCATTCAATTTCACTTTTGCAAAATTGCTCCTCATCCTATGGGTTCGTTGAGCCTCCTCGCTCCGCTCGCATTCGATTTTGCTTTGCAAAATCATCCCTCGCCCATCCATTTTTTTCGCTGGACCAATCCTCGCTCCGCTCGTTATTTTTCCTGCAGAAAAATGACTCACTACGCCAGTGCTCCTCGCCCTACGGGCTCGTCGGATCCTCGGCCTCGTCAACTCACCAACAAAAAGCCAAGTCAGGAACAAAGTCCCCCAGAGACGGGCACTCTGATCCTCGCCGACATTTCCAATAGTCAGTCGGTCCAATCCGACATTGCCGACATTGCCCGTAGCGTAGGTCGGAAACAGAATGACAATGCCGACCAGAGCAATAATGGCAAAATAGCGAAACATCCAACGCATGTAGTAAATGACGGCCCAATTGTCGGGCCCAATTTTCCTAATCAGTTCCTCATCTTTGTTTCTAAAAGGAAGTGACAGCCAGCTGAACAGTCCTGCGAGAGGTGATGATCGGAATCTATATGCTATAGTTTAGACAACATGTGTGAAATGAAACTAAAAAGGAGGAAATAAGTAATACCTCTCCTTGACGAGAAACGTGCGGGGAGCATAGATGAGAGGGTAGCGTTTTCGGAGGATGGTGAAAGCCGAGTAGAAAGCGACAGCGACGGCGCCGTTGGCAATGAGGACCGAGACAAAGGAAGCGACGGAAGCGTTGGCCGTCTTGATGTCCTCTGCGCCGGGCGTAGACATTGCGTGTGGTTTGTTGTTGTTGCTGGTTGTTGAGGGGAGAGAAGGACACTAGCTACTGAGTCCCCAGTAGTCCCCAAAGAGATTCTGTTTGTGGTTGCTTTCAGGCTGTTTGCCGTGTTGCGGTTGCCCGTGTCGTATGGCCCTGTGGAGGGAACAAGGGTCTCTCCTAATGGCGGTCAACGAAAAAAACAGGAGGTAAAAAAAGTCTAAAAGGCTAAAGAATGCAATGCCCCGCACGGCTTTATATCCCACCAAAAAAAAGTTTTTTGGGCTATCGGCTCCGACATCACCGCGCCAAAACATGACGTCGGGGACTCTGACCTCACGTTTCACGCGGATTTCGTTTCCCAGCGGCTGGGCAAAGGAACACTCCCCAAGGGATTCCTTGACAATGCAGGGAAAAGGGTTGGTGGAAATTAGATTAGTGCATGGAGCAAGCCAAGGGATACCAGGAAAAAAGTGACAATAAATATAGCCAATGAAAAATAAATTATAGAACGAGATGTGTGTGTGGGTGTGCAGCAAAAAGCAGAAACTAATCCGAATCAGAATCATTGCTAAACTTGATCTTGGTGCCCTTCTGGCTCATATCCACATCCTTGGCAAACGCTCCATAGTTGGGGTCAACCTTCTTCTTGACTGGAAAACAACCACAACGAGTTAGTTCAGAGTGCTAAAACACAACAACAAAGGCAAAAACATACCAGTGGTGCCAAACTTGAGCAATTCATCAGGGACAGGCTGGCCAGCATCCTTGAGTACATTAATGAGCGCTCCCGAGTGGGCCTTGTCCAGCACCGTAAACAACGTATGCGACACCCCCTTAGCTCCCGCTCGTCCCGTCCGTCCAATTCGGTGACAATAGTCCTCCACCGTCAAAGGGAATGTCACGTTAATTACGTACTCGACATTGGGAATGTCAATACCGCGGGCAGCCACATCTGTCGCAACCAGCAATGGCACTGTACCCGATCGGAATCCTTCAATGGCCCGTGTGCGTTGGTCCTGGGAGAGATCCCCGTGAATCGCAGCAATGTTGTACCCCTGGCGCCGCACAAACTGTTCAATCCGCGCAGCTTCCTTTTTATACAGAGCGAAAATCAGGATCCGGTTGGTTCGGGCCTTGTTGTGGTACTTTTTGAGCAACTCCAACAGCTTGGCTTCTTTGGACCGCTGGTCGACGACTTCTACCCGCTGCTCAATGTTGATGTTGGCCGACAGGTCCAGACTGCCCACAGTCACTTTGGTCGCACTGTTCAAATACTGGTTGGCAATCTTTTGAATGGCGGTAGGCCACGTCGCACTAAACATGACATTCTGCCGGCTTTTCCGTGTCAACCGAGCAACAATCTTTTTAATGGCTTCCTCGAACCCTTGATCCAACATCCGGTCGGCTTCGTCGAGCACAAGATACGATACATCAGACAGGTCACACGCGCTAGAGTCTTCCTCGACCAAATCGAGCAGACGACCGGGGGTGGCAACCAAAATGTGCGCGCCAGACCCGCTGCGGAGAAGAGCTTTTTGGTCGTACTTGGACACACCGCCGTAAATCACCACAGACTTGAGATCTTTACCCGAGTACTTTTCCTGTAAAATCATAGACATTAGACTATCACTTCATTGCACTCGGTCATACTCCAACTCACCATCTGCTCTTGAATCTGCATGGCCAATTCTCGGGTAGGCGACAACATGAGTACCTGAGGCTTAAACCTCTTGACATCCCCAGCAGCAATCCGATTCGCCACATGAATCAACGCCGGAATCCCAAACGCAACCGTTTTGCCACTCCCTGTTGCCGCAATCCCAATCATATCCTGGCCATCCAGAATATACGGCCAGCACGCGCTCTGAATCACAGTCGGTTTCGGGAACGCAGAGAGTGGTTTGGCTAAATGGGCGGGTAAATTCGCTTGTGAGAATTCGAGAATGGGACGGAGGGGGGTGGGTGAGGTGGCAGAGGGGTGGACTTGGACTTGGTTGGAGTTGTAGAATTCGGTAATGGTGGATTCGGGGAGAGCCGTCAGGGACGGGTCTTCAGAGTAGGACCACGTTCCGGATGATGAATTTGATTTTGAGGCCTTCTTTGCCTCCTTTTTGCTTGGCTTGGTGGTAACCGCCGCAGGAACTTCCTTGACCTGATCCACTTCCATGGCATCTTTAACACCCTCACTCTCGACCTTCTTCTTCTTATCCTTCTTGACCTTCTTCACCTTCTTCTCCTCCTCCTCACCATTCTCCTTTTCCTCGCTCTCAGTCTTCTTCTCCTTCTTACTCTTCTTCCTTTCCTTCTTCTCCTCCGCCCCGTCCTTCTTGGCCTTCTTCACTTCATTGCTAACAGTCGCGTCTTCAGCAGGTCGCTTCTTGGACTCTTTCTTGTCCTTGCGCTTCTTATCCTTCTTCGGGGCATTCGCGACCGGTGAGTCGGTGGCCTCTACGACGGCGGTGGTCGGATCGGTATCTTTACTCATATTCGTTTGCGGGAAATGTCGAAAGTTTCAAAAAACTAAAAAAAAATTATGGAAGAGCAACTCTTGCTGGGAGTGGCTTGGACTGATGACCAAGCATTTGGCCTTTTCGGGATAAATGGCCTGGAGCTTCTTCCCCAGTTCTTCCCACTGTTCCCACACTCCCACAGAGTCTGCAGCTCCCTTACTCTTCCCAGCTCTCTTGTTGCTCTTGCGGGACCTGGGCAACAACACCGGACAAAGCCAGGATGGGACATCTCATGCTTAAAAGTATCAAAAGTATGCTGAGGGTTCTTTCTCACCCAAAGTGTTTGTTGTCGGGGAGGGTGCGTACCAAGTGAGACTGACATTTTGGGCCAGGACACAGCTTATTGTGCAAGCTAAGAGTACGATGAGGTGCGAGAGGTTCATTGCGACGCAAGACAACTCCATCACAATAAGAACGTAAATCACAGTCTAGGACGAATAGAGACGAAAGGAAGAGAAATAGCATCTTCATGAAACCCATTGTATCTTTTATAAAGTTAGAAGGTTGTTCGTCTTTTGACCTAAATTGAGCAAGCCCAACCAAACGAGCGAAAGTGTATCATACTTGTAGGTTCGCTATACATTCTTGGCTCTTGGCGAAGCAAGGTTTAGGTTGCGGCATGGAACAAAGATTCTCTTTATACTTTTGCCACACACACATTGGTGGGCCGCCTGGAACTCCCCTAGGAATGTAGCGGCTCAGAAACAGAAGCTTGGTATATATCTGCAATAAGAAACAACCCTCCAAGACACTATCAAAACGAAAGCCTTCCAATATGACTTTTGTTCGCCACACAGTTGATAAGTACAGAGTTGAAAGGACGTCATCAATTCATATGTCTGAAACAACTAACAAAAAACCTTGCTGAACCGGATATTTGGAATCTTTGGGCGTTCCTTCTCTAAAACCGTATCTTTGTTTGCTAAAACTCAATCGCCTTTTTCCATTCTTTTCTTTCGGAGTGTGTGCACCGCCCTTTGTTTTTGTTCGGTTGGGCTCTGCCAAATACTTTATTTTTCCAGCTCTTTTTTCCCAAGTTTGGTTGGTCACGTGGGTGGATGTGTCATGACGGTTCGAGAAACGGAATTTTTGGTGAGATCTTGGATTTGACCTTGGAGTGAGAGGATCAAAGGAAGCGACGATAGAACCCACCACACAAAAGACTGCCAGAGGAAGGAGGAGGGTTCCGTTACCACGCAAAGAATACGGCGAACGCACGCGTAGCAGACACACAAAAGTTTCGGCAAACATGTCATCTACCATCCTCTACAACACGACAACCAAACAGATCCACCACCTCCAACAAGATCTCGTCAAGCTCGAATCGGGAGAGGACACGAGTGCAGCCATCCAAGGATCTCTGACTGCGGGACTAGCAACGCTCCAACGGGGCGTCAATGAGTTGGAAGCTATGGCCAAGCGGGAAGTGAGCGGGGGCAAACGGGAGACGGCCATGGCGTAGGTAGGCGCGTTGGGCGGGTGGGAGATGGGGGTTGATTGTGATATTTTGCAAAAATGGACTGGAAAGCTAAACTATTTTTCTCTTTGCGTTTTCCTTTCATTGTCCAATGTAGACGGGCCAAAAAAGTACGATTGGATTTCAATGACATTTCATCAGCGTTTGGGGCCTGGAAATCGGCTCAGCGTGAAAAACAGTCTGCTCACGATCGAGCTGCCCTGCTGTCGGATGCGAGTGGATCTGCCTTTGATTCAGCGTCATTACAGCGACGGACGGCTTCCATGAACCCGCACGAAACGGCCGAGTCGATTCTGGCGATGGATGCGGCCATCAAGGACCATACAAGTCTGACCAACAGCGGGCAGAATGTGGAAGAATACATTAACATGGGCCGGAATGTGTTGCAGGATTTGGTCGAGCAGCGGGAGATGCTCAAGGTCTGGTCTCTCTTTATTGAACATTTAATTGTGGATCGTGTCACTCATTTGCTGGAGTAGGGGACGCAACGACGGCTATATGATGCAGCCAACACCCTGGGGTTGTCGACATCCGTCATTCGGATGATTGAGCGGCGGTCGGCGGCCGACAAGATTATTCTGTTGAGCGGAATGACGGGGACAGTGATTCTGATGTGGGCCATTGTCCATTACTGGGGATAAAGTCCCTGCCCTTTCTCCTATGTACATACCCAACACACACTTTCTTTTTCCCTTTCTTTCACTTGCTTTTACGGTTTAAAAGAGTCTTATCCATCTATTCCGCGAGTAGGCGTAGATGAGCGTGAGCGAGGGACCTTGACACTCTACACGTCATGGCCAGGTGTGTGAACAGCAGCGGCGGGCGGAGCGGGCCACGACATTTTTTCCTGCTGCTGCGCGAGGCTCTATCATCTTGTCTTTCCCTTTCAATGGGGACTCGGTATAGCCTTGCTGCGCCGACCTTCCTCCATAGTTCCTGCGACACTTTCTGATGCCTGATGCGTAAGTGCCGCAAGTGACCCTGAGCCAGCAGTAAATGTCCTAGGGGTCCAAACCTGCTACATGCATGCACCTGGTTGGGGGCCAAGAAGCAGTAAAAGCAGTTAATTAATGTGCAGCACTTACTTATCTAGAGTGCAATACTCGAGTATAAACTCGAGCCAGCGGCAGTGGCTCCAACTTTTGTTCGGGTCGCGGATTGTGTTTGACTCACGATGGGCGGAACAGCGCCGCCGCCAGAAATTGGCCGCCGCCACACCACCGCGGCCGACGGTCAATCGCTGTACAAAAGAACTCCGCAGCAGTCCGGCTCCGCAGCAATCCCAAAGGACAAATCTCTTCAACCAGGCCATTTCATAGACAAGCATTAACTTTAACAGCACTGCTCCAGCCGGCAACGACTAGTTCTATCCGTGAAAGTTACGGACATCCCAACAGCATCCGTCTTGATGCGAACAACGCCTTAGCAGCAACCAAGCGACCTTTATAGACGTGTTTGACGATTGGGCTGGCCCGAGCGCAAACGATATACTTAGAACTCTTCTCTACAAACGTCCTTTGGAGCAGGCTCTCCCTCTTTTCACGACCGGCCCGTGTTTCACCCAGTTTTTTCGCAGTAAACAACCCTTTGCATCCACCGACTTTTATCAACCACGGCCGATTGGGAAGCGCCTTGATACTGCCAGATGACAACCAAGGAGGAAGTGCTCCTTTGGGCCGAGGGAATAGAATTGTACCGCAATGGCAACTACGATGGAGCGTTGGATGTTTTTCAGGTCAGTAGCACCATTGTCGGTTGAAGGGTGACGCGCGCAGTACTAACTAAAAGAAAAACAGAACATGGGAGATTACGCACGGATACATTTCAATACGGGCATGATTTATCTCCGCCTGCAAGACTTTCGCAACGCTGTCGATGCTACGTCCCGCTCAACCGATGCCGACCCCTACCTAGCCGTCTCCTACTTCCAGCGTGCCTACGCCTGGTTCATGCAAGAAGAGTATGAACGCGCCGAGAGTGATTATACCACTGCTTTGACACTCCTCCGAGAAAACGACTACATTGATTACTCGCAACTGGGACTGAAATACCGGCTCTATCGCTGTGAACTGCACTTTAACCGGGCCATGTGTGCCCACTCCATCAATGACGCTGTATCGTGTACTCAGGATCTCAACTATGCTCAGCGCGTCATGCGGTCCGAGGAGCAGAAGCGAATTATTGATCGAGCGGCGCGGATGGGCGTGGAAGCCGTTACCCTGTTTACTGTTCCATCTGATGCCGTCTTTGAAGTGTCAGATTCCAAAGTGCGCAATGCGGGGGGTCGACAGTATCTCAAGGACGCCAAAGTCGTGGTCGATAACTCCAACACACAAAACGGACCGAGTTGGGCCGGTTTTGACGGGGCTTTGGTGGTGGACAGCAATAACCCCAGTGGACCAACCATGGAACGCAAAACGGGTGGAACAGTCGTTCGTCGCGTCGACCGCAGCCAGTCAACTGATGACATGAACAACTCCATGCGACCTCGAGCCAATACGCTACCTAACCGCAACAACACGGTCGGAAGCAGTGGGAGCAGCGGGAGCAGCACGGGAGGCGGGCCAGAACGTATGGTGCGTGCGGGATCTCTACCTCTCCGGACAGGAGCCAGCCAGGGACCCGGCAGTGTAGCCGGATCTTCGTTTTCGCGGCAGCGGGATGACATGAGTATGGATAGGAGCTACAATGGCTACGCACTTAACCCTTCCAATGCATCTTTCAGCAACACAAATGGCTCTTTCAAACGCTCAGAACCGACGCGGCTTCCCCTGCGAGCAGACACCTCCTCTCCCTCCCAACGCTCGTTCCCCTCCTCCGCCCGCAGTAACAACAACACCCTGAATGCGTCCATGACAAGAACTCAACAACGTCCATACCCATCGCCGACCAACTCTCCCTCATCCCCCGATTTGGAAAACTACGAACAAGCCCTCCGCGGCCGCATCAAGATTAAACTGCACACGGTCGCCCCGCTCCCCGAACGCAACATTCTGATGCTGGTCAACCCCCAAGATTTGGCCTACAAAAATTTCATGAGCCGCGTGTCGGAAAAGTGTGGGTCAGAAGGTCGATTGACACTGTCGTATCGGGATTCGGACGATACGGACCAAAATGCCGCAGGGTTGATTTCTGTCTTGGATGAAGATGACTTGTCGGTCGCCAGAGAAGTCATGGGCTCCCGAATGGAATTTTGGGTCAGCGAACTCCGTTACTAGGAAAAACCAACCCTTTCAAACGAAAACCTCTTATCATCTGTCAACACCCCACCACTCTGTTTTTCCTTTTCCTCCATATCTGCCACATAGCCAAAAACAACAACACATACACACCCTCATCATGGACATATTCTCTCTCCCCCTCTCTTCTTCTCCGACCGTCTGTACATACCACCACACCATTAATACCTCGAGCATCTGTATATTTGTGTTTGTTCTCCCGGATTTTGAAAGCAAAGTCGTCTCTTATATATATATCATGTGTATTCATTTCCAATCTATAGATATTTGTGCTTTGAGTGATTGTGCGTTCTGTATTTGTTTGTTCACAGATTTGAGAGGGGGAAATTTGGGAAACGTGCTGGATGGGGAGAAGGAAACAGGAGAATTATCCACGGTATCATGACTTGGTGCTTGTTTTAGTGTCTGATGATGATGATGATGATGATGATGACGTTGGAGGTGGTGGTGGTGGAGATGGAGATGGTGCAGGTGCAGGAGGAGTAGTTGTGCCGGCCATTTCAAGATTACGGGCTTCCACTAGCTTCTGATGCTTATTCCATTCTTGAAACCTAAACAATGGAATGAACATCAGAACCGGTTGCCATTTCAGACCCTCATTAGCGCAGTAAACAGAAGATGGGATGCCTCTCCTGGGATGTTCAAGATTGACAGAGCCAAGACTTTCCCCTCTAGTTCATCCACCCCCCAAGAAATAAACAAAGAAAACTACTCACATCACGCCTCCCCCGAACGCAGCCAAGGCCGCAACCTGAGCACCCACCCGCCACCGCTGGGCCATCTGGAACCCGATCGCATCACTCTTGTACATGGCCTTGGACATTCGCCATAAGCCAAAAATCGTTGCTGCGACGGCGGGAAAGATGAAGGGATTTTCACGGTTTTTGCGGCCTGTGCGGGCCCAAAAGCCCTCTGTTAAACATGAATGAGAAGAAGATCTTTACGATTTGGGTGTCCTGGGTGCGAGGGAACTTACCGTCGGATGGAGAGATAGACATTATATGGAAGATTCGCAGTTCAAGAAACGTTTCTCTGAATGTTTTGGGACCAAAAATTCCGACAACGAGGTGACGCCGCGAGTTGATTTGTCCTGTTTGAGCAAATGGAAAAGAGCCGCCCGTGTTGCCGCGGACCCAGCACTTTGAAACCTGCCAAAATCACAAAGCACACCTCTTGGTCAAGCGCAACTTTACTCTCCCTAGCAATATCATCCACCAAGGACGTTGGATTTGCAGGGTATTCAGCATCAAGAACATGGCCGTCTCGTACACGTCGTGGAACATGTCCCAGGACTTGCCGACCTGTCTGGCCGACTTTCAAATTGAGCTAGACCACCCGGAAGTGGTTCTTCGTGCTGATGAAGGAGTAACGGATCCGGGGCGGGCGAGAGGAGATGTGCCGCGCCTACAGGGAAAGGTCGTGCTGGCCTGTTTGGAGGAAATGACCAATGTGCGGGCTGTGACGTTGCGGTTTGTGGGAGGTGTCGTGTCCAAGCGGGTTGCCGACTCGGTAAGTTTTAGATGTCCTATCATTGGTGAAATGCCTTACTGAAATTTCCCTTGAGTAGAGTGATGTTCAGCTCAGAGGACCTCAGAAGCTGTTTGATCGATCCATATATCTGTATGAAAAGGCCAACTCAGAGGCATCCCCACCCACCCTCACGGCTACGACCCACACCTTTCACTTTGCTTTAAAGCTGCCGACTCACATGCCCCCCTCAATGAAGTACCCCCGTGGACAAGTTCAATACATGCTGGTCGCGTCCCTCGAATGGGAACCCACCTGTTGGGGAATCGCCATCCCCGGGTTCCGCGGTTGGCGTAACATTGTAGTCAAACGCGAAGTCATTGTCCGTAAAGTGCCCGGTCGCATGGAGGATATGGTCCGACGCGTTCAGCAGGAGGTGACAGACGACGGTGAGGAAAAACGCGTGACGGTGGTGGAATCCGCCACGTCCCCATCGCGGTCGTCTTTTGCCTTACCAGCCGATGAGGACGAGCCGGACGCGTTCATGGACTTGTTACCTGCCGTCTTGACTTGGTCTCCTCACTCTACCCTGTCACTTGCATACCCAGCTCGCCACCCCCTAACCAACCCTCCTACCCCCTTACCCGTCACCCTGACCAGCACATCCTCTCTCACCAACTTTGACTCCATGACATGGTCGCTCCGCCAACACGAAAAGTTGACTTTTACACATGTAGCAGGCTTCCAGAGGTCAAACCTTGATGCCCCTCAAAACGCAATCAGAGCGCAGGAAGCCGAAGTTGAGGCGGTACTGCGTGCCGAGAGTGTTTTACCTGAAGGCGAATGGCAAATGGGCGACTCGACCGACGTCGATTGCACGGCGCTCTGGCACGCTAATGTCCCGCTGTTGGATGAAGATATTGTGTTTGAGGATGTCCGCGAGAGTTTAGATGTGAGTCTCTGTCGCCACTAAATTCTTACCTATTTTTGCTAAACGCGTCGAACCAATTATCAGACCGAGGTCTTGAAGATCCATCACTACGCCGACATTATTCTAACATACACTCACCCAATTGAATCATCCTCTTCTCCCGAATCAGTTGCTCGCGAGGACGAATCCAAATCCTCGTCTCCAACAGCCTCGGATCCCCCAAAGACGACAACCACCACGACGCACATTTCCCTGCCCATCATCCTATACATTCCGCCTCAGCATCCCGAATTTGTTCCAGAGGAGGAGGAAGTCGACGATCGGCCACCGGCGTACAAGGCTGGCGAGGAAGGCCCACCTGGCTACGGAGACGTAGAGGATGCAGAGGACGCGCCATTAGTTGCCGGTGGACCGGGTTTGAGGAGGCGTAAAGTCTAACCGGTATCCCGCTTTATGCCCTGGCCAGTTATTGATTTCAGTTTTACGTCAAATTTTCTCTAGATATTTTTGGGATAATGGTACATGCACTCTTTTCTTACTATTACTTGGGCTACCGAGTTTCAGATTTTCCTTTATACTCTAAATACATAATCCCGAAATCTACATTGTATATATATCAATTGAGCGTTCCCCGACACCCAGGAGCTCCACACAAACACGGGATTTTATCGTCTTCAATGGGGAATTGATAGTCATAGGTAATCTCCTCCCCACCTTCAATCTCCCGCTTGGCATAAATGACGATCCGCTTTTTGCCGGCCACGGTAATAATCTTTGCGCTGCAGTTTGGTTCACAGTTGTGATTGATAAATCGGGCCATGTTGCCCCGTTTGGTGGCATCAATGATGTGGTCATTATCGATACGGAAGAGGTAAGACGATCCGATGCCTTCCCGCTCGTAGTTTTTCTCACGGTGGTCTGCAACCTATTATTGTATTTGATTAGCCTTTGAGAGCGCGGGACGGGGCAGGAGGAAAGAAATATTACCTTTTGGCGGACAATCTCTCCAATATACTCAATCACGAATTCGTTCATCTCGATGCGCTCCATAGCAAACAACCCCCAATCGTGAATCTTACTTTTAGCAAATTTGAGGCGCTTCCGGCGGCCCTTTAGTTGGTTAAACTTTGTGCTGTCGCTTAAATTCTCGTTGGCGGCCAAAAGAAGTCGATGGTGGATGCGGTTGCCGCGGGCTGACGATGCAGGCGGCTTCTTGGTGGAAGTAGTAGTGGTGGACGGGGGTGGGAGGTATGTTGGATGGGTTGGGGTGCTGGTTACTGGAAGGGTATTGGCGGTCGGGGTACCGTGGGTGAGAGCAAATAGGGTATCAGCGCGGGCTTTTGCGGCCGCAGCTTTGGCTTCCTCTGTTAATCGGTAAAATCCTTGGGTTCGAGCCGAGCCAGAAGTGTGTGGAACAGGAAGAATCAGTGTATGATCTTTTGGGGCATTCAAGGCAGCAGTGATGGCTTCTGGTCCCTCAAAGAGACTGATAGGAGTATGGGTCATAGCTTCTGGGGAAAATGTGTGGGTACCCCACGCAATCCATTCGGCCCATTCGAGGTCCGCGCGTCGTTTACTTCGCTTGGCGAACCGGCGAACCTGTTCTTCCTTTATTAGCTGATTTACGTAAAATTGGTCTTCCTCGCTTAGTTCTGCGAGATGTTTCAGGAGCATAGGATCCTGGGTATCCAGTGGTGCTTCCGAACTGGAAGGTACTAATCGGTCGCTCGGGGCCAATGACCATTCCAGCGGCTCACGGAGCAAATTTTCAATTTCTTTTAAATCAGCCTCGTCATCACTCGACAAGTCCAAGGGAGGTGGTGAGTTTGGGACACGAGGCAAAACAAAGCTTGGGGCTGCAGGAACGCGTTTGATGGGATTGGTCTTTTTCCGTTTGGCACTTGTGGTAGTAGTAGCGCCGGCTTGCCAGGGCGGGGCGGATGCGGAATTCTTACCCCGACCGCGACCACGGCTGCCTCCGCGTATGGCTGTAGTTGATCCTCCACGCCCTCCTGCAGAGGTTCCTTTTACCAATTTCAATGCTGCGGATGCGCTATCAACATCAACATCCATGTCGCTATCGGCTCCAATTTTGGCGGCCTTCTCTGAATTCAACAGCTTCTCCGTTGGCGAAATTGATCCCACTACATCAAGCAGTCCATCATCTCCAGCGTCGACGTCTAAGTCCACGTCCATCTTTTCAGTTTCAACCAATGGGTCAGGCGACTCATTAATTGATAGCTCCATCATGTCTTCTCCCTCTTCATCCGCGTCGTCGGCGGCACTCTCTGTGCCTGCAGGTGTGTCGTGCCCAGACTTGGCCGGCAGCGACTCCGTTGTAACTCTGGCCTTGGCCGACGAGGAGACACGCGTTCGCAGACCATTCAGAGCTCGGTGGACAGCAAGCAAATCAGATGGTATAGGTTCAATCTTTGTACTTGAGCTCGACTTGGTACTCTTTGTAGGCACAGCGGACGGCTTTGACGCACTAACTTTCCTTCCCTTCTTTTCCCCCTTGGATGCTGCGCTAGCCGCTTTCGGAATTTTTCGCGCTTTAGCTGATATTTGTGGGACTTTCGGCACTTCATCCTCAGTTTCAGTCACGGTTTCTTCCCCTGCCATGAACGCTTCTGGTTCCGGCTGTGGTTTCGCTTTTGGTTCCGGCTGTGGTTTCGGCTCCGGTTCCACTTCGTCGTCGCTGTCATACTCGACTCTCGATCTTTGTATTAGAGGGATCTTTTGTTGAACGACTTCGGGAATGGTTGGTGCGGATGCTTCGATCAGCTTTTCTAGGGTGAGTTCTGGCTCCGGTTCTAATATTGATGATACTGGTGAATCTGGAGTCGGTAGTTCTGGACTATCTTCTTTCGTAGGTCCTTTGTCCACTTCGTCTCCCTCCTCATCGGATTGTCCTCCAGAAACCATCTGATCATCAACGGCCGCAGCCTCCTCATCTTCGGACTCATCTTCTTCAGGGCTGGACACCTTCTGCGGCGGAAGGGCGTTATCATCTTCATCGTCTTCCGACGTCGTATACTCGACCCGCTTAATGACCGGCACTTGAGGGGCAGGTACAATGACCGCCTTCTTGGCCTGATTCCCAACGGCCTTCCGCCGCTTGACTGGAACAAGGTCCTCCTCCTCCTCCTCCTCGCTACTGAATATAAGGGCAGCCGTCGTGAATCGCTTATTTTTCCGTGGAGGAGAAGTCGGCACAGACTTTTCGAAGAGCTTCTCGGCAACAGCCTCGTTTTCCTTGCGTGTGTCAGATACAGCTGGTGCCTTGGGTGTCGGGGCTACTGCTTTGCTCGTATCAGGTTTTGACACAGGTTTTGGGGCAGTGGGAGGTGACTTCCTTGGAACCGGCCGTTTCTTGATATGCAGGCCCGCCAGAATACTGCGCTTGTCCAATTTGGAATCCAAATTCACTTCAGCTGCACTTTCGTCTTCAGTTGTTTCAATTATTTTAGGGGCCGTACTCTCCTCGCGGTCCAGTCCCGATGATCCCGACTCAACATCAGCGGTAGCAGGAGTACTTGTCGGTTCCTCTATGACATTAGCTTTTGAAACGACGGGGGCACTCTTGGATTTTTCCAGCTTGACAATCGCTTCACGAGCCAAAGCCTCCCTGTCATCATCTACGACGGACAATCGACGGTCCTCCGGCTTGGTCGGACTCGCTTTGCTATTCGTCTGTGAAGGTTTGGCGTTTTGGGGTATATTTTGACCAGCCCGACCTCGTGATGGGCTGCGTGATATGCGTGAAGGTCGTCTAGGCCGCGCTTTGGTCCCAGAGCGGCCGCGTGACCGCGATCTCGAACGAGAAAGGCTAGCACGCCTACCCGCCCTCGATACAGGCGGGTCTCCCTTGGACGGACGATAACTATCAATTTGAAGTGGGCGTGATGCAGATCTTTTACGCGACTGTGATCGTGTGCGTGACCTTGCCCGGGATAGACCCGAAGGGCTGTACTGGGAACGATATCCAGGACGCCGCCTTTGATCACGGCTTCTTTGTGGATCCCGAACACGGTTTTTCTCCAAGGAACGAGACCGGCTGCGACTCCGGCTTTGACGGATAGATCTCCGTCTACCACCGCTCCGACTACGTCTTGTGCTACGGCTTCGTGAGCGTCGGCGAGAACGGAGAGGAGAAAGAGTTCGCCCCGTGCCAGAGTGCCGTCTCCTGCTGGGACTACCGCGGGAGCGAGATCTGCTCCATCGCGGGCTCCTTTGCCTCGAAAAATTCCTCCGACGTATTGGACTGCGACTGCGACTGATAGAACGCCCGCGATGAGTTGAGTGATCACGATCCCGCCCTGGAATATAAGAATCGGTTTTGGTGCCCCTTGCGGGTGCATCCAAGCCTGGGACACGATCCCGCCCTGGGACATAAGAGTCGGTTTTCGTTCCCCTTGCGGGTGCATTTATGCCTGGGATACGATCTCGCCCTGGGACGTAAGAGTCAGTTTTGGTGCCCCTTGCAGGTGCATCCGTGCCTGGGACACGATCTCGCCCTGGGACGTAAGAGTCGGTTTTGGTGGCCCGTGCAGGTGCATCCAACCCTGGGATATAAGTGTCAGTTTTGGTTGCCCTCGTAGAAGCAAATGAGTCCTTCCGAGGGGCAGCCAACACTGGGACATATGAATCGGTTTTAGTAGGCCTGGCCGGAAGAGAGGAGTCCACTCGAGCAGGAGCCAAGGGAGATGTATGGGGCGCATGGGAATCTTTGCGTTTCGCGGGAGGGGCAGAGGGTCGGGATTGTTGTGGGTTGAGGGGATCTCTAGTGGAGCTGGCCTTTGCAGATATATGTGAATCTTGTTGAGCCGGGGGAGAAGTATGGGAGGATGAAGGTTGGGCACCTGCGTGCGTTGAAAGTGAGAGAGAAGATTTGGCTGGTGAATTTTGAGCGGCATGGTCTTTTGTGGTTGAGTTCGACGTTTTCGGACGCGATGCAACAGGTTCGGTGTGCGCTGCGCGTAAAATTCGTGATCTCACTGCTAGATCAGGAGGCGCGAGCACCTCCGATGATTTAGGTTCCACTTCCTTTTTCTGCGACGGCAGATTGCCAGTGACAGGTTCTATGGACGTGGATTGCTGGGAGATTTGGGGCCCATCAGTTATTGAAGCCCGTTTTATGACAACGCCAGCAGGAAGACGAACAGCGGAGAGTGACTCGGAAAGGCGCCGTGAAGATGACAAACGAGGTGAAGAAGATCCGCTCAGTCGGTGTGACGGCGGAGGTGGGGGTGGAGGGATATCGGTAGATCGAAGACCTGGCGGTCGGGTGGCACCGGATCCTAATGGCTCCGTGTAGGTTGGACGACCCGATGGTGGAGGAGGTGGTGGCGGAAGATTCTCCGAAGGCCTAGACGACAATTTGTTCGCTGAGGAGCTTGATGATACTGAATGCAGAGGTGGTGGCGGGGGTGGAGGAAGTTGAGAAGTTGGGATAGCAGCGCTGAATGATGGCGAGGTTTGCCGAGAGTTGAGACGTAATGATGATGGGAACCGCGGTTTCAGTAGATCGTCAATTGCGGCTCGCTTGCATACTCCTGTATCTCATCTTAGGCATACGGCTGCCTGGACACTCATGGATCCATCAACTTACCATCGGGATCCAACTTCACGCTCACTACACAACCATCGACAACGCTCCCATCAACCTTTTCAATAGCAGCTTTGACGGCTTTCCCCGCAGATCCACTATTTCCACCAAATACTACAGACGCAAACCCCGCATTCCGCGCCGTATGTGGGTGCACATGTTGAATCGCGGATACTAGTTCTCCGAACGGAGCAAATAGGTCTTTCAGTGCCTGAGATGAAGTATCTAACGGAAGGCCGGAGACGAATATGCTTCGTGAAGCTGCAGTTTTTTTGGGGTTGCTCTCACTCTATGCGTGCGAATGATTAAAAAGAAGAAGTGAAAGTCGAAAATGTGCATGATCTTACGCTCTCACTATACATCACTTTCTTGAGAACCCGCATCAGTCGCTTTCTGCCTTTCCCAAAACTTGCGTGCCCGCTCCATTCCCCTCGTGGATCCTTCAGTGGTGTATCCTCTACTTCATTGTCACCGACTTTGACCGGGTTCCCTTCAACCCGATACACTCGCGTCCCTTTACCGCGCTGATTGGGTAAATCGGGCTCATAGACAACTTTCCAATCCACGCCAGGCGGAGGAGCACCCGATGATGGGGGTCGTCGATGTTTGGTTGATGAAGATTTGCGGGACGATGATGTAGAAGATACATGGCGTTTTGATGAAGATCCGGAAGCGCGTTCCACTCCAGATGCCTGCGACTTTCTCTTTTCCGAATGTCGCTTCTCCTTTGTTGCATGAGTTTTAGGAGGAGAGGAGTTTCTTATTGAAGGCTTGGAGTCGGAAGTTGCCTTGTTCGGTGCTCCTCCAAATATTGTATCGAGAGTGTTTGTTGCGGGAAAGTAACCGCCTGCCGTCGACATCTTACTGCTGTCCCTGCCTTCCACCATCTTTTCCGACGGCGGATCCTCCCCACCGTGCATCGTAACTCGAAAATCCTCCGGCTGCTTTTGATAATAACGTCTTGATCCTGGAATTCTGGAGGTCGTCCACAAAACAAAGCGGATTTTGGACTGAGTTGACCAGCGTTGATGACTCACATTTCAGGGAAAAGCCAAAGTTGAAAGTTCGAAAGCGCCGACCGAGTGATCTGCCGATCTTTACCGAATATGAGCGACGAAATAGGGTGAGGACCAATCTCCGTGCTGCCGGGTCCTTTGGCTTCTTGGAAAACTTTCAACCCTGCCTCTCGTTTGAGAAACCACCTTATTTAGAATCTAGCGGCTGACAAGGACGGTTTGAACGGAGGCGGTGGAGATTTATTGCCAACCTCTTCGTCAAGGTTCAAATCAACGAAGAAGACAGCTGATTGTGAATTTTACCTCGGAGATACGAGGAGAAGCATCAAACTGGCCGATTGGATCGAATGTCCGATTGATATGAAACTCAACATCTCGACCTGCAACATATCGCGCATTTTAGATGTGAATTATGGACGACCCGACGAACTACGTTGCAGGGACGACAACATTGAAATGTGTATTATCTTGTACACCAGTTCATTCCAAATAACGGAATCTTTCAACCGGACCAGTCCGCATATATAAAATTACAATAACCAGATGAAAGTCTGGTTCTAGAAAGTAGGCAAATTCAATGTTGTGAACGTGAAAGTACCGTAGGACCTTTTGTACAGGACGCGATTACCTTGAACGATTACGCTTGTAGATGCAGACGCGGCCGGACAAAGATGGACTGCGTTATGCAGCGTTTGCAAAGCGAGCATGATCTACAATCTGATCCACAGTGCACGGCTTATGGCAGGTGAAAATTTTTACAGTGCATACATCGTGGGATTCCCATAAAGCATTATACATTACTGGCCACGGATGTATGGCGACAGATATGTACCTCTCGTGGATAGGAGAATCTCATTCATCTAGCTATTAGCGTTGTTCACATTGAAACGTTTAGTTCAGAAATTGCTCGGCAAAAATATGTTGGGAGCAGGTGCAGAAGCCCGGGGATGTGTGAGAATGGTTAGCCATCCCGCGCAATTATTGTGGATTTGTGGCATATTACAAAACGGTGTGTAGACTGTACTCGAGTAGAAGAAAGACTGTTGTTCAAATCATCGTCAGAGACGACAAAAATCTGATCCCGACCTGATCCCGACCTGATCCCGACCTGATCACGACCTGATCACGACGAGAAAAAAATGAATGCGCTAGCTGGGAATCGAACCCAGGCCGCTTGCTTGGAAGGCAAGCATGATACCATTTCACCACCAGCGCCGATGAAATTCTGAGGTGTAGGCAGTGTCTGTATTGTCAGAGGCCTTGGGGGAACGAAGGATTGCATCTTTTTGCGGGCGCGACCCAGGCAACCCAACTCCCCCTTAACCAGGTTTCACACACATCCAAGTCCGCCAATTGACTCTGACAAGATTCTGTGATAGTCAACAAGATGGGTGGAAAGTGTATACGGATGGGGTCAAGTTTCTAGTGTGACTTTGTTAGGTAGGGGAGTAACCCGCGCTTGAACGAGCCTTTTTATGAGCAACATATATTACACGTCTCCCTAACTCCAGGACGAGTCTCCTGGAATACGCAATACTATGGTAGTCTAGACTACTACGTCTTTCACTACCATCCATCCACTAGCTTAACGGCCTGGTATGATCGGTTTCATCGCTGACAGAGGGCCCTCCCCACAGCTCCTTCCGAGTGTCCCAGCCTCGTCAATGTTCTGAAAGTGTGTCGCTAATGGACTCCCGGTTGTGGAGGTAAAGATCCCACTTGTGAAAAAAAAGTTTCTGGTCGTTGTCCTCCTTGAGTGTTCATGAAGAGGGAAATGGCGAGTATGTTCATGGCAGCGATGTAATCACGATTCATCACCCGCCCACCAAAACGTCTCGACACATCCTCAAGGCCCACCACCGTTGACGGCCACCGAAGAACCCTTCACAGAGATGACAGACTCTACTGATGTTATATTCGCCAATGAGTCGGAGTTCTAAAACTCGACGTTTCAGTTGTTTTCTTGATTGCTTGACTTAGGTACGAGCAATATTATGGAATGGTTCTCAATCCGCCTGTCCTGGTCCAGTGCGGTTGCCTCGACTGTTGTGAGCGAAAAGGCCAGCGCCAAGCGATTCCACCTTTGAACGGTTTGAGATGGTGTGCCACGCTTTCTCCTTCCGGATGTAGCTGTTGATATTCGAGCGACGATGACGGGGGCGAAAGTAGTGGTCGAGGATAAGGGTCAGGTTGGGTAGGAGAACGCTCCAATAACCGCCGAAGAGTTTTGTACGTTTCCGGCGACAAGAGGTCGATCGCCTGCGAAACTGTGGTTGCACTACGTAGCCACTTCTCCCGTCTCCGCTTCGCATCAGTGAATCCACAGAGTTTATAGTAGTGGTGATTGGTGACATTGTGTTCCCTTCCCATGTTGTTGACAGCGTAGAATGGATCCCGTCGATTAGGAACAGCGATGAATTGCTAACGAATTGCTACCCTGTGGTAGCCTGCGCTGCATGCAATCCGTACTCTTGATCTAAAAGTACGGAATACGAGCTATTCCAACTTGTGAATTGCCATTATGAAATATTCGACGATGCATGTAATACGACGTACGCCCACATGCCGGGGGCCACATGCTGCCATGCAGCCTCTGTGGACGAGCGGAAAACAAGACGGGTCCCCAATCTCTGGTGTCAGAACAAACATTAATCTCACTGTACCATTTTTGATACTCGAGGTGAGCTGAGTTTGTGTATAAAAGTTCATCATATAAGAGATGGGGGGTCGGGGTTGGCCCAGACGTAGAGTCCGCAATGCAAACGTGACGTTCTTCCGCAGTGAAAGGTACGGAAGAAGACAGGTTTTCTGCGTGTTCAAAACGCCTCGAGATCTTTGGACTTCGAAAGTCGGATTGTTGGGAGATGCTGGGAATGAATCTGGATCTGTAGGAGAAATTGACAGAATTTAAAGCAAAAATCTGATCATGTGACATGCAAGCCACCACTCTGAATCTCACTCCCCAGCGCACAACTGCCTTTTCCACCGAAATGAAATGTACAGCCACCTGACCCGGCCGATTTTTTCCCAGACTTTTTTCTGGACGCAAGTCGATTAATAAAAACCTCACAGACAAGTACCCAGATATGACTGGGATCCTTCTATATTGATTTAAGTTTATGTTGTAGCAACCAGGGACCCAAAACAACACCAAAAGTGCGGCTTTTTGAGGCATTCTTGGTTAACAGTGGGGAGGATGTACATTTGGAGGAAAAATGTGCCCCGGTGGAATTGGCTGAAAATGAAGTATATTGTTCGTTTATATGTATTCTACGATATGTGATGAGCTCAAGGCTGTAGATGCGGTCAATTGTGTGCTTGAAAGTGGCCACCCCCGGGGCTTATAGTAGAGACATGAAAATACGCAACATAACTCTTCGGTAATCGCAGAAGCAATCGTGCACAAACTTTTACAATAACAATAATCGTTGGAGTTGGATTGGTAAATGTAGCTAACTTTGGGTGAGTCCAATTAGGCTTTTTTCCCACAATAGCTGCAGATGGCAAATTATGCTTATGCGGGGCATCTATGTACCAAACTTGATAACAGCGCACCTTTCTCTTTGTTGCCGTGTTTGAGAATATTTTTTTTGCCTTAGATGTAGATGTTGGAGGAGTTGATAGTGCGCTTTTCCAACATTTTGCGCAGTCATACTGACCAGAGATGATCTCTAAGTTGTCAAATATGTCTTGAATTTATTCTGAGTTGTATCGGAGCAGTGGGGGTAGACGATTTAGATCCCAAAAAAACCAAAAATTCTTACATAGCGAGGCGTCCTTATGTCTGGCATCAGTACTAAAATATAATGTAATGTCTTTGTCAAGGCGGTGATGAGCCGGCCAAGATCTCCGTGAGATAACGATGGACTGTTCTTGGTCTTGCGAATAATACACCCGGGGGTGAATGCATCTTTCTTTTGCTCTCTGGAGTCTTCAGTTTACGAGCTGAACCTCTGTTAGGGGACAAAAGTCGGCCTCCACATCGTAGCGGTGACCTGTTTTTGGGGGGGCTACCCACCATGATTGCTCGAATGTGCCCCGGTGGATTTGCTTCAAACTTGGACTAGAGCGAGATTAGGTGGTAATTGAGGAGATTTGGGGATCCTGATCGCTTCACTGTGTGGAGGAATGAAGTGGCAGGTCCTGGCAGGGGGGGTGATCTAAAATGACAATCGCCGTCAACAAAGGGCACACAGCTGATACCATAACCATACAGTGCTGCATGAAATCTCACAGGTCTACCGCAGCATACTCAATCTTGAGTTTCAGAAGACTTAAGCGTAACTTTACTACATTTTTTGTTGACTGACAGGTCCATATTGATTTTGCAAGTTGAATTTCGCGAGCGCGTCAAAACTCCGATTACCTCAGCGAGGCTGGTATGTTCATTTCGGTGAAAAAGGCAGTTGTGCACTCCCAACTAGTGTCACGTGTGTCCAAAATGGACACTGCGCAATGGGTTGTCACCACCCTGGGCTCGAGCAGAGAATCGCCGAGAATCGTGGGAGTTTCGGGGACGAGTAGGGCTACCAGCCTAGTAACAAAGCTACACCGAATTCAGTATTTAGTCTAGCCTAGACAAATTCTGAACTCGAAATCCGGTCAGAATTAGTCTAGGTCAATTTCATATGGGTGGGTTCAACTCAAGTTCAACATTCCACATTTTAATATGTGAGTCCACCTAGACTAATTCTGAACCTCGACGAATTCTCGACCTAGACTAAATACTGAATTCGGTGTACCTGTCAGGCAACCTGTGCGTTCACTGCGTACTCAATTAGATCAGAAATGTTCGGGTTTAGTTAGGTACATAGGATACATTGATTCAGTTTGAAAAGAGACAGATGAAGAGTCCGGATTCTATAATATATACTCTAAATTAATTGGAAACAACTTCTTCTCAAAACGCCCAAAAAGCACCAATCAATGCCGCCAAGGAGAACAGGGCATTGGGGATGGCAGATAGTGATCCCGCGCCTGGAATATCCAGCTGTGGTCCTCCATTACCACCGGTAGTGGATGACCCTTCACGTTGCGGCTTCCCACATGTATCCGAGATCTGCGTTCCAGCCAGTGAGCCGACCGCTGTGTTGATGGGAGAGAGATCACAAAGTTTGGAGTTATCGTCGACAACGACAGAGGGACCAGCGACCTTGATTGTCGACAAAGCTTTCACGTCCGCCAAAAGACCATTGTGGGTGATTGTAAGATTGGAGATTGTAGCCAGCTTCAAACCATCCAACGAAGTGAGCGAATCGAGGCGGCTAATGGAGACGGCTGTGCCGTTTACGCCCGAGTTGAAGGCTGAGAGTGGAGCCAGAGACTTCAAGTTGGGCATTCCTTCGATAGAGATGGCATTGATGGCGAAAGGTCCCGCAGGAATCTTGTCAATGGTGGTTAAAAGCGTGTTGTTCCTGAGGTCAACCATCATTCCGACACTCTTCAAGTTTTCAATGCCGTCCAGACCCGCCAACCGCGGGTTGGAATATATAGAAAGACCAAACTGGTACTTGGGCGACTTGTCCGCATTGATTGACGTCAATGATGCCAACCCAGCGATCGAGACAAGTACTGGGTTCTGGTAAATGAGTAATCCTCCCGCGACGCTTGTCAACGTGTTTAAACCGAAAACATTGGCGAGTTGTGGGTTGTCGTGGATGAAAAAGTTCTCTCCAACAGTGCGAAGATTTGCCAGACCGGTCAGTGTTTTGAGACTAGTGACGGCCAAGTCCAGGGAGAGCTGAATGCTCTGAATGTTGGCCAGCGCATTCAAATCAACAATATCTCCACCCGTAATCTTGAGTGACCCGAGGAAATTTGTGCAGGTGGCCGGGATGAGAGCCTTCAAAGCAGCAGCGTTCTCGGCATAAGACCACTGATTCAGCACTCCACATGTCGAGCCGGCCGGAGCAGGCAGGGTAGTACCCGTGGCAGCAGGGCCTGAAGCTGTTCCTGTCGCTGGAGGAGCGGTAAGTGTAGTAGGAGGAAGGGCAATGGGAGTGGTTGATTGCGCGAATACTGCAGAGGAGGCCAGCGCGAGGACACCAACGCTCGAGAGGCGGATGAGGTGCATTGTGAGGTGTTATGGTCTGTTTGCAGCGGGCGGATAGGGAATAGAAGTTGGTTGGGGGGTAGGTGATGCAAGGCGAGGCGACCCGAAATGCAGCTCCGCTTCTTGAGCTGCTTTGAGCGCGCCGGCGGGCGAGAATTTGCTTCATCCCAGAAGCGGTCAAATGGGGGTCGACCCTCGCGCCTTGCGCAGCACTTGCGGACGACCCAAACATCACCGTTCCTCCCAAGAAACGACATCAGAAAGTTTCTTGGGGATCTGGTGTCCTGGTAAAATGTAAAAAAAAACGGGCCAAGGCCAGGTACACAAGTCCCGGCCGTAATCAAGATTTGGCAAATTACTCTGGAGCGAAAAAGGAAGCAGAGTCTTGTTTGATAAAACAATCGTCGAATGAGATACTCCAACAATTCTACCACCATACTCTGTCTGACTTGATTGTCATCAGAGCATAATAATTGTTGCATCAAACTTGGCATCCAGCAGCTCCTGAGCTTCTCGACGCGTCCAACCATCGCGCTTGACGCGTTCGATCTTTCTGACCATGACCGTCAGCAAACTCGTTATTTTCCTAGTAGGACCCCCACGGACAGGAAAAAGCGCCATCAGCGATTTCCTCGCCGATTTCGCCGAAACACTTGTTTCCACCGAGGAGTATCATCCAACTCAAGGGGTTCGGTGGGTCAATGGATCTAAAGTCAAAATCTTATGCGCCTAAACTCATGATGTTACCGCAGAATTTTGGAATTTGATCGAACTATCAAACCCGATACATCCAAAAAGGATGTCACTGTTGCTTGTGAATTGTGGGATTGTAGTGGGGATACAAAGTTCCAACCCTGCTGGCCAGCAGTTGCTAATGGCGCCAATGCGGTCATCTATGTAATGGCTGGAGACATTCGGATAGAGCGAGAAATGGAGGACTGGTTAGTGTTGTTGCTAAAAGGACTCCCCGCTTCAGCTTGTGGCCTACTCATGCATGATACACAGGTACCGGTTATTTCCAAATCTCACCGACAAGCAGATGACAATCTTTGCATATGGTTCTACATCCTCATCCGTCAAGAAACCACGTATCCCTTCTTCCTCCCCATTGGGTCGAGTTTCTGCCGTAGTGACAGCGGCAGATGCGCCAGACGCTCTTAAAGCCGAATTTGACGCATTCTTGGTAAATGTATGGACAGCTATGCAAGAAAAAGCAGAGCGCGAAGAGCAAAGTTTGATGACATAGTACTTTCCCATGCACTCAAGATCCTGAACATTGCGTGTATCTCGCTATAGACTGAAAATAGTGTACAAAACAAAATCGTAGGTGTAAAATAAGTTATTGGTATGCGTTTCATCAAAAAAATCAAAAAAGGAATGTCCACCCCCCGCTTTCAATGAACAAAACTGGTCCCACCGATGGGAGGAGTCTTCTCCATCTGAACAACCATATCCCGAACTCCCATCTCTCCAAATATGCCGAGCACTTGCATTCGCAACTTCTCTTCGTCCGTAACGTCTGGCCGCATCAAGATTTTGATGGTTCCCACCGGGCGTCCTTGCGTCAGCTCCCAAAAGTGCGCCTGGGAAAAACTGACAACGCCTTCAAGAGATTTAACCTATTATACACAATGTTATGAGATGTATTTATTTGCAGAGGGGCAGCGGTGATCTGACCTTTCGATATGCGTCCGTTAGTTGATGATCCAGCTCAAGCGGCACACGTTGTAGGAGTGTTTGCCCAGAGCTTTTCAACAAGGGCCACAGACTGGCGATTGTCAATATTGCAATAAATAAGGAGCAAAGAGGGTCAGTCCATTGCCAACCTGCCGAAAATAACAGTGATTAAAATGAAGTCCGACATTAAGTCCTATTTCAATGATTCTTACCGTAGAACTTTATGAGGAGAGATGATATTATGACGCCAACAGATCCAAGGGTATCGGATAGGATGTGAAGAAACATTCCTATTTACGTTGTCAGACGGTGTAAGTGCACGGATTCTTTCCAAGCAAGCTCACCATGCATGAGATGATTGTGGCCGTGGCTATGACCATGGTCGTGACCATGATGAGCGTGCGAGTGTGAATGAGAAGAACTGTGGTCGTGGTCGTGCTTGTGCGCATGGCCGTGGTCATGGCCATGGTTATGATCATGACCATGACCGTGATGGTCCTGTCCGTGTGAATGATCATGTGATGAATGGGAGTGGGAATGACCGTGGTCGTGCGCTGGAGAATGGGAATGCGAATGACCGTGATCGTGCGAGTGGCCGTGGGCGTGGCCATGATCGAATGCAAATATGCCAACTAGATGGTAGGCTCAATCAGAACGGCCCGTTTACAAACGTGCTCCAGAATGTTATTACCTAGATTGACCAGCAATCCCAAGACTGACACCACGAGAAGCTGATTCGATTCCTCGATAATTTGTGGATCATAGAATCGCTCAAATGCCTCCCAAATGATATTCCAACTTGCAAATAGCAATGCAAGTGCGTTGATAAATCCAGTCAGCGTTTCGACTCGTCCATAGCTAGATGTCAGTTATTATGTTAGCACGAGGGATCTGCTTGGCGCATAACAGTGTCGGTTTGCATACCCATAGGTGTACCGCTCATTTGATGCCCATTTAGCGATAACACTAGCTACCAATGAGAATATGATAGCTGTAGAGTCAAACAGCATGTGCACGGCATCGGCCGTCAATCCCAGAGAGCGAGTCCACCATCCGTAGAGAAACTCCACCCCCGTGAACGAGATATTCAACAAAAGAAAGAAAAAGATGTTTCTTGTTGCCTTGTCGCTGATAATGGAGCGTACATAACGCTTGACCAAGCCAAGATAGTCTCCTTGTCGGTGCTTTCCAGACGAGTAGCCGAGCTCTGTATACCCTGCCGAGGTACTCTTATACAGCGGCAGATCGGCGTTGCTCCCGCCTATGGTGATGGAGTGCAGCATTGCCGACTCTTTTTTCCGTTCTTTTGCAAAGTTGCTCGAACCGCCAGGTGGTCAAAATTCTGGAGGGGTTGACCGCTGCGAAATCGGGGTTTCTGCCGCGTACGACTTGCTGGAATTGCTGCAGATAAAATCTACGACACTGTCAACAGATTTCGAGGATACATTAGGCGGATTTTTGATGAAAGGAATCCATAGATCTGCAGCATATCCAGGACATGCTGCCCTTTATAAAGGACCCTTGCGCCTCCCGGCAAATTTTCAGCTCCGTCCAACAAACACTAACACTAACAAACACTTAACAAACATTGCATTTACTAGGCCTTCTCGAAGTATCTTGATCTCCCTCGATTTGGGCCAAAGGAAGAACAGCGATACATGCGTCAAAATATGCACTACTTATCAGGGTACTCGCAGGGAACTCGCTAGATGCGGTCGTAGATGCTACTGATGTTACAGATGCCGGCGAGGCTCACTGCAATGCTTACTTGAATAGAAATCCATCCTCTATTTTACAATCATCTCATTGGTCTGACCAGCGATAGCCATATAACTTGAGTCTCGAAGTACAGTTGACATGAATGCAAGATGTGGCGCAGTTGCAGGATTGGTTGACACTCCGTCGTTCGGAATCCCAGAGTGAGTAAGGCAGTCATGATCGCAATAGGATTTGGTACGTTTCAATGCGTGAGCGTGACTCAAATTTGAAAGATACTTAATAAAGAGAATATCAGAGGGCTCTGCGAATAAGATTGGAGTCGGAATCCTCCGCCATGCACCGGACGGTACCGTTTCTGTTCTAGCCAATGTCCGCCAAACCTACATTACACCACCAGGACAAGGTTTCCTGCCAAAAGACACAGCTGCTCATCATCGCCGGGAAGTGATACCGCTCACAAAGGCAGCGTTGAAAGAAGCTAGATTAACGCCTGCGGACATTGATGTCATCTGCTTTACAAAGGGTACATTTGGACCATTTGTTTATGAACCGACAGATGAATGATACATCTAGTAGGTCCGGGTATGGGAGCACCCCTGGCTTCAGTAGCTCTAGCTGCAAGGACTCTGTCACTTCTGTGGGGAAAGCCACTAGTGGGAGTGAATCACTGCATTGGTCACATTGAAATGGGAAGGATGATTACCGGGGCTGATAACCCAGTCGTTCTGTATGTCAGTGGGGGGAATACGCAAGTGGTTGCCTACTCGGAGCAAAGGTTGGCTTGTCCTGTACCACTTTTGAGATGCAATGCAAGGGCTAAATGGGAAACTTATAGGTACCGCATTTTCGGCGAGACAATAGACATTGCCATAGGGAACTGCCTGGACCGGTTTGCGCGAATAATAAATCTGCCAAACGATCCAAGTCCAGGATACAACATTGAACAAGGCGCTAAGCGGTAGGAATCGCGTCGCAAAGATTTTTGATCGACAACTCAGCAACTATTACTTAGAGGAAAGAAGTTTTATGAACTTCCATATACCGTTAAAGGCATGGATGTTTCCTTCTCCGGCATTCTGTCCTTTGTCGAAGGCCTTGCAAAGACGGCCTTGAAAAGCGGAGAGTGTACCTCCGATGACCTTTGCTTCTCGCTCCAGGAAAACATGTTTGCAATGTTGGTAGAAATTACGGAACGAGCCATGGCGCATATTGGAAGCAGGGAGGTTCTGATTGTAGGAGGAGTTGGATGTGAGTTTGTACCTATTTTGTGATTCGAGCATGGCACTAATAGTGTTTCGCAAAGGCAATGAACGTCTTCAGGAGATGATGGGTCAGATGGTTTCCCAGCGCGGAGGACACCTGTTTGCAACCGACGAGCGGTAGGATATCCGACTCACGCTAGCACTTTCTCTTTGCTCATTCAGTCAATCAAGCTTCTGTATCGATAATGGTCTAATGATCGCGCAAGCTGGACTTCTCGCGTTCAAAACTGGGTACACGACTCCCTTGTCAGAAACGTGGTGTACGCAACGGTATGAGTTGTAAGAAGGAGACCCTAGTGTGGCACAACTAACGAAACCCTGTAGATTCCGCACAGATGAAATGCATGTTTTGTGGCGATAAGATGGACCTCATGCAGACACGCGCCACGGCGCTCGCAACTCCTGTATATATAATGTCGATTCGCAATTTTGTGTACTGGCGATTGAATCACAATCTCAACTCTATAAATTTATCTATCACTTACCCATAAAGTCTCCACCACTCCTTTGTACAAAAGCCCTGTTGCGCTTAATCATGTCGGCAGCACTAGTTCCCTGCATGACAGTTGCGCGGTGCATGTCCCGGACAAAGCTTTCCCCCTTACTTCCCCCCGCCTGCTCAAGACGCTTCATCCTCGCAGCAAGATCTTTGGCGTCCTCCTCCGCCTGCTTTTTCCGTTCCAGCTCCACGCGTTCGGTACGGGCTTGGTCCCAATCCTGAGCGTCTTTCTGCATTTCGGCCAAACGGCTTTCCCGAGCAGATTCAAGTGCTGACGTTCGGGCCTCGTACTCAACCTGTACGGAAGAGAGGAGGGCATCCGCTTTGTCGCTGGACGATTGCGCTACACTTGCCGCAGGTGCTGATGCCGGTGGGGCGGTTGTCGGAAGGCGGGAGGTTCGTACTGGAGGAGACGCGGGCCGACGCACTCGTCTGTCCGGAGATGGGCTGAGCCGTCGTCGGGGAGGTGTTCGGGATGGGGAGCGACGCGAGCGTCTAGGCGAGGGCGAGCGGGAGGGTGATCGTCTTCGATGGTAAGAGCTCGATGGGTAGCGCCGGTAGGCTGGGGATCTTGAGCGAGAGGGAGAACGCGAGCGCGGGCGGCGTTGGACGGATGCTCTAGGCCTTTCTCGGTAACTATTATTGGTATAGGAGCCGCGTCTGGAGTAGTCTGGTGAGGGAGAGCGAGATCGTCCACGGTGTTGGGGTGACGGGGAGCGTGACAAATGGCCTCTGCGCGTTGGTGCACGTTCGACATGGCCCTGGCGACTGGCCTCTTCATACGAACTTCCATTTCTGGACCGATGAGCGATATCTTCTTCAGAGCCACTGTCACTGACTAACCGCTTGTCCCTTTTCTCCCTTTTCTCCTTCTTTTCTTTTTTGCCCTTCTTCTCCTTTTTGCTTTTCTTGTCCGATTTCGACTTTTTTTTGGATTCTTTCAATTTTTTCAACTCTACAGGATTATTCAAGACGGACTGCAGCGAAGCCTGCTCACGTCGTTTAATGGAAAGTAATGGATCTTCCCTGACTTTGGCCTGTGTGTCCCGGACCGAGTTAGCTGACATTCCATATGCATTTGCTTTCTGGAAAGCTGCTGCCGAGTCCATCTCCTGCACCGACTGTCCCTGCTCGACCAGCCGATCGACTCGTTTCTTTCCAAGCAGGTATGCTTCACGCTCATCATCCACCACTTTATTTTGACCAGCAGCTCCAGAATACATCCAGTCTAACCGTTCCGCTCGCTTCTTTCCTCCAGTAGCCTCGGCCAAGGCCTGGAGTTCCATCAGCTGACGTTCCTCATTCTTCTCCTTCAAGAGCTGATCCAGCTTCTTTTGCTCTTCGCCGGCCTCTCGCTCCTTCTTCCATACTTTCTCCTGGTTCCGGAGTGTACCTGGATGCCAACTTTTCTTCAAATTCTACAAACGTCCAAAACACCAGTCAGTCGACAATGGACTGTCATGAAGAACTAGTAGCACGCACCAGATCGCCTCCACCCATTTTTACTGTTGTTTCACGACGATAGATATAGGTAGAAGTCCAGAGTGCACCGAAGTTTGCCTGCTAGATTCTAAATTTGCAGGTTTGCAGATCACTCCCAGTGGAATCGGCGAATATCGTGACACACGCCTTGAGCTGCGCTGCGGAGTTCGCAGCGAGCGAAACCAAAAAACGTCGTCAGTATGTCTGATTGTCACTCTGGGGCCTGTACGTCCGGCCATCCTCTTGGCCGGCATCAGAAAGACATGAACTGGTAATCAAATTGCACATCATAACAGCTGCACTAAACATCAAAAATACAAATGTTATGTGCATAACTACAGAGTCTTTCTTGTTTGAGGATACTCGGCTCAGCAGAGAGGGAGAAGGTACTTTAGACCCCTGGAACCTTCTCTTTCTTTGCTTGCCCTTGCTCTTCTCAACTTTCGATCCTTTTAGCCTTTTGAGCTCCACAGGATTGTTCAATGCGGACTTGAACAATGCCTGCTCGCGGCGTCTGATGGCAAATAACGGATCTTCCCTAACTTTCGCTTGGGTAATCTGAAGCGAGTTCGCTGCCATCCCATATGCATTCCCTCTCTGGAAAGCGGCTCCCGCATTCATCTCCCGTGCCGACTGTCCCTGGTCAACCAAGCGATCCAGTCTTCTCTTTCCGAGTAGGTATAATTCCCGCTCATCTTCCATTACGACGTTTGTACCAGCGGTTCCGGTGTACATCCAGTCGCTCGCTGCTTTCCTCCTGCAGCCTCAGACAGGGCTTGCAATTCCATGAGCTGGCGTTCCTCGGTCTTTTCCTTCAGTAGTTGGTCTTCTTCTTCCGTTCCTCGCCAGCTTCTCGCTCTTTTTTCCAAACTTTCTCCTGGTTTCGAAGTGTCCCGGGATGCCGTCAGTTAGCAATCACAAAGAAAGGAGTAGCACGCACCAGGTCGCCTCCGCCCATATTGACTATTCTTCACAGTGTGAAATAAAAGGAAGAAGAATAAGTTGCGTTGCCGCTGGCTCGACTTTGCAAGACACCAACTCTGCGGAGTGGCGCTGATGACACACGCCTTGCGGCGATTCAGCGAATCTGTCAATTTCTACCAGCTGCGGCCATGGGGCAACTAATCTCCAAAGACAAGGCCAAGGGCCATAGGACAATATCAAGAGACAAGGCATCTCCAAAGGACAAGGCTATTCTGGACCTCAAAATCCAACGTGATAAACTGAAACAATATCAGAAAAAGGTATTGCATATAGTTGTCATGGTCTAGCGGCGAGGATAACCGACGCTCTCTGCAACTTTTAGATACAAGCTGTCTTGGACCAGGAAGTTGCAGTCGCAAAGCATCATTTGAAGGCCGGTGACCAGGGCCGTGCTCTTCTTGCATTGAAAAAGAAAAAGTATCAGGAACAACTGTTGATTCAGACTGATCAACAACTGTTTACATTGGAGCAACTGGTGCGTGTGGTTCAAATGCTAATTGCGGCAACTAAGAGGCTGATAAATCTCCAAAGACGGGACAAATAGAATATGCGCTCGTGGAACAGGACGTCATTAAGGGTCTGGAGCAAGGAAATGAGATCTTGAAGCAAATTCATCAAGAAACGTCGTTGGACGCGGTCCAAAAACTGATGGATGATACTGCAGATGCCATTGCATACCAAGCTGTGAGTTTACCAGAAGGCTCTATCTACTCGCATCTACAGATACTAACTTACGTACGACAGGAAATCGATGAACTCATTAGCGGCCAAATTACAGCGGAAGATGAAGAAGACATAATGGCCCAATTGGATGCGTTGGAAGACGAAGCAGTAAGGATCTTGAGCTTTTCTCTTGTGGGTGGCATCTGATCATTTTGACGTAGTTGGCGGAAAAGTTACCTCCAGTCCCTGGAACTCCATTGGATGTTGCTGATCCTACCAAGACCAAAGTTTCGGACGAAGACCGCATCATTGACTTGCCCTCTGTCCCAAGCAAGCCTCTCCCTCAATCAGAACCAAACGGTAAGAGCGCACGTCCAAAGTTCTTCACAGTCCTCTAAAAGAGTGCATCATCATCATTAGTACCCTCCAAAATCAAGGAGCGGGCACGACTGGAAGAACCGCTCCCTGCGTGAGAGCATTTGCGCCGTTTCCCGACTTCTCAAGGAAGTCTCCCATCACTGCTGCCACAGGTTTTCCATAATCGGTTGACCCGAGACCCGTTCCACGGTTGCCTCAACCACCTTCCAGATATCACGGTGGACGTCTTCTATGTCTTGTTGCGCATTCACTATAACCCATTCCTTGGCGCCGGATCCGAGTTGACGATAAACGCTCTCGACCTTTTCTTGGAAGTCTTGTTTTTCGTATCGCTCCTCCCCGTACCCACTCCTTGATGCTGCAACCGATGGTGATGTTTGTAGATATATAACTAGATCTGGGTTTATCAGCCCTTTATCAGGAGCCTTGCACCATTCTAAATCCAATCCTTTGGCCGCGGAATAGGCTACTCCAGAGTACGCATATCGATCTACCACAATAGAGGTGCCCTGCTCCAGCAGTGACTTGAGGTTTTTGGTGGCCTCCCAGCGATTCGCAGAGAATAACAAATGTACAGTCTGATCATTCAATGTTGCGGTCTGTGAGCTCAGATAATCGGATATCAAAATGCCAGTTGGAGTTGTTCGATCGGGAAATCGCTGAAGAACCGCGGGAATCCCCCGCTCCTTCAGCGCTTGTTGAATTCGCTGAGTTTGTGTCGATTTTCCACTTCGATCGATACCTTCGAGAACGATAAAGGCCCCCCGACGATTCGTCATCCTTCTTGCTCACAGTCGCTCACTGAATTACTGAGTTAACTTCAACGATCTGCCGCGATCAGAGCCGGAGGAAGGCAAAGGCAAAGCTCCGCGTCTGGCTCCGCGTATCCAGGGAGGGCTCGCCACTTTCAAAGTTTCAACTGTGTGACTTTGAAAGAATTGGAAGAACAACAACTCGCTCACCAGAGAATGTCCTTGAGAAAAGAGTTCACAGCTTTATGCAGATCGTTGTGGAGGAATGGTACACAAGCGTTCGAGCCCCCAAAACTTTGAAGAATTCTTTTAACTCCAACCTCCAGGTGCCCATAGAAGATCGTTCTCGACAAGTAGTTCCTGTAGAAGGTCACCACAAGAACTCCCGCCAACGAAAAGCCCTCAATTTAATCCCCAATTGAATTACCGATACATCCGGCAAAATGTAGAGTCGATACAGAAGAACGCCGAAAATCGCAACGTCAAGGATGCGAACGTGAAGCTCGTAGCCGATGCGTATGATGAGCTGGTATCCCTTGAGCATTCTATCCAAGGACTCAGAAAGCGAAGGAACGATGTGGCAGCTGAAATGTCTAAACTGATACAGAAATCGAGTTCGCAGAGTGACATGAAAACCCTCAATCAGCGGAAAAAAGAGCTGGCAAATGAGGGGAAGGATCTAAAGCAGCTGATTGCAGCAAAGGAGTCTGAATGCCACTCTTTACAGCAAAGATTATATGACGAAGCGCGACACATCCCGAATCTTACCTCTCCTTCTACGCCGATAGGCGGCGAGTCGAATGCGATAGTAGTAGAGGTTGTAAACTCCGACCTTTTCGAAGGCACCAGCAAGCAGTCGATGCGTGATCACATGGCTATTGCTGCCATGCATGATATGGTAGACTTTGAGCGAGCGGGCAAGGTCACGGGCTCAAGTTTCTATTATTTACGGAACGCTGGGACGCTGTTGGAGATGGCATTGACACGCTTTGCAATGCAACGGTGCATGGAGGCGGGATTCACTCCAATAATGACCCCGGATGTGATCCGACACGAGGTAGTGGAGGCCTGTGGGTTCAATCCTCGATCTGATGACCCGCAAACGTATTTCCTGGCTGAGCATGGCCAAACCTCAAGTCAGGATGCCAGTGCAAGTAAGCGCAACCCCAATCAGTTGTGTTTGTCGGCCACCGCGGAATTCCCTCTGGCCGCAATGTACGGGAACGAAATTTTGACTTTGGATAAGTTGCCAACCAAGATGGTGGCAATGGGCAAAGCTTTCCGCGCGGAAGGACTTGCAGGTGCAACCAATCGTGGGCTGTACCGCGTGCACCAGTTTACCAAGGTCGAGATGTTTAGCATCACAAACAAAGATGGAAGTGACGA
The DNA here is from genome assembly GCA_025602905.1 of Phlyctochytrium arcticum. NCBI lineage: Eukaryota > Fungi > Chytridiomycota > Chytridiomycetes > Chytridiales > Chytridiaceae > Phlyctochytrium > Phlyctochytrium arcticum. Next base: position 187,243 of record JAHLKI010000021.1, on the reverse strand, counting down.
AGCTCTACAAGAAATCGCACAAATCCAAAAGAGCCTTTTTCAAGATCTAGAGCTCTGTTTCCGTATATTGGACATGCCAACACATGATCTTGGCGCGCCGGCATACAAAAAGTTTGATATGGAAGCTTGGATGCCCGGACGCCAGACTTGGGGCGAGGTACAATCAGTTTTAATTGCATTTTTATTTCCATTGACCCCCTTCTTCTAGATTTCGAGCGCCTCTAACTGCACGGATTACCAATCTCGACGGCTCAACATCCGTCATTTTACGGGGGGCAGCGCTACTGAGGCGACGGATTTTGTGCATACCATCAACGGAACGGCATGTGCCGTTCCGCGGCTGATAATTGCGCTACTCGAGACTCATCAGCGTGAAAACGGAGACGTGTACATTCCTACAAAGCTGCGACCTTACTTTCTCGGTCCCGAAGTTGATGTTCTCAAGGCGAACCAACCATTTCTCCGGTCGTTTTCGTAAGACTTCGACTTGCTCAGGATAAATTTGTATTTTCATGAGCAAATGATAGCCTCCATTGACTGCTAACAATGTAAGCAGTCAAACTTATCTATTTTAATGCAATGCTAGCTGGTATATTCTGTCACTGTTTATCCGGTCAGCATAGCGATTGTATGTATGTAGAAACTAGTAAAATCAAAACAGCACTTCATTTAGACTCAAAAAGTTCAGATTTCAGTTTGGGCGGCGAGTGCACCGTGGCCTGCAAATGCCTTGTGGCAAGCTCCAGCAAGCTACGCTACACGTACTACGGCACAATCTTCTGGGCAATCTTGCCTGGGACTCGTTTGCATCCAATGGCTGTTCCGGCAGCACCGAGCGCCATTCCCCTCCTGGCTCCAACAGTAGAAATTGTTGCACCTCCAACGACGGATGCGCCTCAGAAGTTAGTGCAACCAATCAACGACGATTTGGCAGACGACGAGATATACCCCACGGAAAACTTCAGCATGATTGTGAAAGGTGTCTATCGAAGCGCATTCCCAAAAAAGAAGAACTTTGGATTTTTGAAGAAACTCGGGTTGAAATCCGTTTTGTGAGTGATGAGACCATGGATGTCCTATGGAAGGGTTTGCTGAGGATGCTTCAGAACGCTAATTTTGGAGGATTACCCGGATCAGAACCGGCGGTTCATGGAAGAGAACGGGATTGAATTGTTCCAGTTCGGGGTAGCAGGGAACAAGGTGGGAAAGCTACTACGGGGAGTGAGTGGGAGCTTTCATTAAGCTTTGCGTAAAGGAACCTTTCGTAGACATTCCTGAAGACACCATCTGTGCGGCTTTGTCAGTCATACTAGGTAAGAGGCAACAGTATCTAAATGTATTCCTTTAACCAATGCCTTTGGGTTAGATCGGCGGAATCATCCACGTAAGCCTTTAGATCCTTGGTGTACATCAGGTCTCACGCATCCCTTATTAACTTTCGCGTAGTGCTGATACATTGCAACAAAGGAAAGGTACTTCTCGCAATGGATTGCCTTCTTACGTCTGTATTCACCTTCTCCTTGCTCAGCATCGCACCGGCTGTCTTGTCGGATGCCTTCGCAAACTTCAACATTGGTCTCATACATCGATATTTGACGAGTACCGACGCTTCTCTCACCCCAAATCGCGGTCTATGGACCAACAATTTATTGAACTGTTTGATGCAACACGGGTTGAATTTGACCCAAATTGGTTGCCAGAATGGCCAGAAATTGATGGGATGGCTGCGGCGGCTAGGATCAGACAGTATGAAGAGATTGGTAAGAGGGCATCTATTTACAATAACTCTCAATAAAATCTAACACAATTCAAAACGCTATATAGAAAATGAAAGTGCGTGTGATCGATGATGCCAGAACATTAGATCACGGTCGCCACACTCGAGGGATATTTACAAGAAAGTATAAAGGTTGGGGTAGGGGAGACAAGTTGGTACCCACTTCGCCCGGCGATCCCCCCTCGCGATGTTGGCAGTCTCGCCTGACCGTTCGGCGGCAAATCGATCTGCTAAGTTTCATGAAGGATGTCGTTGAAGGACAGATATTGCGGTTCTCGATCTGGCTCGGGTTCGGGTTGTGAACTTCCCCGCATCCAAAACTTCTCCCGCTTGATGGGCACCAGATCTTGATTGATGCGCGCTCGGCTTCTGACGAGGATTAGCTGGCGGGCCAGTACGCTCAAAGCAGAATCCGCCGTATTGGGAAGGTCGCATGCTACGTCAGAACATTACAGCTCTCATTCCGGCCAGGTAGCGACAACATACACTGACCGATTATGGAGCTGTTCAGCATTTCGGCGAGTTCGTCTCGCTGACTGAGGTCGAGAAGATACTTGGTCGGTGCACTATGCGGGTCGTCATACGCCATCAGTAAGGCGGCATCCTGTTGTTGGGAGGTTTGAGTAGCCGTCATCCTTTATCCGTCAATTAGTGTGCGGAAATAACAAGACCTGTAGTCGTTCCCGTAACTCCTGTGATAATTGGCCCTCAGTCGTTGAGGGACTGTAAAGCGCACCCATAGTTCCCTGTAGAATAACAATCAAGTCATCCCCCGATCCCCCCGCGCGCAGAAGTTCTACAAACTCCTGACATGCGCAATAAACGCGTAGTTTCAAGTTGTAGGTCCCCAGTGTAGGATCCAAAATCCGTGGGAAATATTCATTGAGTAAATTAATGGCATTCCTGACCTGTCCTCGCATGATATATTCCCTGATTTCTGAAGCGACCGTCAAGTTATTGATGTGAATTTATCCATAGTCAAAGGTCTGCAAACCTTGCCGGGTCGACAGTGTTCTGTTCAGGGACTCTGTTTTGTGATTTAGTACAAAAAAGAGCGGGAGTCCAAGGAGTCATCACCACTTGTAGTTGAGTTCAATCCGTCAGACTTCCCAATACACTCAAGAGTGTCCCCAAATGCGTGATGCAAAAGGTATGAGCGAATAACCCCAAGGGCCAAATCATCGGGCGGCTTGTTTCTGAGAAATGCCATCCTCTCTGCTCTCTCCTCCTGTACAACGATGAGATGCCGATGTGATGAAAGAAACTTTCTACATTACAGCGATTCGGCCCCGGACATCATAGGCAAATGGTTTATGCCCAAAGTTCCACAAGATAGCCTCATCTCTACTGTGCAGTCCAATCATCGGGCACAGAGAACCTGTTACTCCAGAGAATGCCGTTCCTGGTGCGAAGGTCAGCACCGTGACACATCAAGAGCGGAAAATTGTTATCACCGCAGGATTCTCCATTAATAGTAAAGAAAATCTCCCCTTTCTCGAAGTGGTACCCGCAACCGATCACGTATCCCGAAGCGATATCGTGATCATCCCCATAACACTCCCTAAGTCGTTTAGAAATTATACAAAAAAACCCATCAAGGCAGGCATACTTCTGATGATCGTGATACTTTTGACCTTCTCCAGCGAGCCAACCCCAGGAACTGTCGATCGCGTGGCGACAAAATCGTAAGTTTCAAATGTTCGCCGGCTGCGCAGTAAAATTTGTATTATCGTCGTACTTGGAGTCATAACCAGCATGCTTTTTTCCACTACTTAGGCTTCTAGCCAGTCCTATCGAGTACGCTCTATTCCAGCCCTTAATCACGAGGATACTTAGTACAATCAAATGATGATGCCATACGATCGCGTCCCAGTGTCCAACAGCTCGACTTCGAAATAGCCGATCACTGAAGCAGGCTGTAACGGTATTTTGGCTCGAATAACCTTTTCAGATTTAGATTTGACCATACATCAAAGGAGCTCCGCTTTTAAGGACTTACGCCAACATCGTGTCGATGCGACCCTTGTCCTATATAGCTGGCTCGAAAGTTGTCGCAGTCAATTTGGAGAAGATGGGGCGTGGCAATATCAACTTCGGTTTGGTAGACTTGGGATTCATCATCCGCAAGGTTTCCTTCCCGGGATCGATACCAAGGTTGAATGGTTATTGGTTTCGAACCTTCATTGGGGAGAGTGAATGACATCCCAGTTTGTATAAACAAAGGTCATACTTGGTCGAGCACCGGGCACTCCGTTGCCTCCAGAGGCTATTTCCATTAGATCTTCGAGCATTTCCATCGGGGTCAGGCGAAATAGATTCTGTATATGGAGCCTGTCCGCCAGTGTGTAGAAGATTTAAGTTGAGTAGGTTGGTGGGAACCGAACGAACGAATTGTCGCGTGAGGTAATAAACCGCGTTGAAAGCCGCTGAAGCACAATTTGTTCGCAGACGGTCAAATGACTTGGTAAGCATCGGAGTTTTGGAATGCACTCTGAGTTTCTGATCATCTGAAAAGGGGAGCGTCCTGTACAAAATCGTGCATTCTGCATTCGACATAGTACGACGGACGTTCTGCCGATGACAATCTTTCAAGGAAGCTACTTTGCCGTAGAGACAAGTCCTATTAGAGGTTTCCCTTAAAATCAATAGAAAATGCACCCGCTGCCATTGGCATAAAGGGACTAATACATTCACGATCCCAGTATGGGATCTTACAGTGAAAAGGCTGCCAAAAAAGACTTTGAAACTTCCAGCGTTTACTGTCCACTCTTTACCCTCTCATGCTTATCTTCACTCCACGCGTAGAGCAAATTGAGAACGTAAAACTTATAAAAAAACTCATATAAACTGACATCCAAAACAATTCCCCTTTCAAATGCCTCGCAGATGATCAGAATGGTGTATGATAAGCTGGGATATGTACTGAATGGACACGGGACAGTGTCCTCATGTTGGCAGGCACGACTTTCTAAAAACCTTCTACTCAAATTTAGTTTGTCCAGTCAATAAACAACTGTTTGAGAATGATTCAGGCACAGCTGGAGTGGCCATGGGAGATGTACATTTTCATTAGCAAGCGCCCAATTTTAATTGTTCTTTGACCTGGTACTTTACACTTTCTTCCACGATTGAGTAACCTGTTTTGACCCTTCGCGCTGCCAGGGGCTTCAACATTCCAATCCCCTGCAGAGAACCCAAAAAAAACCAGTTTCGCCAAATCACTCATTTTTTTTTGTCAAGCTTCTATCCGCTTCAACAACTTTTCCCAATGGCCGTCAACGTGCTGCAAAAATCATTCTCATCCGATTTCCGAGCCCTGGGATTGCCGACGGGCGATACGGGTGCCCTCATAACTCATATTCACGAACAGGATGAGAAAGTTCTGAGTTTACAGCGAAGTTTACAAGTCTCTGAAAGTGAACGCCTTCGCATGGAGACTGCCAACAAAATGTTGCGTGACCGACTTGCCTTTGTTCAGAAATTGCAAGAACACCTGCGTATCACCTTAAAAACGTATGATGATATAACCTCACGGATTCAAGAGCACCTTCGTCTAACCCAGCAGCTGCAAAATTTGGTGGAAGACGCTTCCGGGGACGTAAAATCGGCTGTTATGGAGATACCTACATTTGCCGATTTAGATAAAGTCATTGAGGATCTGACCGAATCTGGCGGCCTTCACAGACGCGGCCGGTCGGGATCGTCAGCGGCGGCATCAGTCCCAACTCCAGACACGATTGTTCCTATTCTGATGAGCTTCCCTCTATTTGCGGAATTTCCTCAAGAGGTCCTTATGAGGTTGGCAAGATACTCGTACGAAGTATGTGAGGAGTGTAGCATTGCTCATAGCCGGGATTCATTGGAAATAATCATGCTTATAGATGCGTCGCGCTGCTGGGCAGCCTATCATCACCAAGGGTGACATGGGTGCGGAGATCTTCTTCATTGAAGAGGGACAGGCCGATGTTATGACACAACTTCCTGATGGAGCTGGTATGGCTTTTCAGTTTTCCATGAACTCGTGGCATTGATTGTTTTGCAGAGGTACCACTTGCAACGTTAAATGCAAGCCAATTTTTCGGGGAGCTTGGAGTTTGTGAGTGGGATGTCCTCCTTTTATACCGCTAGTCAAGGATTGTCTGACCCTTATAATGTTGTGATTTCTTCCCAGTATTTGATAACCCGAGAAGCGCAACTGTGCAGGCTCGTACTGACTGTCGGCTCTTGGTATTGACGAAACAGAAGATTGACGAGGTTCTTCAAAACTTCCCTGATTGCGAACGGAGAGTTCGACAGTTCGCGGAGGATAAGGCTACTTGGTGGAATGCTCAAAGCTACAAGCAAGGGTTCGGTGGCGAATTCATCACGAACATTGCCAAGAAAGACATTAGTAAGGTAGGTACCACAGCAGGCGTCACACGATCATCATCTTAGCCTCTCTTAGATTCCGATCTTTGCAGAAGCATCAGACGACTTCCTAGATCAACTTGGGATGAGCGTAACATCTGAAATGTTTCCTGCTGAACAGATTATTATTGCAACTGGGGACGACTCTGATTGCATTTTTTTCATTATCCGGGGCGCTGTACAAGTACTAGGCCCAAACAATGAGGTTCATGCGGAAATGTCAGCTGGATCCTTTTTTGGTGAAGTTGGGATTATTCTGAATATGAAAAGAACGGCGTCCATCAAAGCCAAAGAGGATAGTTACCTTTTGAAATTGACAAAGGAGAGTTTGACCCGGGTGCAAGACTTGTTCCCGGCAATGAAGCAGAAGATTCAAGAGGCGGTGGAGGATCGATACGCTCTCTACAAGGGCCGTGCACAAGCTTCAAATAAGACCCCTGAGCAGTTTCACATGGAAGTAGGCCATCAGCAACTGAACAAGGTAGATTGAGGATTTGAGCGCATTACGGAAAGCCACTAATAAAATCCAGCTGTCCATATTCCAAGGGATTGATGACAAAATTGTCAGTGAACTCGCTTTCCTAATGACTCAAAAGAACTGGCAACCATCGGAAAACATTATTAAGTGTGGGGACCAAGCTTCAAGGTAAATACCAACTCAATTGCATACATTTCATACAAATTTATATTGTTTGGAAGCATGTTCTTCTTGGCCTCCGGAGAAGTGGATGTTATCGGCGAATATGGGGATTTAATAGACACGGCCAAAGGTCCTGACGCGTGGTTTGGCGAAGTTGGGCTGCTTCAAGATGTCCCTCGTACAGCCAGTGTCCGGGCCAAAACCGTGTGTTCCACATTTTCGCTACGCAAAGATGATTTTATGGCATCTTTGAAGGCGCACCCAAGTATAGCATCGCGCATCGAGGAAACCGCCCGAGAACGTCTGCAAGCCCATTTGATGAGAAGTATTCTTGCGTAATACATGTACGGATCTGTAATTGGTCGATTTAATAATCATTGAAGTGTGTCCATTATCGACGGATAAGAACGGCAACAAAATGGGTATATACACAAAAAGTAGGAGGGGTTCCCGCTTTGAATGGAGGGTCGGAGTTGGGGGTGACTCATGCGCGTAATGCAGAGAGTCGTGCTTGCATTGCCTTCTCTACGTCTTCGTCCTTCATCTTTTCCTTCTTGTCCTCTAATGGCGCACCAATGGCTCCGGCTTGACCCAATAAACCTGCAAAAATGGAAAATGTTAGCAAACAACCCTTTTTGCGGATGTTTCGCGTGAATCTTACCATCTGTGACTTCAAACAGAACTTTGTTCACTTCATCCTCTGCTTCCTCCTCTATATCGTCCTCGTCTGCCATCTCTATCGAATCTTGCATCATCTCCTCAATTATTCCAGCCTAAGATGTCTGATGAGCTAGGGCGAAATTATCTACAGTCTTCTGCCAAATACCTTCATCATTTCTGCACTCATTTCCTGCATTGTTGAAGATATCTCTGGCAATTTGACCAAGTTGTTCACAATCTTCATAATATCTGTTGACTTTTGCATTGTCCCAGATATCTTCATGGTCGCTACCGCCCACCCGCGTTAAGTACCACTCGACATCATTGGTTGCAGAATAAGCTACACATACCCATCTGATGCTGCATTTGCATGGTCAAGGAGTTCAGTTGCGCTTTAGACGTGTATAACCGGTCCCGAGCTTTTCGACTTCGTACAATCTCCTTCGCCAGGAGTTTACACGAGGCGGTATCGTTTCTTTTGGCAGCAACTTTCAGGGCACGTTTGACCTTCATCTGCTCTGCATCAATGCCCCTCATACTCTTGTCAAGTTCTCGCTCCTGTTGTCGCACGGTTTGACGCCATTTCTTAGCCTGGAATCGCGGTGAGCGACGTAAAAACTTTGCTAATATGAAGAAGGAAGGGTACTGCTTCAACTCACTTGCTCTTCCGGCGTAATGCGCTTGACGCCGAGCATTTGCATTACCGAAGCCATCCTGGTTAGTTTTGGAAATGTGACAATTATGGCCAGCGTTGGAAAGCTGCTGGCGAAATGCCAGTTCAGCAACTGGCTAAGCCCGGAGCCCGGAGATGCGTTGCAGAGTCGCGAGTCGCACGATTAATCTGCAATATGTAATACGGTACTAACGTTTGTATGCTGTTTGTATGTTAAAATAAATTAAAGAAACTAAATGTTGCGAACTTCTAAACATGCTCTTCCTCGCTATCCTCTGCGTCCTCTTCTGCCTCCATCTGCATACCCTCATCCTCCTCTTCGTCGTCATCATGTTCTCCTTCGCCGTCAGACTCAACTTCCGTGACCTCTTTCCGTGTGATTTTGCTTTCAGCTTCAGGAGCACCATTGAATTGAGCTGGACCGAAGGCTCGGCGCACTCCAGCATTTGATTCCAGATTCCAAACAAGGACCTTGCCATTGGAGCCAGCAGTTGCCACAGAGTAGGGAGAGTCCGGGGAGAAGTTGACAGCGAACACTTTTCCCTGATAGGATGAGCCGTGTTAGTGGTTGAGACAAAGTCACTACAAAATCGCTACAAGAACAAGGACTTACGAGGTTAAGGTCGCGGGAAACAAGACAACTAGGTTTGGCATCCTTGATGTTCCATACTTTGACGGTTTTATCTGTGGATCCAGTAATCAATAGGCCGTCCAAAAGAGGGCTGACATCCAGGGCTGAAACAGCGCCATCATGAGCATGTAAAGTGAAAATTGGGGCAGATCCGCTAGTTCGGGCATCGAAACATTGCACGAGCCCATCTTCTGTGCTAACGTAAAATCGCTCAGAGTGGAATGGATCCCACTTGATACACTCAACGTCCGCGGTCAGCTTCCATTCTGTGACGGCTGTAGGGGCACGGGTGTCAAAAGCGCACACGCGTTTGTCGTATCCTCCTGTCAGTAGAACGGTCGGCTCGGCTTTGTTCCATGCCACAGCCTGCACTTTGTCCTTGTGATGTGTGAAATTTCGCAGTGCAGTATCCGGTTTGGAGAGATCCCAAAGCTTTACTGTTGTATCTGCTGATCCCGTCGCAATCAAATTGCGGTGTGTAGGGTTCCAGGCTATGCTAAGAACGGCGTCAACGTGTCGCTCGGCGTTCGCTGATTTGGCCACTCGAGCAGGTCCAAACTTCTTCTTTTTCTTTTTGCCGCCGTCAACAATGTCATGTGTTTCTGAGGTAGCTCCGAGAATGCATTCAGGATACACAGCATCAACAACATCGAGGTCCCAAATCTCTACTTGGGGATCAAAAGTTCCGATTGCAACGTAGTTTCCAGTTGTTCCCACATCTGCCTTCCGCCCTACCCGGTAGTCAAGCCATTCCAGACAAAGGGGGAAACTTGGTAGCATGATGTCGTGATGGACATAAAGATTGTCTTCTGCCTCCTCGTAAAGATAGATTTCTACGTGCGATATGTCGTCCTCCGTTTTGGCCGCCAATAGCAAGTTATCAGTCGCAAGAACCTCCATCTCCCGTAATTCTTCCTCTTCATCTTCCTCGTCATTGACTGTGACGTATGGATCTGCCTTATCCTCCTGATGGTAAGTAAGCCCTTGCACTCTACTAAAGAGAGGGATTGAAGCTGGGCCTTCTTCTTCTTCTTCCGGTTCTGAATCATTGTCATAATCATCAAGATTGTACTCGGCCAGCTCAGCATCCTCTTTGGTCGATGATGGTTTTCCGGAAGTTGTCTCATTTCCCTCAACCTCCATAGACTCTTGGTCCCCACTTTGCAGATCCGCTTTCGCATTGTTTACTTGGGCCCCAATTTTCTCCGCAACTCGTTCAAACTCTTCATCGGTGAGCTTGTATCGCTCAGGCACCTGCTGGGCGGCACCTTTCTTGACCCAAAGTAGAGATGAAATCATGGTTGTCTTGCTGTCGGGCAACTACGTATGTGTGTGCTCTGCAAACTAAATGCTGGTGGAAAAAACACTTCAGGCCAACAAAAATCAAAAATGCACTCCTCAAGCCAGGATTGGGTGGTTAAACAAGTGGTTTGACAAATGCAGTCAACTTCCGATAAGCTGTCACCACACAAATGGGGTGCGTATCGGGCACTGTGGAATTTGGTTCGATCCACTTCTGCCGCGTCTCAGTCGCATCTGAAACTTATAACTTTTGCAGATCTTCTCAGATCGTGTTTCCCTTCAAACTCTTTTCTCGGAGTCAGAGCATCCAGTACTTCGATAAATCCAGTTCCCCAACTGTGAGACTTCAGCCCCCCTGCCTCTTCTTGCAAAAACCCCGGATCTTCAGTCTGAAATGTCTCAGCTTCGTGCCGCCAACTATGCTCGTGCAAGAAATTCGTCTTTGTACTATCGCCGCGAACGACTCTTTCATCCCGTCACTGCCGTCCAAATCCCCATCGAGGAGTTTGAGGCAGAGTGGAAACTTGGCGACAACTTCTGGACGCAATACAATGTCTACAATTATAAACGCAATGGGAACAAGTTGATAAGTTACAAGTGCAAATTTGACAAGCATCGCCAATCCAAAGGTAAACGACCCGACAAGGAAGGCGCTCCGCAAAAAAAGAGAAGGATTACAAGCGTTTTCAGTCAGATTCCATGCACCGCACGCTTGGATGTATTCTTCAACAATTACACCAAGATGGTGACCTTCCAACATCCAACAGGATATGCCGAACACTCTGAAGGACACGACATTGGGGATGCTGATGACCGTCATTTATGTGGCCACGCATGCGACCTTATCAAGGCGGAAGCAGAATCGCCCTATGCTCATAAAGACGTTGCAAAAGCTTTACCCTTGATTATTAAACGTTCAACATCCCCCAACCGTGCCAGCGCCCTCGGTCTAGATCGCATTTCTGCACGTGCTGTGTACAACGCTCGTTGGAGAGAGCGTCAGGAGCAGGCGGCCCCCCCAGGTTCGCTAGCGGAGGACGCGATGCATGCTATTGACTACTTGTCGGCTGAAGGTTACATCGTCAAGAGGTTCTTAACGGATGGATCTGACGAACAAGCCGCTGAAGGGTTTGCATTTGCAGTAAAGGAATCATTGAAACTACTTCCCAGCTGTAGTTATTTGGTTTTACTAGACTCCACCCATAAAACGAACCGATACGACTGGAGACTATTTACATGCATGATCAAAAACCAACAAGGCAGTTGGCTACCAGCGGCGCAGTTCTTTGTCAGTAACGAAAATGGGGATGCAGTATTCCAGGGCTTGGAGAAAGTTAGAGAAATGGTAGTGGAGGTGTGCGGGGTCGAATGGCAGCCGCGAAACATGCAGGTTGATCAATCAAACATTGAGAAGAATGGGATTATGCTTGCTTTCCCTGGCATGTCCGCGGGAGAAGAGGAGGTCAAAGTTCGGTATTGTAAGGTAATGTTTTGATCCGAGTGAAAGAACGCATTTCTATGCTTTGAACTATCATAGGTTCATGTCGCCCGCACTCTCATGCGGCGCATAGGTACGCACAAGCCAACGTATGCGAAAATGCTTCAGGCAATCAACAAGACCACGATGATTGGAGCCACCGGATTGTTGCGTGAGGCAATCAGGGACGCTCCCGAAAAACTTGCAGATTACCTCGAGAAGAACTGGACGAACCCCGCCGAGCTCGATTGCTGGACGATGGCCGCACGGCAACATTCGCCAACCCTGCTACAAGTGACCTCGACAAACCCCTTGGAGTCCTATCACCGATTGGTCAAAGCAGACACTAACTGTGGAAGGTTCTCTAGTATTCAGAAAGCTTGTGTTGGCTTGTGCAAAGTCAATACACAGCGCCGCCTGGAGGCAGATCGTGCTGAGATCTTGTTTAGGTCAAAGGTTCTGAAGGATACTGAAGACCATCCAAACATAGCTCGATTCCCATTGCCCATTCAACGCCTTGTGATCGACCAGTACAGGGCGGTGGAGTACCGACTCGCAAAAGGCAAGCCAGCCCCTGACTACGATACTCTGGATTGTAACTGCCTCTTTGCCAGGCAATACCTGTTGCCATGTAAACATACCTTTCATGCTGATATGTTTGCAGAGGAGACCATATTGACCGATGAGGTTTGGGATCAGTTTGCACTTTTGTTTGATGAGTGTGGTTTTGAGGTATATGAGACGAAGGTTCGCGTAGCAGTGGAACGAGAAGAGGTCAGCCCAGTCGACATCTACAGAAACTACAGAAAGCGTCAAGTGAAAGAAGCGGAGGAAAGACTGCTGAATCACTACTTCCGGCTCGAGGACAAAGTTACGGAAGGTGATCCGTTTGCCACCGAGCGACTTACTCAATTCATTGAAAATCTGGAAAGTTTTGTTGCGGAAGAATCATGCAAAACCTGGACGTTTTCGACACCAACTACTCAAAGCCTAACTAGATAGACCGTCAGGGGAACACTATCAAGGTATATATTAGTAGAAAAAGCTCGTCCTGCTGTTTTTCATAATCAACATATCTATATAGTATTGTAGTTTGCACACATATAGTCTCGCCATAGTCTGGCACCTTTTTGCGGACTTAGAAATTTTTAGCTTCGCTCTGAGCCTCTGGCAAAGCGGAGGTTGGTGGATCGAACCAAATTCCACAGCGCCCGATACGCACCCACACAAATGGAGGTAACATCATAATGAGTTCTCAACCTTTATCAAAGAACCGCGTATTGGTAGTTGGACTTCCGAACGTCGGCATACCCGCACTTGTACGATGTACGTGATCGAGTGTCTGGATTAGACTGCTTTTTGTTAAACTGTTCATATAGCATTGCTCGCGAAGTGTGATCAGCAGGACAGCTATCAAGACGACGACAACGAGTCAAAATGTTTGCCACTTAAACTAGATACCAAGTACTACACTGCCGAGGTAGTTTTGTGGCTGGATTATCTGTCAGAGAATGAAGCATTAGATGTGACCAGCTGGGAAGAGGTCGCCACGGTCATTGACGGTTTCATCTTTGTTTACGACCGATCGCGGGTAAGCGATAGATTCCTTCCGGTGATACTTGCCAGCTGATATGTCTCCACAGCCGAGTACATATGAGCCCCTTAAACAGTGGCAGCCATTTCTGGAGAATCATGCCCCCAACGTCGTTGTGTGTGTCGCGAATCAAGTGAACGACGCAACGGACGCCGATGGCAAGCATTTGGCGAACGTAGAGGAATACTGTTTAGATCAGGGCATAGAATTCGTAGATATGGGTGCTCCACTTCCAGATCCACTGGATGCGGATTATTCACCAGGGATAACAACGGGAGTTGATCGCTTGAAGGAAACGCTGGAAGCCAACATTTGGGACGGGTTACAACGGAAAGATGACAGAAATAGTGAGATGCAAAATGCCACCGCAAAGGACACCGAACAGAAGCGAGTAGATGGAGCAGAGGTGGATGGTACGTTTGAACCCGAAAACACGATGCTTCCCCTGTCATTCATGTCATCTTTCTTTCCAAGATGAATCGTACGACCCTGAGGAGGACACAGGCTTTGATAATTTGCTTAGAACATTTCAGGGCTTGAGAGGTAGTTTCGCTTTGAACATCCTGCATGATGATACTCATCCTGAAGCAGAGCATGGTCAAAATATGTCATCTGACGATCGGCATAAAATCGCTATGATGGCAATGGGCGCTTTGGGATTGTCTGACGACGAGGACATGAGTGTATTGAGTGACGAGCATGATGAGTGTGAATTTAAAGAATTCGAATATGAAGAGATATCATAAAGCCCAGGCACTAGCTCATGAGGTTCCATTCAGCTCAAGCCAGTTTGATAACGGACCGAATGCTGTTTTGGAAGATCAACATATCATTCTCGTAGTTTGTGACATTTTTACGTACCATGATCCTTCATGCATAGCGTCAAATGCCTTGTTGATATCTTCAAGGGAGAACGTGTGGGTAACATCTAAGACACCCCGGTTACACATGAAATGGTGTGAAGCTTGCTGAATGTTTTCTTACATGTATCGATATCCAGTTGTCCATCTTGATACTTCTTTACCAGGCCGGGCAACTCGGTCCTTCCCTTAACTCCACCGAAAGCGCTTCCCTTCCAGGTGCGGCCTGTATTCATGTAAGACCAGGGTTGCACAGTTTCCCGCAGGATGAGAGCGCTTACCAGTTACTAGCTGGAATGGACGTGTTGAAATCTCTTGTCCAGCTCCAGCGACACCAATAATGACACTCACTCCCCACCCTTTGTGTGTAGCTTCCAATGCTGCGCGCATCAACTGAACATTTCCAACGCATTCGAAGGAATAGTCAACTCCGCCATCAGACATATCAACCAGTACTTGCTGTACAGGCTTGTCATGGTCCTTGGGGTTCAAAAACTCTGTGGCTCCAAACTTGCGGGCGATTTCCTCCTTCTTCACATTGACATCAATGGCAATGATACGCTTGGCGCCAGCGGCCTTCGCGCCTTGGATAGCGGACAACCCCACACCTCCTAATCCGAACACTGCAACAGTTGATCCTGCTTCGACCTTGGCTGTATTGATGACAGCGCCATATCCGGTGGTGATCCCACATCCCAGCAAGCACACTTTATCAAGTGCAGCGCTTTTGTCTACCTTTGCGACAGAAATTTCCAGGGCCACAGTGTATTCGCTGAATGTAGAGCATCCCATGTAGTGAAAGATAGGTTTTCCCTTGCAGGTGAATCGGGATGTTCCATCCGGCATGTAACCTTGACCTTGGGTCACGCGAACAACGGAACAGAGATTGGTCTTTCCAGATTTGCAGAACTTGCAATTTCTACATTCGGGGATGTAGAGGGGAACGACATGGTCACCAGGTTGGACTGAAGTCACTCCTTCACCGACCGACTCAACGACTCCACCTCCTTCGTGCCCGAAAATCACCGGGAATAGTCCTTCCGGATCTTGGCCAGACAGAGTGTAAGCATCAGTGTGACAAACACCCGTGGCCGTCAGCTTGATGCGGACTTCACCCTTCTTTGGAGGGGCTACTTCTACCTCTTCGATAGCTGCAGTTTGGATCAATAAACATGTCTAGTATAACAGAACTGATCTTCACCGATGTCATACATAGTGGTTTCCCAGCTTCCCAAGCAACTGCTGCTTTGCACTTGATGATCTACGCTGGTGTTAGAAAAGTTGATAGCTATTGTTGGAGTTCCGTACTCACCGGTCCCGTAGTTGACATGATGTGCGCACTGTATAACGAGTTTTGGTTCAGATGATTGGGCGAAGATTCCGATGTCTATCTTGTTTCTTCTCAGGAGCCTGCCTTCGAAAGTGCTTCAGAAGTGCTTCGAAACTCTGACGTTCGCCGTAATTATGCCCTATCTGGCATAATGAAAGCTCGCCGGCCGCCGACTTTGCTCATTCAACATTGACACCGTTGTATTTGGAATAGTGAAAAAATGGAAGACGAGTATTGCCTACACGTTGGAAAATTCGCTTCCTATATCATATTGTACAGTAAATGTCTATGTATTTAGCGACTCTATCATGAAGATGAGAAGCAATGTCCAAAAGCCAAAAATAGAACCACAAACTTGTGTCGCGTTGAATTGACCTGAGTTCTGACCTGAGTTGGAAGTTTTGTCACTTTTCCGCGTTGTTCCCAGCCTCAGTCCAATTGCCAGTCCAGTAAAATACTAGGTAGCTTTCGATACTCAGCTGTAAATAACTAGCCGAAAACTCAAACGTTTAGTCCACTAGTGCAGCAACACGCCAAGATGTCTGGTGCCCCTCTGTTCAACCCTGCGTATATCTCGCAAGATGTTCAAGGTCAGCTGAAGGAAGGATTTGTTGTCCGGCCTCTTGAAGCTGGCGACTATGAGAAGGGTCAGTGAAGATGCATGCTGGATTTGCAGCAATGTTGACAGTGGAACGTAGGATTTTTGGATGCCCTCTCACAGCTGACGACTGTCGGCAAGCTCACCAAGGGCGATTTTATCGGTATGATCTATCATTTACTGTATCATGAGTTGAATTTACCTAAGCTATGCTTCTTCTAGAGCGATACTCATACCTGAAGGCACACAATCATGAGTAAGCTGCCTTTGCAAAAGCATTACATCGTGGGATATGGACATTGAGAATCATCATCAGATACTTCACCATCGTCATTGAGGACACTAAGAAGAGCATTATTGTTGGTGCAGGTACCATTTTAGTGGAGCGAAAGTTTGTCCACATGAATGGATTGGTATGATTTGTTTATTTTCAAGTTGTCGACCAGGGCTAACGCAATTTTCTATAGGTTGGTCACATTGAGGGTGGTTATAAGATTGGGAAACGTCATGTTGACAATCACTAATCGACAAATAGATATCGTGACCCGCAAGGATTACCGAGGCCTCAACCTTGGAAAACTGTAAGTGTAAAAGTGTGTTACCGCTGGGCGTTGCTAACATCTGTAACCTTGCCTCTCCAGCGTCATCGAAACATTGAAACACATTGGCAAACTGACGGGCTGTTATAAAAGTACGTGTCTGAGCTCATGACAGTTTTAGGCTTCCCTACTAACGCAATGATTACGAATTATAGTCATTTGTATTTACCCTGTGTATCGGTATCCTTTGGCCCATCAACTAACGTATCCATTGTCACAGTGGACTGCAGCAATGACAACATCCCCTTTTATCAGAAATGCGGCTTTGCGCACAAGGTAAGCTCCATTGATTACTTGAAGTCTGAACTAATACCGTGTCCGTACTGTAGGAGTTTGAAATGGTTATGTACATCGATGAGAACGATGCGGCCAAAAATATCAAAAGCAAATTGTAGAATCCAAATAAAGCCACATTTCATAGACGCACAGAAAGGTTGCAAGATAGTATTGTTATGCTCAGATTTCTTTTGATAGTTAGGAAGATCGTGGGTGAACAACGGAGTTCGCAAATTAATTTATAGCCCTACACCGTCCACAACCTTCCCACTACATCCAGTGGTTACAGCCCCATCATCAATGTAGTCCCCCGATTCTGTATTTGGAGTGAATCGGCCATCCTGCTGCTTTCTCATTCGCAGTCCGTTCCCTGACTCGTCTCCATCCGAATGGGAAAAATCTTCATCGTCAGAAGTGTCGTCGCCATAGCTGCTTGCACTCCATTCCTCGCTGGACTCACTTTCGCTCCCGGAAATCTCAGCTTGCAAGCCCTTGCGAACATCCGGTCCCAGGTCGATCAATGGCTTCGGGAACATGGCACTCTCAGGAGCTTTCGCTTGTTCTAACAATCTTGCACGCTCTTGAGGCGTCCACTCCCGTACTACGTACCCTTCACTGCCCCTCCGGACTCGAGGAGTGTTCTTATACCTCCCACCATTTCCTTCTTGCCTTTCTCCACGACTTGGCTTTCCGTGTGGGTATTTTCGATACTGAAAGTATGCTTTTGGAGGCCATTGCGCTGCTAGCCCCTGTGCTATACGCTCTTCAGTTTTTTGATTGACCGAAAAAGTCATGCCATCGCCAGGACTAGATACGGGCAGCCACCACATCCACCACCTTGATCCAAGAACCGACTGTACATTTTTAAATGTTCCCAAGTCATAAGGGTACGGCCCGACATCCTCTGCTGCTATCTTTCCTTTCCGTACCAGGTCGTCAATCTTGGCATTTTCGAAGCTCTCAATCGTTGTAATGTTCGTGCAAGCATAATAAATTTGCCATCCGCTCAGCACTCCCACTGTGAGAAGAAGCAAGAATAGTATCACCAGGTTTATGATTAGGATGACAACTTCCGCTCCTTCCGGGGCTGGGGTGTAAAAATAAGGACGATCTGCCGAGAAAACGGCATAAGGGTCTTGGAACTGATTTTGATATCTCCACAAGTCGACTATCCGTAGGGCAAGAAGCAGCATGCACGAGAGAGCGGCCAGTGTTACCGAAACCACGAATCGTAGGAAATATGCCTGGTTTTCGTGACCGATGCAGTTATTCAACCATGGACCTTTTGCGTAGCTTGTTAACTTGTCGTCTGGTTGCAGCAAGCAAACCTGGAACTTACAGTGATGGTCCATTTTGAGCACACATCGGTTGCAAACGCTGCAGTGATGGCTCCGTGGAGGTTTGAAGACCATGCACGTCTTACACCATCGAGGTTTCCCAGCTATGAGCTCAGTTGGGCTTGCCTGAACTGTAGACTTTCCCGATTGCTTCCCTCGCTTGTCTTGGTGGGTTTTGCGGGCACCTTTGCTAGAGACATCTTTGGTACTTTCCTTGGCTTCCGGATTATACGATGTGGGAACGCGGCCGGGATCGGTTGCAACTCCGAGAAAGTAATTGATCAGAATTGAAGCAGAGAAGATGTTGAATGGACCCAGCCAAAGTAGCTTGCTTCGCTCTGGGTGAAAGAAAAGCCACGGAAAGAATATGAAGTACTGAATTGGGGTATGAGTATGCTGCGATCCTGAAATTGCCACACAGACCGAACCTGTGTTGTGATTGGGACGAAAAGGATGAGTCCAGTCACTCCTACTACGAAGAGCCGCCCCCATGGAAAGCCTTTCTTGCCCATTGCAACCGAGACTCAAGCTGGAAATCTTGTTTTCGACAGACGAGGACGGAGCAACGAATACTTGCTGTCAATCGGCGACACTTCAAAGTTGCGCTACGGCAGCCCCTCCTGATTTGCCAGCACAGTATTTCCTTCCGAATACTGAGGATCAGAATTAAATGAAGCGGGGCTTTCGTTTGGTAGTCTTATTAGTTTCTGAACTTGCATTTCCATTCTTTACAACAATTCAATTCAACCCCGCTTGTGACTTGTCATCGCGATCAACAATTTTCCCGGTGAGAGCGTAGCCGACGTCTGCAAAATCATGACAATATCCGAAACGATTCCGGCTGCTGGGCCCACTGAAGCACCAGCCTCTCGACTATCTCAACCTTCGACTTCTAACAGCCGGCGTCCTCCTGCACATTTCCCTTATGCTTCCCAACCAGATATCATTCGTGCCTCACAGAAAGATACACACTATCAAGGTGTTCTGAGGGCACAGGTTCTCAGTGTATTTCAAAACTTATTTGGTATGCCAACACATAGTCGGACCACCGTTACGATACTTACTATGCGTTGAAGGTACACGAAGTCAACTGAAATATCAAACTGAGCTCAATACTCTATGCGACGCCTTGTATTTTGGGTTCTCAACGGTCGCAGGTTCGTATGCTAAGTTCTTGGCGGGAAGTGTTATTGATCTCTGTCATTCTGTCTCGGCAGGCTCCCGATCACTTGGCGAGGAGTACTGCGACATCATGCAGCTGGATACGCGACAAAACGTTGTTACCTCACGGATTGTGGGTCGAAAATCTATCGTGTTGACCTCAAGTTTTGAAACTAATCGGTTCGCACAGACCCGATCATTGTATATTCTCATTCACGTCCTTCTTCCTTACATCACCGTTCGTACAGTAGTGACTTTAAAGCAGTTACTTTCTCGAGGCCGACTTGGTAATTTGCCCTGATGACCTTCTCGCCAACCGATCTCTCAATGTTTATCTGTTTGTTTATCTTCAGTGGATGATACGCAAGTTCGGAGCGCCCAGTTATTGGTGAAATACCTACCACCAATACAAACCTTCTTAAAAGAACAGGTCGCACCAATACATCTTGCCATCTTTTACATCTCTGGCGCATACCAGTCAATGTCGCAACGATTGCTCGGAACGCGATATGTGAGACCCATCACCTTATGTTGGAGATAACTTTTCTGATGCTTGCCACAGATCTTAATGCGACAACTTCGGCAAGGAGAGCAGCCCGTATCCTACGAACTTCTTGGCGGACTCATCCTTGTGCGAATGGCTGCGCAAGCATACTTGAAGTCCAGAGGCAAACAGGCGGAAACGGATGAGAGTTCAAATGCAAACTTTGATGAGTACGCCTTATTTACTCATTAGACCGTTGGTGCAGGATTCGTTTGACGCCTTAAATCTAGTGAGACCGACGCTTACCAGGGCACCGAGTTGGGAGGGGAGACAGAGCACCAAAAATGCATGCTTTGCTTGAGCCCCCGAAAGCATACCACATCAACACCATGTGGGCATTTGTTCTGCTGGGTGTGTATTGCGGAATGGTGCCGCAGCAAGGTAAGCTCTGAGAAGAGTGTTTTCCAAGATTCATGCTTTCAAACTCATTTTCGTCCGCAGGATGAGTGTCCACTCTGTCGACAGAATGTCAATTTATCCCATTTGTACATTGTTATGAACTTCTGAAACATGAATCCATTATATATCAGAAAAGAGTCGTCATTATTCCATGAAAGTACAAATAGAAACAGTTCTTTTGACGGACAATTTGCTGCTCAAAGAGACTATCTGGAATCCTCCGCCACTCGATCCACGACCTTAAGTACAACCAAATATAGAAATACAATCAGCAATAGGACCCGCCATACATTCGACCGGATGTTTTGCCATACGTTCGCTGCTACCAATCCTGCCTCCCCGGCTCGGACGCCTGAATGGGCCTTGTCAATTGGTTGAAGACCCACAGACGTATTATTCGGTATAGAGGTTGTCGATGCTGATGCTGATGATCTGGAAGATGAGGAGTTGTCATGGGTTGAGGGCGAACTCGAATCCGGTCGCCGTTGTGTTAACGTGGAGGATGGTGCTTTGGGGGTGGCAACCTTGGGAACTGAGGCAGAGGATTTGATTGGTGCATTGGAGAGGGGAAGTAATTCTGGAGTGCAGAACTCGGGGAACACATCTGCTTGCCGGTAAGTATCCAGTCGGTATTAGTACGATAAACGTTCCGCACCTCTAAATTTGGGACTGGCTAAATTCCATTGATGTGACTTCTTGGCGTACGCCCGCTTTTCATCCACAGATGTTTTGATACTTCCTGTGGTTGGTGCTTCCTCCAGCTAAAATGACAATACTTGAGTTTGGATCCGTCTCGAAATCTCATGGATGCATACCATAAAGCTCAGTAGACCAGTAAGAATAGTGGCAACAGACCACGCCGGGTTCCATGTCCCCGCTAATAGATAACTTCAATTACCGCTACTTCATCCAAATTTCACTTTCTACGTACGGTGATAGTCACTCATGCTTAAACACAAACGATAGTCCGTTTGAAACCGTCCATTTGGGGTCAGCATTTTTATCGCAGGTGGTTTGAATGGATAGTCCGAAGGGAAAATCACTTTCCCATGGTATTCCCCTCCTTCAAACGGGGAATCAGGAGGCCCTCGAAGCACATAATGCCTATACAGCGAAAAATTGGTCAAAAACATGTTGCCCATTATGACAAATTGTTCACTTGCCATTCTAGTATGTTGGAATCCAGCGGTTTGGCGACGATATAGTCTGGGGGATTCTTGGCAATTGTCAGGTATTCCTTCGTTAGCCGCTTGTGTGCGCCTTTTGTTGCCATCCTATCAAGCTGCAGTTGGGAGGTATGTACTCTGGGTAGTAACTTTGGTGGGAGCAGGCCAATAAGCCAAGAAACTTAAGCTTGAAGGGTATATGCGGCCACAACAGAAGACCCCTTGGTGCAATTGTTTGCGGCGAAGCTATGAGTTGTGGAACTTGTGGGTCGGTCGTCCGAATTCCGTCGATCTTCTGAGGTAATTTTAGCTTCTTGACTCGGGCATGAGAAGCGGCGCCACGCGGAGTGACATTTTAAAACAATTTACAGGCGAACCAAAAAGACTTCATAGTTGCAGTTGAAAAACATGTGTAGAAAAAAGCGTTCTACAGCCTACATACTGGCGGATATAATATATAAGGTGCCTATACTTTGAGCTTGTCCGACATTTGTTTTGTCAAATTCGACAGATCATCGTCCTCATCAGACTTGGCATTGCCAGCCTCCTCGTCCTCCTCTTCCTCTTCCTCACTCTCATCCTCATCCCATTCCATCTCATCCAGTTCGTCAAGAGCGTCTGCCGTATTATTCTCCAAAAGGACACGCTTAATGTCCCGCACAGCATCGCCTTCCGGATCGAAGGCGTTTCCGTTCAGATCCAGCAAATCAAGATTCGTTTTGTTTATCAACATGCCTGCTACGCACCCAGCGCCCTCCGTGTCAATCTCGTTAAATCCTAAGTACAGCTTCTGAAGGCTGGTGTGCGCATGGGTGAGTGCTTTCAGGACTTCCAGTGACCCAGCAGCACTCAATAAACAATCGCCGACGTGGAGAATTTTCAAATTTTTCCAGCGTGGCAGCGCTTCTGCCAATGCCTTTGCCCCTGGTTGTGTAAATGTGTTGTCCTGGAGATCGAGGTGCTCTAGTCCCTCACAGTTTGCGAGAGATTTCATAAGCAATGTGATACCCTCAGGTCGAATGCTGTTTTGGGGCATGCGGATTTCTTGCAGACTTTCTGTATGCGCTTCATAGGCCTTGCTCAGATGTTCAATGCCTTTGTTCTCCATTCGATTGCGTCCAGCAACTACGACTCGTAAAGAAGATTTCCGCCCCTCCTCCTTATTCCTTTCTGCCGCCTTGATCAGGGCTTCAGAGATCAGACGGGCACCATCAATCCCTAATCCGTTATTGTTCAACCGAAGTACTTGGATGTGACGATTGTTGATCAGCAGGCGTTGAAGTGGCCCCGCGCCGGCCGGTCCAAAAGCATTGTCTGATAGATCAAGTTCCACAAGGTTGACCTTATCCTCCAGTGCCTCGGCAAGTGCGTCCAAAACCAAAGGGATCTCGTTTCGCAAACGACCAGTGAACATATCGCTCAGACTAGCAATCTGTTTTTAACGTCAAGGCCTGGTCTTCAATATGAACTCTGGTAAGTTGCTGTACTTACCCGGAGTTCATGGTGATCTTTCAGTGCGGCAGCGATTGCTCGACCAGCCTCCACGCCAAAAGTGTTTCCACTCAGTCTGATTTCGGTCAAACCTTTCTTGGCCTTGATTTCGTCAACATACTGCTGCACGTCTGCCGCAGTGTCGAGCTTGAGCGTTCGTCCTTCCAAGGAGTACACAACAGAGGCCATTGTTTGAGACTGAGGATGCCAACGATTTCAACTGGGCGGCGAAATTCCAAATTCACCTTGAAATTCCCAGATCACGTGGCGACCTTGCATGTCAAATTGTCCAAATAATCCAAATTGTCACTGCCAATGATTTCAATCAAAGTTCCAATGATTTCACGGAAAGTTCAACGACAGAGAACAACTAGAGAGAGGTATTCTTGAAAGAATCTAAAACTATGTACACTATATACAAAACGACCAGGCTGATGAGCATCAAAATCAGCGCCCTTCGTCCAAATCTTTCACCCGATTGTTGTGGCTCCTCTTCCACTTCGCCTGCGGCGACTATCTGGAACCCAGATGGCAAGAGCCCGGTCCTCTCAGCCTAAGATGACTGACTCTACGTTGGCAATGGTAGTGGATGCAATGGCGTTGATGCATCCAGCAACCCTGTTGATTCCCCATCCACCACCCTATATATCTCCCAAACATCCCCTACCGCTTAAAATCGGAAAGGCTAAACCCTTCATCATGGTTTGTACGGGAGCCCTTCGAAGCAAGCATATTTCGCAACTCAGACTTTTTGCTACTGTTCTTTTTCGAAAGATTTGTGCGTGGTAGCTGCTTTTTGTCTAACACATGGGCTTGCTGGATATCACTCGCAGCTGAGAGGGGCTCTAGTTTCTGAGGACGTTTCGCATGGTTCGGTTGTTGAAGTCTTTTTGAATCATATTGTTGCAACATATCTAAAGTGACCCCCGCGTATTTCGAAATGGCTCCACAATGTTGACAATTGTAATGTACTCTGCTCAAGGTAGATGTAGGACCAGAACGCTCTTGACCTTGTTCGTGAGACATATCAATGAATATCTTCTTTGGTGATGGTGTCCCGTCTGACAGCGACCGCTTTCTCTTACGACATCGTCCTCTTTCCAGATCCTTGCGGGGCTTGAGCGAGATTTTGGCATTCTGGCCAGGAACAAACAAGTTTCCACACCGGCTACATGAACTTCGCTCCACTTTTGAGGGAACTGTCAACCGTGCTGCTACACACTGATCTTGTAAAAGGGAGAGGTACTGTCGCGACAGTGAAGGGCAAGCGTCCTGTAGCAGGTGAGCTGCATCGTTCAAAAAGCCCAGTCTGCGTGGCAGAGTGCT
The DNA here is from genome assembly GCA_025602905.1 of Phlyctochytrium arcticum. Classification (NCBI taxonomy): domain Eukaryota; kingdom Fungi; phylum Chytridiomycota; class Chytridiomycetes; order Chytridiales; family Chytridiaceae; genus Phlyctochytrium; species Phlyctochytrium arcticum. Next base: position 162,995 of record JAHLKI010000021.1, on the reverse strand, counting down.
ATCTACAAAGGCCATTCATGTATGCACAGTCGCTTCGGATTCTGAAATTCAAAAACCGTTTGCCAAAATCACCGGCAAAATCAAATCCTGAAATTCTGTGGCTCACGTGATGGTGGTGTCAAGTTGGAAATTGGAATTGAAGACCTCCCGAATTTCCCACAAACACAGCAAGCACAACTTGGAGCAGCAGCGAACACAGCTCAAGGCCAAGCGTCTCTCGGCTGTCCGAGATATGGGAACGGACGAAGCTTTCGCAGATGTTGCAGCCGCTCAGGATGATTATATCCCTTTCGATTTTGACGACGACCCGTTCATAGATCAGTTGGACGGACCTGGCCCAGCGTCGGAAGCACAGGCAGTAGCAGAGACAAAAACCCCCAAAAACAAACAGCCCACTGTTCGCCCAGACACTGCTCCAGCACCGCGAGATGGAAGACATGGACAACACGCACCAAATTCGGATCCTCGCGGCCGCAGGGAGCCTCAATCGAAACTACGAAGCGTGGATGTACTGTATCCCTTGCCGGTGCCTCCATGGCAGCCAGAAGACCGAGTATACTCGAAAAACTTGCTAAAGATGTGAGAAAACTTTGAAAATCACAAATCAATACGCTTATTAAACTTGATAATCAAGGCTGCATCAAGAGATTAACGACTATGTGGCATTTCTTGTACCGACCGACGCAGAGCATATCATGCGCCAACTTACGGTCGAACGGATCCGTCATGTCGTTAGCACCATCTGGCCACACGCGGGGGTGTCTGTATTCGGAAGCTTCGAAACCAAACTCTACTTACCTACAAGGTATCTAATTGGCGCTTTGCAAACTCAATAACTTGGCAGCTAATAAAAGTAGTGATGTTGACATTGTAATCTTGGAACAGTCAATCCACAATCCGAAAATAGCGCTTGAACAGCTCAGAAATGCGATTCGCCAAGCAGGGATAGCCTCGAAGATTGAAGTCATCTCAGGTGCCAAGGTAGGAAACTGACTGGAAATGTTTTCCAGCTGAAACTTACGGATAAATGATAAGGTCCCGATCTTGAAAATGGTGGACGCTTTGACATTTTACCCCGCCGATATCAGCTTCAATATCGCAACTGGCGTTGATGCCGCAAAGATTGTTAGACAATTTATCGACGATCCGCTATACGGAGAAGGACTGCGTCCTCTTCTCTTGATCATGAAACAATTTCTGTTGCAACGAAATTTGAATGAGGTTTTTACGGGAGGGATAGGCAGCTACACTCTCATGTCTATGATCACTGCATTTTTGAGGGTTCGTACGTTCTTTACAAGTATTACGTCTCACTGACTGACATCACTTCAACTCTATAGATGCACCCAAAGTTGCAAACTGGACAAATACATGCCAAAGACAATTTGGGAATATTATTGATGGAGTTTCTGGACTTATACGGAAATCGATTGAATTACGAAGCTGTTGGTATCGGTCTGAACTTACAACGGGCATGGTTTTTCCCAAAGGTCAGAGCGTCTCTTTTTAATACAATGTTTAAATGTTTGCTGAGGGACGGAATCAGGCGCACTACAGTCGACCGGGATGTTGCCCCTTTCCGCGCGGACCTCCTCGACCAAATGCACTCTGTATCTTGGATCCGCAAGACGCAAGTAAGTGAGCGAGGTCTTCATACTCATGCGCAAAACTTATGTTCTCCATAAGCTAACGAAATTGGAGGCGCTTCTCGCGCGTGGCCGGTGATCCGACGTGAATTTATCCGAGCGTATACATTGCTGGGTTCTATGATCGGAGCTGGATACGAGAAACGACAAGCAGGGCGGCCATTTAACGTAACGACACTGCTTGGCAGCATACTGACTGTCAGACGCGAAACTATGGAACATCGGGAGAAAGTCCAGCAACGATATGAATCGATACAAGAGAACCTTGTAGATTATGTGATTAAAGGGACGTACGATGGAGACCCAGTCCCTGGGCAGAAGCGAAAGAGAGAAGTTACTCCCGAAAGTACATCTTCACAGCGTAAGTCCAAGAACCATCGCAACATCAAACAAACGAAATCTCAAAAATCAACACCACCCACAAAGAACACACACCCATCACCAATAGGACTAGGAATGTCCGACCTTACAAATAAACAAAAGTCGCCCCCCTCAAAACAAAAGCAGAGGAAGGCTGCTAGGATGGCTGCTGCTGAGGAGGCTGCTGCTGCAAGAATCGCTGCAAAGCGGGAGAGGACAAGGATAAAGAAGAAAAACCGGCTCGCGCGCAAAGAAGCACGCCTAGCTTCGGGTGCTGATGCTTATTATGTTGCCGCGGACGGTTCCGGGACAGACCCAGGCCTACCAAGCGATGGAAAGGGCAGCGACCCCGAGTACGTGGATAGTGAGCCTGATCACATCGAACGCGAGCGGGTAATTGCCAATGGGTTGCGGAGAAACCCTCGAAGGGGCACGTAAGATGCGTCGGCGTCAACAGGGGAAATTTGCGCTCCCGGTGTACATATGAATGAGACGTCAATCCATTCAGAAGGATGGAGACTATCCCTACGGGTGTTTCTTGTTAGATAGCACTATTTAAGAACATAACTTCTAATAATCAATCTATATACTGCTTCCTAAATGATTGAAACATGTCTCTACATGGGACCTGTGCCTTCAGCTTGGTGCACAAGAGGAATGCACCCGATAATTTTCGGTGCAAAGAGTAGGTTTCCTCCGGTGGAGGCGTCAATCTTTCCCTGAGCATGAGCGGGATCTCCGCCCTTACACGGTTTGTTACATCCTGGTTGCCGAAATCGTACAGATCCGGACCATTGGCACGGAACGGTTCACCGAGCATCAATATCGAGTTTACGTGCGCTTGCACCATGGCCTGGTGATCTAGGATTAGCAAAACTCCAAATACAGGTGAAGACAAGACATCCTACCTGACTTTCCAGGCCGGTCAAGAAGCCCAACTCTCGGCTCCAATGAGCGCATCCGTCTCGATCCCCGATTGACGCTGCATGCAGTACATTCATGTACTTGATCACAAACTCATCGCCGAAACCTCGCGCCGCACCAAAATCCAGCAGATGCAGAACATCCTTCTCCTCTTCATACAAGAAATTGGACCAATTAGGGTCTGTCTGCATGTACTTGAATTCGAATACTTCGCGTAAAGCAAGCCGCAGGACGCGTGTGGCAATTGAGTTGCGGGTCTCTTGCGAGGCAGATGCAGGGATGTTGCCCAATGGTATTCCGTTGACGAATTCCGTAGTGAGTACTTGGCGAGTAGAGAGATGAGGTATCACGGCTGGAACATTCAATCCCTGGTCATTTCCGATCATTGACTTGAAAGTCTCCATTGCGTCAGCTTCTCGGATATAATCGCATTCCCATGCGAGCTCCTTCCTGGCGACGCGAATGGTGTTGTCAAGGTATAAGCCTTTGGGGAGAAAGTTGCTAAAGAGAATCAAAGTGCGGAGATTGTCCAAATCTGAATCAATACTATTCGCGACGCCCGGATATTGAATTTTAACTGCGACGGGAGCACCGGAAGGAAGTGTCGCTCGGTGAACTTGGCCAATGGATGCAGCGGCGATAGGAGTAAAGGAGAACGATTCAAACCGGGATTCCCAATCCGAGCCAAGTTCATTATTTAATGTTTTCTGTCAAATGTGGGCTTGGTCAGTATAATTACATTTCCCTTATGTTAAGTACCAACCTGGAGCTGGGAATCGGGCATGTAGTTGGCAGTATTTTGCACCCGAAGTAGAACATTTTCCAACTCTTTCGGTACCATTTTGTTATCTAAGGCAAAATATATGTCAGTGGTTTCCGGGCCTTTTCAACGCTTACAAGTCGTACCCTGTATGCTCAACATCTGGCCGAGTTTCAAAGCAGCACCCCGCATGCGCGTTAGCTTATCAACAATGCGCTCGATATTTGCTGGACTGAGAACTACACTTCCACCATCTAATGCTGAATGTTAAGCCTACTCTCTGCTCACAACTGCCAAGATCTGCATTACCGCTAGAATTACTCAGCCCTGTCGCTCGGCGGAAAGCTTCACCAACAGCCCCGGCTCCGACTCCTGCCGCCAAAGCTAAGAGCAAAAGATTTGAGTACGAGAACCAAGTAATCTAAAACTACTGCGAATACTCACTGCCATAATGCCATAGCCTTGAGACGCGATTTGACGGTACTTTACTTTGTCGTGCGACCCGTGGCTGTCGGAGAGTGATTCAGCCTTTCACTTGAGGACTCAGCTACGAGAAAGGTAACTCACGGGCGGATCGTTTTGCGGTAAGTCCTCGGTTTCTCGGTTTATTTGGGTCGTTGAATTACTTTTAGCGCTGTCATGTGAGGCGACAGGTACATTCTCCCGTAAATTTGTTTGCGGGACCTTAAACTGATTTATCGATGTGGATGGAATTTTAATTTGGGCTCCTAGGTATGGATGAGGATTGAGAGGTTCTCTTATTGTCGAGGGGATGGCCACAGGTTCTCTCCGTTGAAGTGGTGTGGATAACGGCACTGTCTCCGGCTGCAAGGAGGTGACATTGATGTGCAGATCCATTTTCGCCTTGTCGTTTTCTGATGTTCAGCGACGATCCAATTACCGAGCGAGAAAATTAATGTACCTCCGAATTACTTGGTGTAATATCGTTTTGCACATTTCCGACTACTTTCACTTGCTTGGAGACAGAACCGGTCTGCAGGCGGGTTAAGCTCGAGGTCTTTGCCCATTTTCCTATGCTCGTATACTGGTAGTCTAATGTGGTCAAAAGGACCTGACGAGTTGCGAGCAGAAGGCCTATAGGGGCGGCAAGATCAGCAAATATCCCGTTGATGCGCACTATAAGCGGTCGTACTTAGGAAGTCTCCCCCTCCTCGGCTCATGGTGTATTATCAGACTTGACCCTGGTGCCAATAAATAAAATCTTTGTCGTACTCAAGTTTAAATCTGTTGATCTCGGAGTTTTGCCGTCTTGTCCAAAAAGCTCATGACGTTGATTTTTCAACACGTGTTTCCGGAATCAGATCGGATAGTCGAAGGCCTGCTTCTGAACCTCTATTATAATTTATCAATGAACAATTTGCAGGAATGTCCATGTATTCTTAAGGCTTGAACGCATCAAGCACACCACTGAAAATGTCCGGAGTGCCAAAAAAAAAACAGTCAGGAAGGTTACAGCCAAGTAGGGAGAGGGGAGTATAATTGCATGAAATGCAATAAGCGTGAGACAGAGGACCGGGGCCCACGAGATGACAGGAGGCCAGGCCATCATCCGATCGAATTCGACCGTCATCACTCGCTTGAATGTTCGTAAGTTCATGAAAATGGGAAAAGCTACTTTCGATGTGGTTCTATGATTGCCCGAGCATCTCCTTACTTCCTCTTGATTGGTTCCTCCCCATTTTGATCGTTGATCTGTTTGCTTCAGCAGTGGAAGCAGCGACGGAAGTTTGACCGCTTGCCTGCTCGCGCTCTAGAGCCTCAGACATCGCCTTGCTCACGACTTCAGAGTTGCAGAATCTGACATAGGTATCTTTGGCCATCAGGGCAAAAATATGCTTTAGAGCATCCGCGAAAACGTAGTAAGATAGAGGGTTCCTCTTGGAATCAGCTTCGGTGCTTTCGAATTGGTTGATGATGGCCGTACGCTCCGCCGAGTTTATATTGATCTCACGTGGGGCATTGATCTTGATGAATTCGTCGTATATTGATCTGGCGCGTTCGGTAAAGTCCTTTCGCGTGGGTATCGAATCAAGAGCCTGGCATTTAAGATAGAACTCCAGATTTTCCTGAAATAGAAATTGGCGAACTATGAGAGACCGTCATCGGCTGTAGTAAAATTGCTACAAATAACGCACCTGGGAAAATTCTTTCTGGACAAAGTTGTAGAAATGCTTTACACCCATGGCATCGCGCATTAATTCTGTAAAAGAATATGTCCACATCCGAATATCTGCGGTAGATGGGTGCTTTTTTGAGTTCCAAATGACATTATTAGCTGTGCCGAGAGTGAGTATGCTTGATTCTTCCGAAAACCATGGGTTTGGTATGTTTTGTCCAGGCTCGAGAATAGGATCAAGTGGCCGCCATACATCACAGCGCTGAACGAGCCTATTTCCAAAAGTTAGAATAAAATATACGCATATGGGACTTTGCTCACGTTTTGCATGATTGCGAGATTTTCACGCGATTCATGGAGAATGAGAGATTCAGAATCTCCACTCGCTTTTCTAGGTAGTCCAGTAGTGCTTCATCCCTGAGATTTGACTGCAAAATGTGTAAGACATACGTATAAGGCTCTGAACTCCAAGGGTTCGTACCTCATAATATTCCTCCATTTCTTGCGCATTCCTTGACTCCTTGTTCTTCCGATCTTCATCATTCGCGCTCTGTCCGGCCTGCTAATTTCTTAGTTGGCGCAGCGGATGGGCTATAAAGTTGAACGTACAATCAGGAACGGCCTATGAACTTTCCAGAATGTGTATTCTTGCAGTTGAAATATCCGTCGTTCTTGCTTTGATAATGTGCTCTTCATGTGCTTCATATGACTATTCACGTTCGATTCAACCTCCTCCCATCGTTGATAAAATGCATCTTGAAGTCGCAACAACCGATCCTCCTCCCATTCGTGCAACAAATATTTCGCGCTCACGCGCATGCTTCGTTTTACCAAATATACAGTGTAATCTTTACCAGGGAGCTTAGCGTGCCGCCGTAATCATTCAAGACCTGCCCAACTTACCAAAATCACTAGGAGACCACAGTCGCGACGCCCACAGTTGCTCGCTCTAATGAATGTCATATTACTTGTCAGCATCAACGGTCGAGTGTGTGCCATGATAGTTGACCAACCTGAAATATGTACATACTGCCATCTGCAGTAAACTTTTCTGCCAAATCCACCGGGATGATGTAACCTTCGGAGAACAGTGTTTGGCAATAACGCAGCGCTTCTTCACGCGTCAGAAATCCACAGTTGAGGAAAATCCAGTCGGACAAGTCGGACGCGATGAATGCTCGCGGATATACTTTAAACATTTTTTTCCGGTCTTTCATCTCAATTCCACCCCCTTGTGCTTGACGAAGGACTGTTTTCATAATCAATTCGGAATGTCAATTAGATAACCAAGCTGGGGGAATTTTTTAGATCTACTCATACCTCCTTCCATGGCTGCCATTCGACGGAGATGCAGATTGGGTAACTTTCGCGTCAAAAAGTCTGGTGCATCTTCACTCTTCTGTGGTAAAAGTGGCTGAATGTGTGATTCATATACTGGATCTCCGTGCGGCCCTCCCAACGCCGAGTTCTTGGAGGAGGATCCTTCAGCATGTTGTTGCTGTGTGAAGAGGGAACTCCGTGATGAGTGATGATCACTTCCCCCGCCCAATGTTGCGCTAGCCGTACTCGCACTCCGCGTCATCCGACCACTGTCTCGATCCCCACCTGGGGAGCCCATATCTGAGATTTTCGCCGCGGATCGAGACAATACCTTGAGTCGACTCAGACGTAAAGATCCCCCGCTCTTGAACGAAAATAAAGGGGATGGTGTGATGGGTGAGGAGGTGAGAGTGTCAAGATAGCTATTTGTTATGGAGGAGGGAAGGGAATATGGGGAATTACTCTCGTCAGGGGGTTGACCGCCCGAAGGGAGCTTCTCGTGGTGACCAACAACGGGTTCCCCGCTAGCGTTGATTGATGGGTCAATACGAGGGAGGTTTGTAGCACTGGCCTGAATCGTGGAGTACCCGTCTATGGGTGTGGTTGTTGACGTGATTACCGACAAAGCCAGCGGAGCAGCAGCAGCTACTGCCACTGGCGCCGTCGGAGAAGGCGTGATCGTAACGGAGGCCGGAACCGTGGGAGTGCCACGGCTTCAAAGTCGAAGTAAGGTCGGGAGTTGGGAGTGCGAGGCGCTCCGGGACCTGAGCCAGAATGCCAGTCAAAAGTATACAATCGTTCCGGGATGGAAATCACAGCGCAGACTGGCGCACGCGGCGGCAGCGATTCATAGACCGTTGAATGCCAAGAGCAGGGATTTGGCCAACCCGGGCAGTAAGAAACCAGAACTGTGAAGATGAAGGTAAAGTTGTTGAAGTGGAAAAGTGCGGTCTTGGTTCGCGTCGCCCGCTGGATTTCGGAAGCCTCGCCGAGCTTTCCGTTCCTCCGTAAATTTAACCTTGAGGCATAAATGTCATTAGCAACCTGCGAGCTATTACATCCAACCCAGACACAAAGAACATAGTTCATCATCATACATCTGCAGTGGCGTCCATCGATCCACCGTAGATCTGCATAACAAACCTGCTGAGCAACTTTCATCGCGCCGTAATGATATCCGACAAATCCTTTGGGCCGAGATTATATGGTTTGAGAAGGAGAGGTATAAATGCCAAATATGTATGAAAGTATGAAAAATAGGAACAGCACAGGGTTCAGCCTGATGTACGGGCAAACACAAGCCTCGGTCAGCCAATATCCGGATCCCATAAGGGATGAGGAGGAGGTACCCCGGCCTTTGAAACTGAGCTTTTCGAATCGGCAGGCGGTGGTGCCTCTGCGGCCAATTCTCGACTTGACTGTGCTGTAGGTGATGGGGCCCCTGACACAATGACTTGGGAGGTCTGTGTTTCCTGTATCTCAATTGAAGGGTTGCTGGCCATCACAAGCCTTGCACTCAAGTCTTGCGTGTCCTCATCGAATGACCTAGCTAAATCTTCCACCAATGCCTCACTTTCATCTCCTGGCTCAACAAGTACTTCGGATTCTGACAATACACTAATCTCGCCGCCTTGAGTGTCTCCGTCACTTGGCTCTTCCCAAGGGTTTTCCATCTCGAGAACCGGAGGGTCAACTGCAAAGCTTTTTGACGACGACGGTATGCTAGCGCTTGCGTTGGACCTCGTGTCTCTAACCGTACTGATATTGACCTCATCATCCCTTTCCCGAGCCATTTCATCCTCTTCTTCTCGAACGCATAGCCCTATCCAGTATTTCAGGCTTTGTGTGCTGGGATAAAGTACTTGCCCATCTGAACTTGTCGTTCCGGGTAAGCCACCCAATCCAACTTGCCCAGTGCCTGATCCAATCGGCCTGCTTCCACCTGCAAGACCAGAGCTGGCCGCAGGGGATGCCTGAGACCCGCTCGAATATCGAATCTCTGGTTGGATATAATGAGCGTTCAGATAATCATCTCGATTACTTTCAATAAAGTCCCAAATCGAACAAGTCGCCTCCTCAACTGTTGCATTGCCGGGAGCAATAAAGTTCTTCCGTTCCCTTTCGTTGTTAAACAGAAAGGTGCCAAACTGGGAAGAGTAAATATGCAAGTTCAGGGTTGAAAGGAGTTTTTCGGAAAATTCAAAGTGGGTTGGAAATTGCACCCAAAGCTGATATACGCAATCGAGAAACTGCGTAAAAATTGGAGCTACTTCGCGAGGGAGTAATGTGTGTGGTGTCGAGACTTCGGCCGATGTGAGAGGAGGAGGGGGTAGGCTGCTACTCCCGCGAGGAGTAGTACTGGCTCGTCCCGCAAGAGGTGATGCGTTTCCCGGAGAAGTAGTCGCGTTGGCAAGGTCTCCATTACCGGTGCTCACATTATGAAATGATCGATTGGCGTTTCCTGGGTACGAGACTGATCTGGGCGATCCGAATGACCCACCAGTGTTTGATCCGAGATCAGCTGAAGCTCCCCCGCCTACAGCTCCTTGCGCAAATTCTGCAATATTCTTGCTGAAGAAACCCTTAGCGGCCGACGTGATGGAATTAGATACGTTCCGCCGCGCAGCCTGCAGCTGTGCCCCAACCGAAGATCGATCATTTAAGGTGGCAGCGTCGCGGGATAAGTGTCCACATCGGTCCTGGAACTTATGCCCAAAGGACACCCATTCTTTTTCCACCAATACAGCGAAACCTTCAATAGTGCGGAAGTAGGGGTCCAGGCAGAGTTCGGCTAGACCACATAACTGGGACGTGCGATCCCAGCCATCGCTGTGCATGACGTTTAGAGACAACTAAGCCTAGGTTCAATCCGTCCGTACCTGCAATGGACCAAAACGTGGCTGTTTTGCAAATGGATATGTTGTACGATAGTTAAGGTGCCCTCCATAATGTTCCTAATGTGCTTCAGCCAGCCTGATTTGTCAAGCATTGCCCGCGGCACTGGGCCATTATCCACAGCATTCATTGCTAGCGCACTCTTTGCGTTAGGTGGGACTTCAACACGCGTGGACTGAATATAGCTTATCTTACCATCCAGTAGCTTGAGAAAGCTGTCTCTGACTACATGAATATTGTCTATTCCGAGAAACTCTAATTTGCATCCTCGGTAATTGTCGGCATTCTCAGTGCCCGCCCCCAATGCGGTCTGAGCCATTGCATTAGCCGTTGGTCGTGCATCAATGATAAGATGCTGAGTTGGCAGAGTGTGGCAAATGGAGGTGCTACTGGTGAAGATGGCCTCCACAAGCTTCTCATCTTGTATTGATCGGGACTGCTTCAGACCAACTAGAGGTTGACTAGAGCGAGTTATCGAAGCCTGTGAATGGGGTATCTTAGAATAATAGGCCTTGGCAGCAGACTAGAAAATCCAACCATGTTGCTCCGATGAAGGTATGTTAGCGTTGGTATCCGTCCTTTGCTGCGGAACTTTGCAGTATATCGTAGCACGTTATCACTTATTTTGCTGGGGACGATCAGACATCTTGGGTACGTAGGGCACATCTAACATCAATTAGCGATAAGTTCAAGAGCGTGCGTCGGTATGCACCCTATTCACCTCATAATTTTCGTTGCAAGTGGTAAATCGCCACTGGTCACTTTTCACCCCAACTCCTTGGCGCTCAAACTCTTTAAATGGGTCATAGATCCTCCACCCTTTGCGACTTTTAAACGGTTTCACTGGTTTGTAGTGGAAAGCATAGAGCTGCTCTATTGATGCTAAGAAGACAGACCATCAGCACCACTCGACATCATAATGCTTTCATTTACTCACAAATATTCATCAGACGTTGTAAACTGGCGAAGACATCGTTTGTTTCGCGCTCATCAGGTATAAAGAGTTTGATGAACATGAAGTTGCGACCTGTGATGCAGATAGGATGATGGCCGGTTGGGGTGGGGAATTTTCGGTCAATCGAGAGGATGGTGGAGTACGAGATCTATTTGCCATATTGATGAGAGTGGTGAGACTGTCAGTCACTGCAAGAGAATGCTTCTGAATGGATCTACATTCTGCCCTGCCACGTCTTGCCCTCGCCGTATGCGTATCCGGAACAGAATCGCACCTCCCTCAGAATTCCCCGCGTGTCAAGCAGCAACACCTACCCATACTTCCAGCTCAGTCCCATTCTGTCGAAAGAGTAAATGGTGCGCAAACAGATGAAGGGTTCCGTTATAAGTGTTTCGGCTCCTTTCCAGCTTCACGTCGTGGACCTAAATCATAACAACGCCTTTAGCATATGAGCTTGATACGTGCAGGCAGTTCGCGGAATACTTTGGCGATTCGAATGTGTTCCATTTTACAACATGCCAAGAGAGGGAAATCTCGGCTATTCCCCCAATACCGGCTTTACTTGCCAGCAGGATGTCTTCCGATCCAGCAGAGAGATGCACGAGCGTTCCAAGTATTGGTTTGTCACTTTGATTTTTGTCATTCAGATTTCAGACCCGACGGCTAAGCCCCCATTCATCTACGACCAACGTCGACCATTGACACCGTTCCATGTTGATAAACACGCAAGAACATACAAAATACATAAGGGTATAGGGGATCGAGTGTAGGTAAAGCTGCCGGCCTGAAAGGCGGATTCGTATGGAGGCTTTCTGGAAGAACCTAAGTGGAGGGGAGCTTGGGCTCGGGGATAAATCTATTTGGCCTCATCCCAGTCGGTGACAAAGTCTTCCAGATGCTGTCGAACAGGGTCAGATACTTTGTACGTGAGCGCGATGAAATAAGTCATGTTGTCACGAACCTGTGGCTCTCCGCCCACTCCCAAAATCCCGGCTATTTCCAGCTCAGCTTCTGCAACGATATTCTGCACATCGACATCCACATCAGTGTCGTCGACGTCTCTCTTTCGTTTATGACCGGGAAGGAAGGAACTGAGGTCAGAGTCCAGGCCGACTAAGGAATCGTCGCCGAAATCAGGTGCTAGGGCGGAAGGGTCTGATAGTGAGGTGGGATCGGCATAGTTTGAAGGGTCGCCGAAAGGATTGGTTGGGTAGGCCACTGAGCCCTGTAGTCAAGCGCGACATTTAAGGAAGTTGAAATTGGATACCATCAGCGAAATCATCTGCATACCTGCTCTGTTAGATACGACAGATCTGTATCCAGTCCGCCCGCAAAATCAGCCCCGTAGTCTCCGGCAAAATCTGATACATCCATTGTCGGGTCTAGTCCCATTGTTGGATCGAAATCTATTGTCGTCGGATAAATCGTTGAACTTGGGAGTCCTTTGTCGCCGTGATTTTGATATGCATACGCGTCGTCCCCATCATCAACTTCTTCCACTTCATCTGCTTCGTCCTCTTCATCATCAACTTCATCGTCATCTTCCGCGCCCTGTTCGTCATCCTCGTCATCGCCTCCTTCATCCTGGTCCTCGTCATCAATTTGGCTTCCTGACCGTTCATCATCCTCGATCTCGTTACTGGCGGCAGGATTATCTACAGCCCCATCATCTTCGTCCTCCTCCTGCTCACCCTCGCCCTCGTCATCACCTTCAAACTGTTCCAGTTGCTCTTCCTCGTCCTCTCCTTCAGCATCGAGATCTATATCTTCGTTTTCGTCCTCCTCATCCTCCCCCTCTGCGTCTTCATCGTCCCCTTCCTCGTCCACTAGATGTACAACTGTAGCAGGACTAGCTTGCGCATCAACGTCTATGACATCATCCTCGTCTCCGAAAAAATCCTCATCGTCGAAATCAGAGTCTGCCCCACCCGTTTGGTCTGTATCAAGATCTTCCGATGGCAGCTCTGGTCCCGCTATTCTGGATCTGTACTTTCCAGCATCCCCACTTTCACCCGCCGCATCTTCGTCATCGTCCTCATCCTCCTCGTCTTCACTGTAGGTGTCCACCTCATTTCCATTCCTGTCCCGATCATCAACGGAGAGGAGGGTGGGTATTAATGAAAAAACCGTGTTGGGGTATCCTGATGTTCGCGACACGTCGCATTGGAAAAGATTCAGGTGTTGCAAACTGCGTATGCCTGACTACGAGGAATCGGGAAGGACGGTTAAATGATGGTTCTGCCAGCTCTAGCTCTAGGAGGATAAACACTAACCAGCGGTCGAAGCGCGTCGAGGTCAGCAACTCGATTGTTGCTCAAGTCAACAGATTGCAAGCTAGGCAGTATAGAGAGTGAGGCCAGATCGCCTGATATTCTGTTATCGCCCAAGTCAAGCTGCCGAAAGGAAGAAGAAAGATCTCGTTTCAACATCCATGCTCACTTTGAGAGCATTTTCCACGCGACCAGCACCAGCACGCGTCACTTTTGCATACCTTTTGCAAACTGGGCAAGTATGGAAACCCTTCCAGCGATGACAATCCACAATTGTTCAGTGATAGGTGGGTCAGACGCTGATATTCCGAGAGCGGGGTCGGAGCGTCTTGTAGGTTGAGTATTGCCGGGATTTTCTGGTTGTCCAAAAACAGCTCGGTGACATCTACAGGCGAGTGATGGGTGAGTAGCTGGGCCATGACTGGCGGCTATGCGGAAAAAGTAGGCGGCCAGGGACAAGACAAAGCAGCGGATGCGAGCAGATTGACGGGCGAGACGGCAGCATCTCCCGCACGGTTTGGCAATCTTCAGAACTCTGGTCCTCTTGCGCAGCAGTTGTCGTCACGGAAAGCAAGCGCCCCTGGTCCTGGAGTTGTTTTAGGGTTGCGGAACCGGAGGTTTGGTGGCTGTGCTTGCAAGTTGACCTTTTGCAGATAGATTACGCAGCTCACATGACCACAGGCATTTCGGCGATTTCGTTGAAGCTCAGGTTGGAAAGTAGCTCTTGCCAAAAGGCCCATTATATATAGAGGTGTTTGAACGACCACAGGAAAGTGGGGTTCCCAAAAGGAAGCAGAAAAAATGCCACCGAAGAAGAGTTTAAAGAACCAAAAAGAGGCCAAGGCCAAAGCTGTCGACGACAAGGTGGGAACGGGCCGATCTCAACAAACAAAGCTCCAAACACTGACGCAATTTGTGACAATTTACAGACTTTTGGACTGAAGAACAAGAACAAGTCGACCAAAGTTGGCAAATATGTGCAACAAGTGCAGCAACAGGTGACTACCCCGTTCTTTTATAGTGTCACTAGGTGCTAACGCTTAATACAGGTTGATGCCTCTGGTAACCGGAAGGACAAGGTAAGGAAGCACACTTTGCGGTGTTCCGGTGTAATGTGACACTCATCACAACCAAACTGTCAACAGGTAGCTGCCGACACACATAAGGCCACCATAGCCGCCAAAAAGGCCCAGGAAGCTGCCAAGAAAGCCGAGTTGGCCGAGTTGTTCAAACCAGTAATAGCGCAACAAAAGGTTCCTTTTGGAGTGGATCCCAAGACGATTGTCTGCGCATTCTTCAAGGCAGGATCATGTCAGAAAGGCACTCGCTGCAAATTCTCGCATGACCTGGACATTGAGCGGAAGGCTGCGAAAGTCGACATGTACACTGATTCACGAGACAAAGAAAAGGAAGAAGGTAATCGTTTCGGACTCATATCTTTTCAGTGTTGAAATACATTGCTGATGTGTATGCTTTACAGATAACATGGATGATTGGGATCAAGCCAAACTTGAGTCTGCCATTAACGAAAAGCACGGCAGCAGCAATGCAAATAAAAACAAACCCACCGATATTGTTTGCAAGTTCTTTTTGGAGGCCATTGACTTGCGCAAATATGGATGGTTTTGGGAATGCCCGAATGGGAAATCTTGCAAATATCGTCATGCTCTACCACCCGGCTTTATCCTGAAAAAGAAGGAAACGCATGCGGAGCGAACGGCACGAGAGGAAATGGAGAAGGAAAATGAAATCAGTATAGAAGATTTCTTGGAGACTGAGGTAAGGGATTTGTATTTTTTTATACGCTAGTGAGCCACTGACTAATGCAATTATACAGCGCCATAAGCTTGGAAGTAATGTAACTCCGGTCACGGCCGAGTCCTTTGCCAAATGGAAGAAGGAGCGCAAGGAGCGTGAGGCCGCCGATATGGCCGCCGAAGGCAAGCGCAAGAAGGAAGCCTACGACAAGCTCAAGGCTGGCATGAAATCTGGCATGACCTTCTCTGGTCGTGAACTGTTTGACTTTAATCCTGAATGGGCTGTGGATGAGGATGAAGATGAAGGTGCAATTGACGTGTATCAGCGAGAAGACCAGGATGATGAGGACGTCAAAGGCAAAGGAAAGGAGACTGCCCGGGCAGAAGTAGAGCAAGACGAACCGCCAGCACCCGTCATGGCAACAAATGGGGTCAACGAAGACCTGTTTGAGGGCGATGACCTCGCTGGTCTCGATGACGATGATTCCGACGACGACAGCGATGACGAATAGGGACAGACCGATCACCCGTACTTCCCGATTCATGTTCAATTTTTTATTCCCACTTTTCCTTTCTGATCAGCTTCTTAAGCGATTCAACCCAGATAGCCAGCCGCTGATTGCTTTTTTATTATACAGTAGTCTGTAGCTTCACATCCTAGCATCAACCCATCCCTCACTATGTATCTATCATACTCCAAATTCATTTGATTTTGAGCTTTTGTACGTTTGGACGTGCGACGATACCGCATGCGTTCAAAAAAAAATAATCTCAGGGGGAGGTCGAAGCATTTAAATTAGAATAAACAGTATCAAGAAAATTTTACGCGACAGCAAATAGGTGTGAGAAACTCTGGGCGTGCTTTGGGCAAACTTGTACCAGCGCAGAATTATTGTGAGGATGGCGAATTTAAAGATGTGAGGATGTGTGAGAAAGTGATTAGAATGTACATTGAGATGAAATGTGGACTTGGTGGGAGGTGTTGTTGCAATATGTACGATGGAGGAGTAGAATTGACGAGCAATGTCATAGGTTGACCTCGTGTGAAAAACCTTGTGGAGGTGGGAAATGCTCAAAATTCCTGTTGCGGAAAAACAAGCGGTCAGCAAAGAGAGAAAACGATGTAGTCTCTAGAGCCTACAACGTACCAAAAACAGGCTTCGGAAAGGATCCGCACCTTGCAATGGTCGGTCCGTCTGGACCTCTTCAGGGTACGATTCGAAGTTTCGAGTGTCACCTGGGTGAGAGATCATGGGCACAATGGGTGCATGAACGAGACGGTTTTGAAGGGCACGCCAGTCGACTCCTCGGAACCACCGGTGGCGCTTGATATCTTCGGCACCATCCTTTAAAAGAGAGAAAAGGGTAAGTCACATGTAAAACAGTATGGTCAACAGCGGCTGTGCAAATACCTTCAAGTTTCCCAGTCGCTTTGTACGATCGGCGGTCAGGAGTCGCTTGATCAAATCCTTGGCGTACGGATCAAAATGCGGTGGGAATTGGATTTTGCCAGCCAAAATCTTCTCATAGATTCCAAAGGGACTGTCGTCAAAGAAGGGTGGGTAACCTGCCAGCATCTCGAAAATCAGGATCCCGAGTGCCCACCAGTCCACGGGCTTGCCGTGGCCTTTGGATTGGATAATCTCGGGTGCCAGGTACTCGGGTGTTCCACACAGCGTCCATGTTCGGTCTTCAACCTTTTTGGCAAATCCGAAATCTGTGATCTTGATGTGACCTCTTTCGTCGAGGAGCTATAAACACGTCAGGACATATTTCTCAAACAGGCATGGTAGCTTCAGGTCACATACCAAGTTTTCGGGTTTCAAATCGCGGTAGATGATATCCTGTTCGTGCAGGTACTCGATGGCAAGAACAATTTCAGCGGCGTAAAACCGTGTCATGTCGTTACTGAACCGTCCAGCCTTTCGCAAATGGGAGAATAGCTCCCCGCCAACAACGTATTCCAACAGCATATACAGGTTTGTATCGTCTTGAAATGTACACAATCTTCAGGAGCGAAAAGGGGCTTTGGTCAGCGAAAGGCGTTCTTGGCAATTGCTCAAATCGTGGATACTTACAGATTGACGATAAAAGGGAATTGAATCTGTGAGAGGATCTGCTTTTCTGAGTTGATGTGTTCGACTTGCTTTAGACGTACAACTTCCACTTTCTTGAGCACTTTCATGGCGTAGTACTTGTTGGTATTGCGATACTGGGTGAGGTATACGCGCCCAAATGTTCCAGTTCCTAAAAACCGATATCAGCATCATTCATCCGCTATGAGGAAACTGAACTGCGACATACCCAGCGTTTTTATCAGTGAAAAGTCGTTAAGACTGTACCCCATGTGCGCGCCGTTGGTTTGTGGTGGAACGGGTGAGGAAGGCATAGCTGGCAACGGCATTGAAGGCGGTGCAGAAGACATGGCGCCCTTCAAGCTGTGAGGAGCAATTTCACCGACGAGCATCGCGTGATAATAAATAGCAGTTGTGCCGTTGGTGGGAAGGTGTAAGAGTGAGGGGTTTCCAGATAAGAAGAAGAGAGGGAATGAAAAGTAATTGTAGAGGTGAGTATGAAGTGTTTTCCACTGGGCCCGTCTGCGGCGCAATAACGTGAAGATTCAGGGTTTTCCGGGTCGCCGCCGTATGAGCCCCCTTGCCAACCAGAGCCAACTTTCGACTCTGCGTTTCTCTTATCGAAAAGCGAGCTCTTTTGTCTGCCAAGTGCGTGGATGTGTGCAGCTCTGGTCCTCAGCGAAATTTCAAGCACCAAGTTTGCCCGAGCCCGGGTTTGCTCAACGTGCTCTGGCCAGCTGCCCTAGCCGTGCAACGGCGTAACAACGCAGAAGAACTCCGACAACGAACACAAGGCCGCATACAAAAGTTTCTAGCTTCCCGACACAATCCCAGCCAGACCCTGCAATCTCCCTTCGCCCTTCGGTCTTGGCAACGTCCGAATTTTCACCTCACAGTTCTCACTCACCTAGAAGAATCTTGCATCGGGTGGCCCTTAGTTTCGCTCTCCGGAAGATCAGTAGCAGCGACGCCTCTTGAAGAGTCCGTCGTTGTTGGCGAGGAAGGCGAGGAAGAGGAGGACGAGGAGGCGAGGCCTAGGTGCCGGCTGAGCGACGAGCCTACGTACTTTATCAGGCCCGCCGGAGAAGGAATCGTGGCGGATAACGTCGTGAGGACGCAATGGGGTGCGAACGTCCGAGCAGCTATCGAACGAGCGCAAACTGAGGTTTTCTGCGACCGATGTCGCTTGTGTATGTAAAGGTCGAAAGGGCTTGGGAGGATGAACAAAACTATTTGACAAGGAAGAACAAGCTTCTCATAAAGAGGTGTATCAAAATGGGGGCTGCGCCAGCACAGTGGAGCTTAAGCGAAAAAGGCCTTGGCCGCGGAAAAGAAAGACCTTTTCCTTAACCTTTGGGATGGGCAGGGCTCTATTACCGCTGCCGGCTGGTTGAAAACAGACTCTCGTTCACGGCTTGCAATAACCTAGCGCTCTTTTGCTTCACCGCACGAAAGTCGCCGCTTTGTTGATGTTTATAGTCACGTGCCATTTGGAAGTTTGGCAAAATGTGTCGACAGCGGCAGGTATTTCATGCATTTGGGATGGCAAACTCGGCAGAGTCCTTGAGGTGAATGCATCATCAGATGTTGAGTGGTAAACGACTTTGGCCTTCACCAACGCGTCGGGCGACTTTCAGCATCTCCCAGATTCCCTTCCTGACCCACGGTAGCTCTTTCATTTCATGTCCTACTACTCGAGGCTCAGATTACGCTTAACTCAAGCTAAATCCTGGGTAAAGTAGATACGGTTGCGGTAGCGGATCCCGACGGCCGACCCTCAAAGATTCCGCCAAAAGTTGCTATTTGCAGAAGCAGCTTTCGAAATTCGAGCGGCCGTCCGCCCGCGCTGCGCCACTGCTGATATGGTAAACTCAGCACGGGCAAGTCTTGGACATCCCTTTGTTCTATTTGAACCTGCCCCCATCCCCTGCGCTGCACCTCTACTTTAGAGAGATTAACTACTGACAAAGACCGCCAGCAGCATCAACAAATCTGTCCAGAACCCTTATCCGCTTTACATCCTTAATCAAGCCAGTGTCTGTGCAGAATTATGGCTGGAACACGCTCACCCATATCGTCGCCAGTCTCGTCAAGTCCGACAATGACAATGACTCCGCCGGCTACTCCACCGTCCTTTCGCAAACCCCACCACCTGCAAGGCCACTCACAAACGTCCCATCACCATGCACAGCACCAATCCGGCAAAGATGTGAATCGCCGAATCTCAGCACCATCCCTCTCCGCCTCGGCCCGTCTCAGTTACTACCCGCACAGCATAACTTCCTCCAGCAATGTGCCTTCTCGTGTTCCACCAGTCATATACACAACGACAATGCGAAACGAGTCTTCTTCAGCATCCAAAGCCCGTCTGTCCATTCCCACCGAGATTTGGCAGAACATCATTGCCCAAGTCACCAACCCATCTGAACTCTACCCATTCCTCCTCGTGTCGCACACCTGGTATTCCATTGCCGTCCGTCATCTCTACAAGCAGGTCACCTTTACCTCCATTCGGCAGCGTAATCGCTTTGCGGCGATTCTGTGTGGAGTTCGCAACGCGGAACTGGCGGTTGAGATGCGATGGGTCAACAATGGGGTGATGGCCGGTGCGCCCATGGCCAGGGGAGGATCTGCCACTAGTTTGGACACGACCGTCAACGACTCGGAAGATGACATATTTGACGATGAACAGGATTTGATCGATCTGAGCCAGGTCTCCAGTCCTGTAGCCTTGGCTGCCGAGTTCAATTTGATCCCCTCTGTAACCGCCATGCCCGCTTTCACTCAACCCATCAAAACACCTCAATCCCGTCGCTCGTCTATGACATCGACCCGCAAACATTCCATCTCCTCATCATATTCCAGCACTGCATCCTTTAATTTAGAACCATCACTTGCGCAAAACAACTCTACCCATCTTTCAGACAATTTTCTGCTCATCAGAGGCATTGACTTTGGATTCCGCACTAGCCCAGCCGGTCCAATACCTTCATTGACGCCAAACCCCACCCCTAACTCCTCGCAAACCACCACGCCCTCCGGCTCGGCTCCAAACTCACCAAGCCTGGGAGCACTCGCGCTCCCCAACTCGGTTGCCATTGCCGCTGGTCTGCTCAGGTCGTCTACACAATCTGTCGCAGCAGGCTCTGCACCCGCCGAGGCGTATGGTCTCTGGGACCAACGCTACATCTCTCCTCTCCTCTACATGGTATCCACCCGCTGCACCAACCTCTCGTACCTGGGTCTTTCGGGTGCCCAATTCGCCGATACAATGTTTGCCGAAGCCATTGATCGCCTTCCATACCTCACGCACTTGGACCTTTCCTTCTCATGCATAAAGAACGAAGGTCTTCATGCCATCGCCTCTTCTAGAAACACAACTCAAAATCTTCAGCATCTGGACGTTTCAGGCGTGTTCCGATTCCGCCGGATCCGCACTACCGTCATCACTGAAATTACTCAGAACTGCACCAGTCTTCGTACATTGGTTGTCAATCAGTGTCCCGATCTGACGTCCTGTGTCGACGGATGGCGGCAACAACGACCTGACCTACAAATTGCTGCCCAGCAGCTCGCCGTACCCTTTCACATGGTTGGCTCCACCGATTAAATCCCGGCGTATTGTTTGATGTACATATTCTAGATAGGTCATCATGTGTGAGTTTTTAATTTTTTTTCTTCTTGCGTACATAGTTTTTAGATACGGGCTCTTTTATATTCTTACCACCTGTAATTCTCGGCGTAACAACTACAATTTTGATATCGTTAACAGGATTCTGGGCTTTCAACGAATGGGGATGCAAAGTTGGGATTTTCCCACGGAAATTGGGACAACAATATGATCATGACTGTGCCTTTCATTTAGTTTCCTTGGCAATGGAGCTTTGGATTTGACAATTCAATCTCCGCTTGCGCTTCCACCCCCCACCATTTCGCATAAAGTACATAGAAGGCAATGGGAAAGTCAGCAAAGTACGGGAGGGTTGGCAAAACCAAGGTATGACATTGCCCTCCGCAGATACTTTTCGTTTCATTTCACTGACTTGTACTTATGAATGCCAGAAAGAGCGTGAGGAAATACAAATTGCCAAAAATTCCCAAACAATTGTCAAGAAACCGGTTGCTGCCAAGGCTATTACCACAAGTACAGAGAAAAAGTCGTCCGCCATTCCCTTAAATCCTTCCACCGCATCGTCAATCGTTCTCACCAAAAAAGCGCCACCATCTAAGGCCTCCACAGATAAAATGGATATTCCAACAAAAAAAGAAAAGCGAATGGCGGCTAAACGGGCGCGGGGACATGTGCTGGCCGGCCGGGTAGATTATGTTTCGTTGATGAACTCAAGGAGAGGTGCTCAGGCATTGTTGGAGACTCTGGAGAAGCGGGGATGAGGTGGGAGTTTAATCTATTTGGTCGAACGGATTTTGATCTGGAGACAAGAACTCTAACGGGGATGGGGAAATCAGGTCTGAATTTTTTGGGGTGGTTGTCCCCACCTCTAACAAAGGGGCGCTATCCGCACAGCAAATGCTTCCTTAGGATTCTTCCCTCATGTGGGATCTCTCCCCCAGTACGCTAGATTCCCTTACTCTAGCGAGCATCACTAGATTGAGATACAATAGCAAACCATAATTTATTTACGAGCCAAAGTATATATAAAGAAGCGGTGAGTGTCACCATCCTGCTTGAGAAGCCTCAAAAAGAACCCCGCCGCCAAGCCCCAAAACCGCGACAACGACGCTCGCGCGAAAGTCGTATGCGACTAATATGCCAAGAATTGCCATCAATATAACGGAACATGCAATCAGTGGGATCATCGATGACTTCTGAATAGGAGGTGGTTGTCCCGGCGCAGGCTTAACGTAAACGGAGGGTTGGGTGCCGAGGGATAATATTGTGCCGTCTGAGGAGGATGATGGGTGTGTTGATGATGGATCTGTGGAGGACGAGGATGGTGATGCCGACCCTTGAGTTTCACCGCCAAGCTTTACAATCTCCCTGCCTTTGCGAACCAACAAGGGTGCTGCAACCACCCCAACTTCCCCACCAGTCTCCCGCTGTACGTCCCGCTCAACACTACCAGCCTTCAGAAACCATTTTCCAACCTCAGCGATCGTCACTGTTACTGACACTCCCAGCTGTGCATCTGCTATTGGAACCAAGACTTGCTGATATGTCTTTGTGTGGCCGACCAAATAATTGCCATCTGCACTTCGATCTGTGATGAGCACTGTATGAGTTGTGTTGAGAAGGGTTTGGGGATGGGTCGTGTACGAATTGAAAAGGGTTGTTAGCCGGCGAGATCTAGCCTTTATGATTTCGGTCGACAGGCGGGGGAGGCGGGCGGCAGGTGTACCTGGACGGGGATAGAACTAAACAAAAATTCACTTAATCTTGGTGACAAATTGAGAAAGTAATGGGTTAAAAGAGAAGTACCTGGGATATATGCAATACGGGGAACTGATATTCACGAACGAGATCCAGGGTTTCTTCAAAGTCGTCCTCGGTCTCGGTAGGGAATCCACAAATCACGTCTGTTGCGATTGTGCACCCGCCAGCCACTTCACGGCGCAGAACGTCCACCACTGACTTGAACTCCTCGACCGTGTACATGCGGCGCATGTCTTCCAGCACACGATTAGAGGCTGCCTGCACGGGCACGTGAAGGAAAGCATAGACGCGGGGATGAGAGAGGATTTGCGAAATGCCATGGATGTGTTCGAGGATATAGGGAGGGTTGGTCATGCCGATTCGGAGCATGGCGCGGGAATTGGTAGGATGGGCGTCCATGGCCGCCACAATTCCCTTCAACAAATCAACTATGGAGACATCAATGTCGCGGCCATACGCGCCAGTGTCCTCAGATGTGAGCCATATTTCAAGCACCCCCTCCGACATCACTGAGATGACACGTGCGATAATCTCATCAGGCGTGTAACTTCCCAAGTCTCCGCGTGCGTGTTTGGTCTTGCAGTACGTGCACTGGTTGAGGCAACCCGTGTTGATCGGAATAATCTCGATAAAGGGATTCCGGCGAACCTTGGGCATATCCAGTCTAGCTCCCCCATCCTTCCGCTTTCCCGTTCCAGACTCTTTGGTCGTACGGGCATCTCGCATCATTCGGACCGTGTTCCCCTTCAAAGTTTCTTCCACCACATCGACTACCGCGTCGATTTGTTGCACCCCAATCACGCTAAGTTGCGCCCATTCATCCCTGTTTTGACTTGCTTGAGGCACGCATCCTGCCACCACCACGCGTTTCCCTTGATCTTGGCCCTTGCGAATATCGTTGATGAAAGTCTGTTCCGAGGGACCTTTGACCGTACATGAGTTAAGAAGCCACACGTCCGCGTCATTCTTTTGCGAGTCTTGCAGAAGAACTGTGTATCCATTGGCTGCGAGAAGACCTGCCATGTATTCACCGTCAGAATTATTGTGTCCTACAGATGTCTTAGCATTAGAATCAGTGATGAATGCCAAATAAATAAATGTCACCCACCACAACCCCAAGTCTTGACATAGACAGCTGCCCGACCAGGCAAGAAGTGATCAGAGCCCTCCTTCTTATCGATTTCTTTGCCGCCCTCTCTTTCACCCTGCTTCATGCTCTTCTCCCGTCGACGAAACGACTTGACCGCAACATTCCGATACGAGCTCCTATTACGGTTTTCCGCTGACAATTCAGAGCTCGGGGCACCGAGTTCTTCGATATCCTCGATACCGTCCGGAGTGGCAGCCAGTGGCTGCAGGTGTGGGTCGGGCGTATCTTCAGCAGCCAACATTTCGACTTGGAAAACGACTATTTTCGCAATGGCAAAAAGTTTGGACAACAAAGTTGAACAAACCTGAATGAGTAGTGACTGAAACTGTGCCACATGAATCAGCGTTGGAACTTTTGATGACATTTCGCATTGCGAAAATGTCTCACCGTGTTTTTATCGAAATTCGCGATATCTGAGCTCGAAGATCCTGTTGAAAAAGAAGTTATACCCACATAGTGACAGTCCAAATGTCTAGCAATCATGATGATCTTCTGGCCTCCTTGCTCTCAATGGGCTTTGATATCTTTTTGTGTCGACGTGCTTTAGCAGAGTCTCACGCGCAGACACTGGAAGAAGCTACAAATTGGTAGGTTATAGAGCATTGTTGATGCTGCGAAGCAGTGGGGGCGTGGGATACGGATAATACTTGAAAGTGGCAGGACATGCTGTATGCAGGAAACTCCTCGCGTAGTTTCATCGATTTGTTTACATTAGAGCTACAAGGATGACTGACAGTCATATGGGTTTTCAACTAGGATTTTGAGCAAAATCAATCCTCAGGATTCGGATGAAGCATCTACATCTTCCGCTCCTTCCCTTAGACTTGGGAATCCAAATCGAGCTTCGGACAGTCCATTCTTACCCGGATTTGGTGGTGATGAACATTTGCCTACGTCTCCAAGCAGTACCTCCGGCAGCGCTGCCCCTGTCATCCCAATGGAGGAGGAACAACCGAATGTTGTGGACAACAACAATGTAATCTTGTTGTGCACCCAAGCTAACTGTTCTTGAATTGAAATCTGAACACATTTATAGTTGGTTGATAACGAGCGTTCAAAGCTTTCTCGAAAATCTTGCGAAGAGGTCGTGATTGCGAAAGCAGTGGACGAAGCGAAGCGAATCAAGCGGCAACAGTCAGAAGTAATGCAGTCTTACTTGTTCTGACTTCATAAACTCACCATGAATGGCCCTAGTCCAAGGCCGCGATCCTTCGTCAAATTCAGGAGGATCGGCAAACGCTGAAAGACCGGCGCACCGTGAATCGCGATGCAGTTAATGCAGTTGCACCCAGTACTCCAGCACTTGCACCGAATGTCCCAAAGTCCGAAAGTACCAGCACCACTATACAGGTGCGTTCATTCTTCCACATAATGACCGGCAATGTTCCTGACCTCTTGCAACAGCTGAGATTACCGTCCGGAAAATCTATCACTGGAACATTTCAATCGTCGGCCACAATTGATAGTGTGCTGTCATTTGCACGCCAAGAGGCCAAGGGCCCTGACGCCGATGCCATTTCGGGGCATATAACTTTCCTACAGGTGAATTTTACGTCTACCCAACATGAGAGTAGTATTAACATTGACAGCCATTTCCTCGCCGTGTATTTGATCCCGCCACTGAATCAGATTTGAGCTTATCTGACGCAGGTAATCTAAAGTTGATTAGCCCTGAAAGCGAGAAATATTCACAAACATACCTAGGATTGGTCCCACGCGCCGCTCTCCACGTACTAAAGCCCGAACCTCCTCCACCAGCTTCTCAACCTGCGGATGAAGCACCACCAGATGCTATGGAGGTTCAGGCAACTCCGCGTCAGTGGAATTTGCCAGGAAGACGTTTGGGTGGAGGAGGAGAATCGACGGAGGATGAAGATGACGATCCAGACTACCAGCCAGACAATGATGCAGAGGAGGATGAACCCGAAGATATGCATACGGATGATGATGAACAAGATCAGCATCTTCCAACTGGCTCAGATGGTGAATCATCAGACGATGGAATGGAGGGCCCTGAATTTTTTAATGTGGGAGGTCAGGTCTATTTTGTGGGTGGGGGGCAGCGTTTGTCAGACACACCGGCCACAGCAACGACACAGGGCCAACATCCACTACAAAACGCCCACAGTATACCAACTTCAGCAACTCGGCAGCGACGTACCATTGTTATTCGCTGCTCTGACCCACCTTCCTTAAAGACTTTGACTTTGAAGCGGGTGGTAGCTGCTATTGCCAATCCGGCTACCTCCCGCCAGTCGCTTCGACTCGTCAGTTATCTCTCTCCGGATCTTGGCTCTCAAATCCTGGTCGAACTCTGTCGCCTCGACAAACTCTCGTCTCTGACACTCAAGCGGTTGCACTCATGCCCAGTGGAATCTGTGGATCTTTCAAGCTATAGGCTAGCCACCAACAGTCTGGTGCAAGAAATCGCAGACCAATTCTACGTCTCATTGAGGAGACTAGTACTCAATAGCTGTTCGTTTCTGACGGATGTCGCGTTCGACAGGATGGACTGTATGTATAAAGCAATCATCCCCCAGTTTCTATTTCGGACAAGTATGCTGACTGACCATTACTCTGTTCCAGATTGTCGCCACTTGGAAGTGCTTGAGTTGATCCGTTGTCGGCTCACCGACAAGGTTCTTCCCTCCCTCTCGGGTCTTCAAAATCTCACTACCCTCAGTTTTGGCACTGATGAGCGCACCCAAATGACCACCCGCTTCCTTCATAGCCTGTCTGAGGCGCCGCTCGCGTTGACCCTCCAGAACCTCAGCGTGATGGACGGCACAAACAAAATTGTCACTCCTGATCTCTTCACTATCCTTCCAAAGTTTCCCAAATTGGCAATCTTGACGTTACAAAAGATCTGGTTGAGCCAGCCTTTAACTCCAATCCAGCCAGCGATGTCCAGTTCACTTGTTATGTTGAATTGCGTCGACTGTGGATTTACAGATCAAGATGTGGAGAATGTAATAGTCAAACTGACAAATTTGGAGGAGCT
Source organism: Phlyctochytrium arcticum (assembly GCA_025602905.1). Lineage (NCBI taxonomy): Eukaryota > Fungi > Chytridiomycota > Chytridiomycetes > Chytridiales > Chytridiaceae > Phlyctochytrium > Phlyctochytrium arcticum. The sequence continues at coordinate 136,353 of JAHLKI010000021.1, read as the reverse complement.
CCGGCTGAATCAGTGCACGCAAATCACAGCCACTGGATTGGAGCTCATTGCAACCAGTAAGTCTTACTGTCTCTTTACGGTCATGGAAGTGGATGACAGTCAGTTTAACGCCTGATGTCTGCGTCCCCTCAGAAATGTCAAAATTGAGCATATTCCACTTTCCCACACGGCATTTGCAAAATGAAACCCTTTACAAGATATGCTGTGAGTTTGCTGTCTTTGGCATGTGCAGCCCATTACAAGAGGGGGCTAATAATGCGAGTAGGCTTGCCTTTGCGAGAATTGGATCTCTCAGAAAGTCGAAGCCTTACCAGCGCTGGATTCAATGATATGCACAGTCTATCCCGCACGTGAGTTGGCCCATTCAAATATCAGGAATTCAAATCACTAATTCTGAGTGTCTCATCATCCAGTTTGCGATCGCTGTACTTGAATAAAGTTGCGATAGACGACTCGGTGGGGGAGCAAATAGTCAAATTGCGCAATTTGCTACAATTGCAAATGGACGACACGCCAATAACGGACAATTTTCTGGCCAACATCAGAGGTATGTACTCATCCGCCTCATTTCCAGATGAAATATTGAACTCGATGATCTATAGCATTCCGTCAATTGCAAAGCCTTTCTCTTTCCGGATGTCGCCATGTGACCGATGAAGGAGTCGGGCACATTGTGAACTCGGATTATGCTCGCACATTGAGCAAACTTTCACTGGGACGAACGGGAATTACGGATGAGGGCGCGGAATCTTGTGAAGGTATGAATGAGCCCGTTTCACATTCTTGCTTGACAGTGATTTCTTTGTCCAATAAATAGCTTTGGTCAACCTTGCCTTCCTGAATCTGGAGCAAACCGAGGTCTCGTCAAGGGCTCTGGAGTTGCGATCTAGTAAGTTCTCATGATCTACGGTACCCAATCGTCAATATCACTTATATCTTGGTCAGAACTACCACATCTCAGAACACTGCGCATGTCCCGCATAGTTCAGCCTGAGTCTGAAGAGTAAATGGTTTAAAAGCAACCTTGCGATGTACATAAAACGAGTAGCATTCTAGTATTTGATCATATTTGAAAACCCCCCGAATCTACTGTTTAGAATGGCAAGATGCGACATTGTGCAACACTTGGTATATGGGCCAGAAACAAGGGAAAAGTATGGGATATAATAAGAACATGAACATGTCATACGTGTAAAAAATGGAACTGTAACTATGCAGGGGGTACCGGTGTCGACGTCCGTGGTGGCAGAGCTGTGCGCGGCATGTCCTTTGGTCGACGGTTTCGCTCACCAGTACGATCTGCATCCCCATCATCGTCAATACTTAGCCCGGCCGCCGCGCGTCGTCGGATATCCATGTCATCAACGATTATGACGGGAAGCGAGTCTGTGGACGCGGTCGACATGAATGAGGAGTGAGAGCTGAGACCCGGACGCAACAGCGGCGTGGAAACCCCTTCTGCTTGGACCGTCTCTTCGTTATTAAAGTTTAGAATGTGTCGGCCGGGTGTATCAGGGTCAGCAGTGGAGGTGGGTAGCCCCGCGTTTTGGCCCTTTGGATGCCGTGGCAGACTGGCATGTCCGTCGTCACCTGAGCCGTCATCCAACATAAACATATCACCGTCAAGTTCTCGCATCCGTTCCCGTGCCTCGTCGAGCCACAAGGCATCCCCATGACCCCCCATTACTGGGGAATGTTCCCTGATCTGCACCCAGTCTATTGGCGGGGATCCAGGAGGACTTAGCAAGAAATTCTTTTCGGTCTCGGGAACTTGCAGGTAATTAATATGCGGAGCGCGTGCGCCCGGGTCAGAAGAGATCGAGTCGGTTGGGGTATGGTCACCAAAGTAGACACAGACTCCGGAATAGTCGGCAGGAGGAGGGTTGGAAGAGAGGATGAAAGGGTGGGATTGAATGTAGCGACGCGCTCGCTGGGATGAAGATGTCGCATCATACACAACTAAAATCAAAGTTAGCCCAATCTCACCCGAAAGTAGTTTCAAGGTTTCCTGCACCCTACCTAAAATTCTTCGAAACGACTTTAGCAGTACGACAGTTTTGATGCCTCCCCCAACCTCTTCCAAAATCTTTTTGACTGCTGAATAACCAGTAGTCCCGTCATTGTTGCCAGCCTTTGCGAATGTTTGTGGCGGCACATTCGTTAATATCAAGGTGTTCGTAGCAGTTGGTTGGGCTCCGTCTTGTGTCATGTTTGATTTTCCAGGCATTGGACGATCGAAAAGTGCGTTACCCGCCGCGCTCACTTTGCAGGTTCGGCAACCTTTCCTCCTTTACACAAAGTCCCTCGTGGCGATCAGATACTCTCAATGCAAAACTCTCTCTACTCTCAGGGTATCCCGGTCGACGAAGGTCCTTTCGCGGTATTGTAAGTGACTTCACTATCGCTTCACTAGCCGGTTGTATTTTGCTTTCAATCTTCAGCGTCGACTATGGAAAGAAACTAAACGAGAGCAGGAGATGGAAGGTGATGCCTCATGTTATTGTGCAGTCTTTTTTCAAATTTTTGCCCCCTTTGACAATTTGGGGCGGTGCTGGTCGGGACTCGGGAATGTGACGTGAGCGTGTCTCTGTAAAAAACGCGGATGATCCAGATGATCTTGGACTCTTGGAGCGGAATTTGGAGACTTTCAACTTCCAAGGGTACTTCAAGGCTAGGCGACAGAGATCAAGGATATCCGTCGGCGTTCATTGTTCGCATTATCACTATTGGGAGGATAACGAGGCGTAGAGGCCGGTCCCGAGTTACGGAAAACGATATTTGGAGTTTGGAGCCTTCAGAAGAATACTATAGAAGCAATGTCAAGTTCTAACACAGGCAGACGCATCCTAACGTCTGAGATCTCCCCAGGGCACAGCTATCAGCCCATCCGCTACACCACGACAAAGCGATTTTTTTTTTGTCTAGAGCACCCATCCCACTGTTCTCATACAAATCTCGTAGATGTACCTCACCATTTCGTTCAAAACGCGACGACATCTTCTTTAGCAAGATTTCAAACACCTATACGATTGTTGCAGGTGATGAAGAAACCATTTGGCTACTTTGACTGGTACTAGGATGAGATTTTCATTCGTTCGATAACTCGCACCCGCCGAGTGTCCTGGTGCATTCTGTATGCACTATGGGGACCGCATTAGCAAGGCCGAGATAAAGGTTAATCACTCTCGACCACTGGCAAAACGCTGACCTCCTATGTGCCTTTTCCAGTGAGTGAAATGAAGGGAACACAACTGTAAAATGATTCCAAGACACCGCTATGAATCTGGGTGTCCGTTTCTATCAATTGCAATGGACGATATTTCTCTTTTCGATATTTGCTCAGTATGGGAGTCAGAATTGCACGCGTTCACTTATTAGTAGGCTGATTAGTAGGCGAGCCAAAAGTTGAGTTGCAAGACCGTTGGCGGGTGTTGCTTTGCTGTAAAAACTTGGACTGCCGAGTCACATTCCGACACCGCTGTCTGAGCCCAATCAGTCGCTATTCAACGATGGCACGTCTTGTTCATGCCGGACAGACCTCTCACAGAGGAGGTAAGGGTGCATGCCGTCCGCGTCTTATCCCAGACCGACTGATTATACCCATATTACGCTCCCAAATCTAGTAACCATGCACTATAAAATTACTATTTCTTGTTTGCAATCGCATTAATGCATTTAGATCTCGTCTGTGCTACTCATGAATTGCACATTCCTATGACAATGCAATCCACACATCTATTGGTGCGATCTAAACTGAATGTGGAAACTTTTTGTGTTGGGATATCATTTGATGTGGCGATTTCACTGGTTTCTCGAAACTAACAGATAGATTGATGAACCTGCGTTCTTTTATTCGAAGTAATTCGATGGCATTAGGTAAATTTTGTGACAAGGTTAAGTTTTTTTGCGCTAAAGATTTCTTCAGAATCTATTTTTGTTCGCAAAGCTCTCTCTGTTATCAAGGATAGACCTGTTCGTAACAAAGCTTTTCGCAAGCACTTTTTTGTCGCATTTCGGTAATTTTTAAAAAGACGATGGGCAACCTCCCCTCATCTACGCAGAAGTCGAGCGATGTGCTTATCAACGATCTGACATTTCTCGTTTCGGTGCTATTGTCCATCAACTATTATGTTTATCCGCAGCGGAAAGGGCGAGATTTTTATACTGGGACATCTGATCTTGGAGGAGAAGCATCTGATCTTAGAGGAGAAGGTGGCGAAAGTACCCTCCTTCAAAGAATGGCCGCCGGGTGGCATCCTCAGCGGAATCCTCAGCAGAATCCTCGGCGGAATCCTGCTTTGATGATGAGTGCGCAGCATGCTGTTCCTGAAGAGAGACCCCAGAAACTCGTCCGGCGGGTCAAGTTTCCAGGAGGTAGCCCACCGCCCGAACCACTAACGCCGGACCAAGAACGATCCCGTCGTTTCGCGGCACTCATCAAAACCTACAAAAAGTGTCGGCACTCCATTGTCCAACGGACCCGGGCAAGAGGGGGCGGTCGCTGGCTGTTTGGTCGTGATGACCGGAAGGAGCCCAACGATGTCGGTGTAGCCGAAAATCTGGATCAGCTCAAACGTCTCGTCATCCTCGATATCCGCAATTGTGTGGCCCGGTTGTATATGACTTACATGGTCAATCTGGGTAAGAATACGGTTGCGCTGTCGCAGTCGAGCGGTCGGGGAGGTTCGCTGGGTGCCGGCCCGACATCAGCGACTGTAGGCGTGACGGCCACCGATGCCATTACCAATCATTTGATGTACAGCAATGACTTTTGCCAAGTGATGGTGGAACGCGTGATTCAAACAGTTTTGCCGCAGAATACGTTGGATGTGTTGAGGCAAAAAGAGTTGGGGGTCATGAAGTTGTTGAGGGAGACCATGTCCAAGATCCGGGGCTTGTCTGACTCGGTTCATCCCGTTTTATCCGCCCGACGCCGGGCAACCCCCAAACTATCCGGGAAGGACGCCCAGACCAATGCCGACGATCGGCGTCAAGAGACTGCGCTGTTATTATTTCGAATGACTTGCGATTGTATTCGGGACCAATTCGATCGTTTGCTCCGTTCAGCCATTCACGAGCACTCGTTCAACATTCGGGGTCAAGATGAGCTTGCCAATCTGATTGGCGCATTTATGGACAATGTCGCAAAATCTCTCATTGAATCTCGAGACTTGATTGCCGCCATCTGTGAGGCGCAGCCCATTCCTTACCCATCTTTTCCGCTCCCCAAAATCAGCGAGTTGCATTCCATCTTGGACAGTCGTGACGCGATGGATAAGCTCGGGGAAGCTTATACGCTGATTGTTGACTGTATTGTTGGGTTTGAGGAGAGCGTGTCGGTCGTGACACCGCGCGAGGTGACCATGATTGAGATTGCGTCTGTTATGAGTGACTTTGGAAGGCAGACGGTGGCTGATGATAAGCTGAATCAGAAATTTGCGTAAGTATTCTCCATTGAGTTGCACACAAAGTTGGGAAAACGTATTCACGCGTCGTATCAAATCTCTTGGTTTCTAGTCAAACTACGGCTATAATAACACAGGGTGCGGCTGTTTCACAGGCGCCTCCACCCTTTCCCATAGGGAAAGTCTATGTCCCCCAACCTTATTCCGAGCAATCTGTCGACCCAGCTGACACGCTCGCCGCGCTTCGTAAACAGGTTTCTGACCTGCGCGATGCTAACCAAGGACATGCTCGCGAAGGAAGCGATAAAGCACCAGCACCCGTGAACCGATCTGTGGATGCTAGCAGTTTACCTTTTACGCGTCCTTCCGCAATGGCATCCAGTCTTGCGGGTCGGTACAGTTCCTTTAACAGTCTTTCAACCCCCGCCCAGCAACAGCAGCAACAGCAGCAGCAGCGCTACGTTCCGGTCCCGGCCCGCCGACCAGTATCCCAGGCCCCCCTCAACGACGGCGACATCGATAGGCAATTCACTCGTGCTCAGCGGTACATGGAAGAAGGAGACACGGAACCGCGTACACCCCTCTCAGCTCGTCCCAACCGCCACTCTAGTATGGAGCGAACCGAGAAGCCCGCAGACTATCCTGACGTTGAACTCGCCAATACCACAAACCCGACAGCCACGAAACGTGTCTCCAAGACCAAATCAAGCAGTCCAACCCGCACGACCGCAGCTCGGAAAGTGAAACGCGTCTCCAAGACCCCGTCGACGATCGATACGGACGCCCTGGCGCTGGGATACCCCATCTCACCCGTGTCGGCCACTACTAAAAAGGTGCCAAAAACTCCCACGCGGCGAACGTGGGAATTGTCAGATGAGAATGTGGCTACGGGTGACAGCGCGGATGGAAATGAAGACGGGATTACTGTTCCTTAGATTGATATGCCGATTTTATCGTGGTATTCATCGCCCCAATGTTGGTGACCAGGTTTTCCAAACTCAAAGTCTTCCATATGTCAATGTACGCCTACTAATATATCGCATGTCCATTTTTTAAGAACGATTTTTGTCAAATATCAATCGCCCGATGGAATACCGTCCAATGTACGTTTTACATAACTAGCCTGAGCAATGACTATGTTTTGTTTAATGGTCCACGCTTTTCAAAATTGCTATTACGTTTGTCAACCGTACATTTGCTGGATCTATGCATGGCCCTGAAGAGGCAATGAGCAAGTCCTGAACGTTTTCATGACTGCATATCGCTATGACCAGAATAGGCTCTGTTAAAACAGGCCATGCGGTAAGCGGAAAGGACATCTCGATGCCTGAGGACAAAGGTCAACTGACGCGGAGCGGGGCGGCAGCCACGGGGACAGCCCGGGGGCAGCCATAAGAACTTCACACATGCTGAAGACGATGCGCAGTTCGGGCCAGCGGCTCTCTCGACTCTATCGATAAAAATCTGTAGGCAGGTAACAGTACGGGTGAACTCAATGTCATGACCAGCGACCCGAAGACACGCACTTTCTTTGGATGTGATAGGGCACATGACCGGAGGAACCTTTTTTTTCCACAAAAAAACCAATACCCTGACAATCGACATTATTTTACGGATGCTTATCTCATCTTCATTTTCATGCGCACTGTCGCAGTAAGCCACATTCTTATTCGATAATTCGCACGTTCCTAGCGTGGGAGTTTCTGGCGCCTTTTCAGTTGTGGCCGCCATGGGCGAGATGGAGTACTTCAGCTCCAGAGGATCCGTCGTCGACGGGGTCTGAGACCTCCTTGCCTTCTTGCGCTGCACGTACAGTATAATTTGCAGGCTTCTCGGCTTGATCCATACTAGAGTGGCTTTTAGGACGATGATAGGGATGTACGCGGTTCCGGGTCTCCTTCTTCCATGTACTGGTGAGCACGAGGGAATTGCCTATCGATATCGCCGTCGCTCAGGGGAGCCTGGGATACTGGCTGACGGTTTAAGACCTGATCGTAGCGCTGCTCCTGCTGCTGCTGGGCGGGCAACGCAGAACCGTTGAAGGAGCTGTACTGACCTGCAAGGCTGGATGCTATCGCAGAAGGACGAGTTAAAGGTGAGCTACTAGCATCCACAGATCGGTTCACGGGTGCTGGGACTCTATCTCCATCTTCCCGAGTATGTCCTGGGATGGCATCGCGCAAGTCAGAGACTTGCTTGAGAAGAGAGGCGAGCGCTTCGGTTGGGTCTACATATTCGGAATGAGACTGGGGGACATACGAGTTGACTACAGGGAAGGGTGGAGGTGCCTGTGTGACAGCAGCTGCTTGTATAGCCGTAGTTTGGCTACAAAGGAAGAAAAACTTAATGAGTGAACATTACCAATTACTACAGATGTAGCTCGCGAAAAACTTACGCAAACTTCTGAATCAGCTTGTCATCCGCCACCGTCTGCTTACCAAAATCACTCATAACAGACGCAATCTCAATCATGGTCACCTCGCGCGGTGTCACGACCGACACACTCTCCTCCAATTCCACAATACAGTCAGTAATTAGCACATACGCTGTCCAGAGATTAGCCCTTGCGTTGTAACTGTTGAGCATATAAAAGGAACTTGTCGATATTGGGGAGCGCAAAGGATAGGCACGGAATGGGCCGCGACTCGAAGATAGCGGCAATCAAGTCCCGCCATTCAATGAGAGACTTTGCGACATTGTCCATAAACCTGGCAATCATGTTCGCAAGGTCGTCTTGACTGCGAGTATTGATGAAATGCTTGTGGGCGGTTGAGCGGAGAAGATGATCAAATTGGTCCCGGATACAATCGCATGTCATTCGGAATAGCCCCAGCGCAGTCTTCTCACGCCGGTCGTCGGCATTAATCTGCGGGTTCGCCAGGTGCAGTGCGAATAGACTGTCACGAACCGAGTCAGACAATTTCCGGATCATGGACATGGTCGCCCTTAACAACTTCATGACCCTTAACTCTTTTTGCCGTAACACATCCAACGTATTTTGCGGCAAAACCGTCTGAATCACGCGTTCCACCATCACCTGGCAAAAATCATTGCTGTACATTAAATGATTGGTAATGGCATCGGCGGCCGTCGCGGCTACAGTTGCCGATGTCGGGCCGGCACCCAGCGATCCTCCCCGACCGCTCGACTGCGACAGCGCAACCGTATTCTTGCCCAGATTGACCATGTAGGCCATGTACAATCGGGCCACACAATTGCGGATATCGAGGATGACGAGCCGTTTGAGCTGATCTAGATTATCGGCCACACCCACATCATTGGGTTCCTTCCGGTCATCGCGACCAAATAGCCAGCGACCGCCCCCTCTTGCCTTGGTCCGTTGGACAATCGAGTGCCGACACGTTTTATAAGTTTTGATGAGGGTCGCAAGACGGGACCGCCGCTGTTCATCTTGGGTTGACGATTCGGTCAGTGGCTTACGCCTAGAAAACCTGGCCGGTCTTTGGGGTTCTCCAGGAACAGGTTGCAGCGCACTCGCATTTTGCATGTAAGAAATCCCCTCAGCTTCCAATGTGTGGTTTTCGCTGCCTTCCGGAATGCGCGGGATGCCAGTTTGCGGATACACGTAATAGTTGATGGACAACAGCACCGAAACAAGAAACGTTAGATCGTTAATCAACACATCGCTCGAGTTTTGCGTAGAAGAGGAAAGGTTGCCCATCGTCTTCTCAACAAATACCGTAATAAGACAAAAAAGGGCTTTCGAAAAGCTTTATTACGAGCCAGGTTACGAGCAGGTCTATCGGGAGACGCTGGAACGCCCAGGGCTTGTCCTTGATCTCACCGAATGCTAAAACGACTTAACCTTGTTGTTGAAGTTATCTGTTTGCCATCGAATTTCTTCGTTACTATTTAATTGAAACCTGGGTGAGATTCCCGCATCTCAACAGATTGAAGATTCAGTATTGCGTACCATTGCAGGTGTTGAGAAATGGTAGAAAGACTTTTTTCTTATTGCAAAGCAGAAACAGTAATTTCATCGCATAATTGCTAGATTTAGGAGCACAAGAAGCGGATGACATGCTGCATGCACGTTTATCTGTCCTGTGGTTGAGACGTTGGGACAAGGCACGAGTTGCTCCCTTGACCACATCTGGCATTCGAACAGGGTAGTGCTGCGCAATTGGATTTTCAAGGATGAATCTAGCGTCAAATCGATTATCGTCGCTGGGCCAGGCACCTGGACCAACGCTGGCGTGAATTTTCGCTCATAATCAGGTCATCGCTCATGTTCATTCGACAGACAGAAAGTATAGTCTGGATGATGTCTGAACAGGTATTTGCCTACCTGACCGTCTTTTCATGATTAGTCTTTTGAATCTACAGTATACATTGACAGAAGGAAATGCTCCCCTTGTCTACTTGAGGGGGAACTGCGCTAGCTACGGGGGGATTGCGCACAAAGTCTACACTAGATCTAGAAAGCTTGAGTATTGGAAGTATTCCCGGTTTATCTATCGAGCACCATCTGGGTGTTTCGCGTTGCGATTTCGTCCCGGTTGACTTTGTGTTTGAGCTGACCGTCGATACAGACTCTGCTTTGACGAGACTTAACTCAGAGGTCGTGAGAGAAGGAAGTTTGTACGCAGATACCGAGGGTCAAGTCGGTATGTAAGGCCATGGGCAATCCCATATATGAAGCGAAATCGAGATATTATCAGTCTTTGCACGTAGGCAAGCTCTTCTCGAGTAATACCTTCCGAGAAGGACCCACGGACCGCCGCGACCCAACCCAAGCGTATGGTCTTCAACTGCGCATCACACCGCTACCTGCCGTGCTCGAGGCCTTCCGGGTGCGTATCGGGCGCTGTAATATCCGGATCGATCCACTTTGGCCGTGTCGCGTTCGTTCAACTTGCCCGGCGAGATCCCTCCAGAGTCCAGAGATCACTACCGCTCATTGCAACTTCAACCCAACAACGAAACTGCCAGATCTAGCTTTCCGTCTTCGCCCATACTTATAACACCCCTACCTTTCTGTCTTCACCCACTTTCATCACACCTCTCTCAGTAAAAAGCCAGGATCTGTGTTTTTGGAGCGTGCTCTGTTTGCTGTCATTACCTTTGTAGGTCAATCAAGGTATTGTATAGTATGATATTTTGAACCACCGTTTTCTTGTACACATGAGTCCTGATCAGAAACAAACTATCAGCCTTCAGTATGTCTCAACTTCGTGCCGCCAATATTGATCGTGCCAGAAGCTCGTCAATCTATTACCGCCGTCAAAGACTTTTTCATCCTATCACAGCTTTCGAAATACCCCTACAGGATTTTGCTGCGGAGTGGAAGCTTGGCGACAACTTCTGGACGCAGTACAATAACACTACTTCTGCTAAAACTGGAAAACAGACCATCTCCTACAAATGCAAGTTTGTCAAACACCGCAAGTCTTCGGGGAAACGACCCGACAAGGAAAATTGCCCACAGAAGAAGAGAAGACTTACGAGTGTCTTCACCAAAGTTGAATGCCCCGCACGCTTGGATGTTGTTATTGACAAAAACAACAATCTGGTTACCATTCGACATGCTATTGGTCATACTGAGCATAGTGAAGGGCACGATATTGCGGACGCGGATGATCGTCATCTGTGTAGCCACGCCTCTGACTACATCAAGGACGAGGCGGAATCGCCGTATGCTCACGCAGATATTGCGAAAGCGTTGCCCGTCATAATCATGCGTGCAACGTCTCCCGCCCGTGTCAGCGCGCTCGGTCTGGATCGCGTCTCCGCCCGTGCTGTCTACAACGCACGCTGGAGAGAGCGTCGGGAGCAGGCAGCTCCTCCAGGGTCATTGGCGGAAGACGTGAAGCAGGCTATTGAGTACCTGACCGCTGAAGGCTACATTGTTAAGAGACTTTTATCTGGATCTGACGGACGGGCCGACGAAGGATTTACTTTTGCCGTCAAGGAAAGTTTGAGCCTTCTTCCAAAGTGCAGTTATTTGGTTTTACTCGACTCCACCCACAAGACAAACCGGTACGATTGGAGATTATTTACTTGTATGATCCGAAATCAGCAAGGCAGTTGGCTGCCGGCAGCGCAATTCTTTGTCAGTAACGAAAATGGTGATGCAGTCGCGTTGGGTCTGCAGCAAGTAAGAGAAATGGTTGAAGAGGTGTGCGGGGTCAAGTGGCAACCACGAAATATCCAGGTCGATCAGTCCAATATCGAGAAAAACGGAATATTGCTGGCATTCCCGGGAATGTACGCAGGAGAGGAGGAAGTTAAAGTTCGATATTGCAAGGTAACGTTCTAATTTGAGCGCAAGAACGCATCCCCAGATTTTGAATTATCCTAGGTCCATGTCGCCCGCACTCTCATGCGTCGCCTAGCTACCCACAAACCTACATATGCCAAAATGCTGCAGGCACTAAACAAAACGACCATGGTCGGTGCCACGGCGTTGCTACGAGAGGCCATTACCGATGCCCCAGAAAAGCTTGGAAACTATTTGGAAAGTTATTGGGCAAATCCTGCTGTACTGGATTGCTGGACAATGGCCGCGCGTCAACATTCTCCCACCCTGCTACAGATGACTTCAACAAATCCATTAGAATCTTATCATCGACTAGTCAAAGCAGACAGAAACTGTGGCAAATTCTCAAGTATTCAAAAAGCGTGTGTTGGTTTGTCCAAAGTCAACATACAGCGCCGCCTGGAGGCAGATCGTGCCGAAGTTTTGTTCAAATCAAAGGTATTGAAGGATACTGAAGATCACCCTAACATAGGTCGCTTCCCACTGCCTGTTCAGCGCCTCTTGATCGAACAGTACAACTCGGTAGAAAACCGAGTCGTCAAAGGAAAGCTGGCCCCTGATTACGATACCCTTGAGTGCAATTGCCTCTTTGCCAGACAGTATTTGTTGCCCTGCAAGCATGCTTTTCATGCTAACCTATTCGCAGAGGAGCCAATTTTGACCGACGAGGTTTGGGATCGATATGCGCAAATGTTTGACGAGTGCGGTTTCGAGGTTTATGAAACGATTTCTCGGGTACCTGTGGAAAGAGAGGAAGTCAGCCCCGTCGATATCTACAGAGATTACAGGAAGCGACAGGTGAAAGAGGCCGATGAAAGGCTGCTTAACCATTATTTTGCACTTGAAGACAAGGTGACAGAAGGTGATCCGTTGGCAACTGAGCGTCTCCTTCAGTTCATTGAGAGATTGCAAACTTTTGTGACCGAGGAATCGCAGATTAACTGGACTTTCTCTTCGCATAGCGGGACTTTATCTACCTAGCTGTTACCTACTTTTATTTAATAGTAATATCATGATTTTTCTCCCTATGAATGGGTGTGTACCAATGGAGGTTACGGCGAGCAATTGGTGGGAAATTCTCTGGAAATCCGGGTGCGTATATTCTTGCGGAGGACGCGTTGTTGGATCGAACCACACGCATTTTACTTCGCCCGATACGCACCCGGCCTTCCAAAATTTCTTTACAGTTTCGCCTTCAATGCAATAGATGCATGTACATTTCCGCTCGTTATCCTTGGTTTGAATGGATAATTTGTTCTGATATGTAAAGTCTTGAAACTAATCAGAAGTCTGGGAGATTCAGGGGCATATAGATCGTCTTCAATTGCCACGGTGTTTCCGTTTGGTAATTGCAGTGGGGCACGTCCTGACCCTACGGCTAAAGACAATCCCGAGATGGTATTTAAAGTTCTTTTTCTTTTTCTTTATTAAGGGTGATGAACATGTCCTGATGAGGGATGATACAATGCGTGGTCCCGCTGTCGATGAGTGGACTGAGTTTATTTCCGCTGGAATGTCGGCGCGATTTGGGAGATTGTCGTTGGATGTGCCCATAAAGCTGCTGTATACAAGTCCTCCACCTCTGACTGGCACGTCTGTCAGGTCAGACTCATTTTTAAGCCCTCCTTCGGGCTAGTCAGCGACGATAACGCTGGTGTCTGAATAGGTGCGAGAAATCTCCTCGTCCGTCAGTCTTCATTCGATTTTGTGTGCCGAGGGCGTGGACTGCTCGGCGGCCGGGGCGATCGGGGCCAATGAGGTGGTGGGCGCGGCAATGAGGGTAGCGGGATGGTAGAGGCACGGACGTGACCAGCGGAGTGAGCGTCGGAAGAGAGCGGCAATTCCTGAGCGCGTAGGCGTGAAGGCATTGGATTTCGTGACCCTTGTCCTTCATTTCCTTTTCGACCATGGCTCGGAATAGCTTGAACACCTCAAAGGTATCGATCGCTCTTGAGGGGACGAAAATAGACCCAACTCATCTGTAGTAGCCGAAACTACGAACCTAAATAGCACTACTAGACTGACTGTTACGAGTAATGCATTTAAGACTTTAAGTATAGAAGAATCTATACTACTATCGACCTCAAGTTCTAACCTCTCAATCTCCGACGGTTCTTGATCCCGCCAAAAAACTAGGGTAACACAACCTTCTCAATCTATCCAAATTATGGAATATGGAACAAACGCACACACGCGTCTCCTGCCAGCCACGGATGCGACTTCACTATCCTACATCATCCGAGTAAAGTCGTCGATAAAGGGAATAGCATAAAGAGCTCCGGTAATCTCGCTGCGGCCCGCAAAGATCTGAATGAATAATTTCGAGAGGTCGTGTTGCCCTTCTGGTTGCTGTGTCGAAACGTTTGCGTGAAGACTTGCCAACTGAGCACCCATAATAACTACGATTCGGCTGGAAATTGAGATTGACATTCTTCAGACCATCTACCACCTTGGGTAGCTTTGCCAGTGACTTCATGTTGTGACTCGACCCGCTGGTGGGCTTGGTTCAACATAAGGGTCGATCGGGCCAGTGAAGCTGAAGTGGGCAAGAGGTAGTGACATTGCGCAGGAGCATGACGCCTCGCGACTTCAATGTCTTCTTCTTCAAGTGTTCCTTCCGACATCGGACGTCAAAAACGATGGCCGGGTGAGGGTCGAGGTGATCACCGGGAACACGGTGAGTCTAAGTCAGGAGCAGCCAGTCCAACTGCTGTCTTTACATCTCAACCCACACCTCCATCAACGAGTCCTTCAACCCGTTGATGTTCAGCGTACCCCACCGCGAGGTGGAGCCGCTGGTCCCCGTGGCGATGCTCATTCGGCCCAAGGTCCTCCCGCTGTGGCTGCCAATGTGGTCTGCCAGCTTATAGATAAAACATATTTGACGGCTACTCATCATAAACCTTTGTTATGACCGATCTTCGACGCCTTGGTCAGTTGGTTAGGTTCTACTTGTTACGCTTCATCTCTGCCTTCCACTTCTTATCGAACATTTTTATAGTCCATTTCCGCGTGGTCATCGGCCCACACCGGGGCAAGATAAATTCTGGGATTCACACTATCCATTGTTGTTCAGCACATCGTAATCAGAATCAAGTCTTTTAGTATATGGACATACCTTAGTAGCCCTTTTGCTGCTCTCCAGCGGGTTGCAGTTGGTTTTCTGCCCACCCTTTTCTCTATTACGCGCAGGAGTCGCGACGGGTAGCGACACTTCCACTGCCGCCGCGCTCGTTACAAGACCCGCTAGTCGCGTGCGGCTGAAATCAGCATCGTTGTCCGGAACCGAGTAGCGCGTAAATCCACTCATCTCAGTCACAAGGGACCCTTTCTTGAACAGGCAGACTTTTTCCAGTGTATTGTCAAAAATCAAATGTTTCTTTTTGTTTGGCAATGGTGATGGGAGTGCTACCCTTTTTGCGGTAAGCGGGGAAATCTGCGTTAGTAGTATCTATAGGATGAACAAGAAGGAGCATTTGTTAGTATCATGCATCGCGTCGTAGGAGGTCTACGTAGTGACGGACCATGCCCGGGGGTGGCGGCACCGTTCTGGGTGCCTGTTCTTGAAGAAACTATCGGTCGGATGGACTTTTTTTTCTCCACGTTGCTTGTCACTTGTCTTCAAGTTCCTGTGCGCACAAGTCAGTCCAAGGGTTGGCAGAAATAAAGATGAAATGCACAGGGCGACCTTGCAAGGTAGTCCACCTGCGGGACCAACTTCATACTCCTCCCATGCAGCCGTCACTGTCTTGATCGTCCGGCATTGCTTCTGGACGGGGAGGGAGAAGGGAGTACGGCCGCAGAGACGAAAGTAGTTTGTCGTCACATACGTGATGATATCATCGCCTTGCTCTAGCAGCATGGTCTGAAACTTGGCCAGGGTTGTTTGGAGTGGCACTGAATTGGGTCAGGATAGCGGCAGTGCCTGCTATGTCCGGTCGGGTTGTTCCCACCATCAGATACATAGCGATGCCAATGATTTGTTGGTACGCGTCGCGCGCAAGAGTCGGCCGGGTCTCACGCATGTACTTCTCTTCAGGTCCCTCTTCCGTCGAGTCACCCGCTAACTCATGCCTTTCATCTCTCTCCATCTCCTGAAGTTGGGGAATGCCTCCGTTTGTCCATCGCCTTCTGTCGATGTTTCGGTGAAATCGATCCCATATCGTCGGGCGTATCCACGATTCGACTCCATGCCATCAGAGTGCTGCCTTGTGCTCTGATTTGGCTTCGAGTAGTGACGGACAAGGGAGGAATGATTTTGCTTGTGGATTTACCGTGGGAAAATGCTGGTGCGTCTCGTTCGGGGCGGGTCCCCGTCCGTCTCGCTTCTTTTTCGGCCGCCACCGAGTTTCGCCAGTAGCCTTTCTTCCAACCTCGTCTCCATATCGTCCATTCGTTCCATCATGAACGAACGCATCTGATCAGTCAGGAACGTTCTATTGCCTTAGCTTAACGTTTGCCGTCGCAGGATGTGTTCAAGTCATACTGTCAGGGACGGGAGAATATCTTCGCCGTTTGCAGTTGACAGGTTTGAAGAATGCAGGGACGTTTAGCCTATGGCCATGGACGTTTACTCTTTGATATGGTTGTAGAATCTTGTTCAATAAAAGTGATATTGGTGAAAACAGATTGAAACATGAATTGGAAAATCAAAAAAGAACTAAACTAAAGAGTTAACATTTGCTTCTCTCAAATATAAACCAAGTAAGCTTCTTAGCTTTTGAAATTGAGGCCTAGGAAGTGCTTTGGTCATAATGTCAGCAATGTTATCCTCAGTTCCGACATGTTCAATCGAAATCAATTTCATATCCAGCTTCTCTCGGATAAAATGATGTCTAACATCGATATGTTTGGTGCGTTCGTGGTTTACTGGATTTCTTGCCAGTTTCTCTGCAGGTTCATTATCGATGAAAACTTTGAAGGCGTTTTCATCAGCATCTCCCACAAGTCCTAGTTCTTGTAGCAGACTGCGATACCATATTGATTCTTTGGCGGCTTGGGTCAATGCCATATATTCAGCTTCAGTAGTAGACAGAGCTACTGTTAGTTGTCGTTTACTTGACCAGGAGAGAAGATTTCCAGACGCTTGACCATCACCAAAGAAGAAGACGTATCCGGTTCGCGATCTTCTAGTATCCAAGTCTGCCGCCCAATCTGAATCTGAAAAACCGGTGATCATTCGTGTTGCGAAATCTGCTTTCTTGATGGTCATGACCATTTTGATTGTTCGATTCAAGTATCGAAATATACGTTTCACCGCGTCCCAATCATTCTCAGTAGGATTTGACATTTTTTTTTGAGCGACTCGAGAAACGGCAAAGGCTATATCTGGTCGTGTGTTGGTCATTAGGTACATCAATGCACCAACAGCTTCTCTGTATGGTGTGCCCAGTGCCAATGATTGATCTCCATTCTTCTTGATTGATGGAGTTAGAGCGAATGGCGTATCATGAGCTTCTCGGTGGTTAAGATTTCCCATATACTTCTTGATGATGGATGCGGCATAACCTTCTTGATCAAGAATATAACAATCTTCATGTTTTGTCAAGCGGACACCAAGAAGGTAGCTAGCGGGTCCGTTGTCTGTCATTTTGAATTCTTTACGAAGCATATCTTTCACCCCCGAGCGCATCTCCCGTACCAGGTCAGTTTGCATTTGGAGTAGTTGGTGCAGGAAGGCCTTGAGCACGACTAGCTGACGTTCGATTGAGTACACAGCACAGAAATAACGGAATTGTCCGCAGCTGCGCTGATGTCGTTGACATGTCGAACTGATCCAAGGCTTGAAATTTGGAGGGTTACGAGCGCTCTACCATTTGAGCCAATCCCCCTTTGCCGGTTTTTTTTTTGCCTAACAGCAGAGGATGACTTGAAAACCTCCGCGTACACTGTTCCCTGCCATGTTATCGTAAATGCGTCTGTAGCGTGCGCTTCCGAGTCCTGCGGGTCCAGCGTGCAATACTTTGGGGTCCGACAACTCCGATTTGTCTTGGAGGCGAATAGCTCCAGTTGTATGTTCACGTTCCATCTGGTTGTTATCAACTCCGCTATTCGTGGGTTCAATTGCACTCGGTCCTTGCCAGGGACTGTCTGGAGTCCAGATCCACTAAGACGTTCTCCTTGCCCGTTATAGGTTCGGCAAGAGATGATCCTGCCACGTCATACCCGTCGAGTTTTCCGTCATCGTAAATTCTTAACAAGGAAGGAGACCAAGTCCTTTGACCTGCCCTGCGCCCCAAGTCACCAATGATAAAATTAATGACCCTTGTTTTCGTCTGTGTGGATGTGGCGAAATTTGAGGCCTCTTCCGCTTCGTTTTTTCCCTTGACTCTTGATCGTAGGCATACGCTCTTTAACGGTACGGAGGTCTCGCATGAGATTGTTTCCGGGTCACGCAGGGACCACGCGTCTGTCTCCAACACTTTGTGGTGCTACCATGAAATGAGTCGCTGTGATCGAGTCGTGGGCATCGCGCAGGACGGTGATGCGGATGGAGGGGCAGTCGGGGAGATAGAGTCGACTGTCATAGCGAAGCAGGCCGTCATGGTCCACATGATAACGCAGCTGGTCCGCGGTTCGTTCGGTTTCCGGTAGCCGTACCGCTTGACCTTCTTCGCATCTGAGACAAGGTTCTGTTCGTGTTTCAAGTTGGTCAGAGTTTGCAGTAAGGAGCGACGGTGGTCTGCTGGTAGGAAACGGAAACGAAGCGCTTTGCAGAATATTGCCCAGTTGAAGATAACAGGATTGGGGTCTGTCATCATCGCTGTCATATCATCCAAACTTCGAGGTCGGAGTGGTCCTCTCCATCATACTCCATATCGGACACCTCCGCGGCCATAATGGCTGCAAGTTGGTCTGCGCCCGACACCGCCAATGGTACCTCATTGTGGTGCTGGCTGGAAATAACCTCTTGACGCCAATCGTCAAAGTAGACTCTGGCCAGATCGCTAGTGGACCCTTCGACAATACCATCCGCTCTTTGGAGGAACTGTCCGACCACATCCCCGCGGGGTCTTCCTTGAGAACCACCTGGCGCCGACGCCGGCGACAACGGGTCAAACTCACCGTCAACAATAAATTGGAGATCGGCTTGTTCCTTGTACTCCTTGTACTTTGTCAAAAAACCAAGTGTATGCGGCGTCCTTCAGTAAATGAGAAACTGCACGAACTTTTAGGTGCTCGGTTGTCCCGCAGAGTTGCTCAAAAAGGGGTATTTTGTGATGAATAGTCCGATATGTGCAATCCATAATGAGCACATTCCCGAATTTGTTCAGTAGCTCTGCCATATAGCTCTGTAAAGCAAGAGTATTAAAAAAGATGAAATAAAGGCTCTTGACATGGAACTTACTTCAGTTTGAAAAAAATAAGTGAGTGAGCACATCAATTCTCGGGGATTGATCATTATCATAACGATGCAACGGCGAGTATAGTGCAGACTGGTGCGTAAATGATCAAGGTCCGTTCGGTTGTCGTCAACTTGAACTGGATGGAATAGTAGCGGGGACGTGCGGGACTTGCTCGATATATTGATACTTAAAAGGATAAGATGCACTACACGGCTACCTAAAATGTCTCCCTCGTGGGAGAATTAATAGCCTTTTCGGTTTTTCCCACGCCACGGTTCGGCAGTTGAAGACGGGCGTGACCAGACCCGGTTGCGTTGAAGGGTCCAGAAATAGTGTTCAGTTGGATTTTCTTGGATGTGTTGAGTGAAAACGAACATCTCCCAATATGGGATGATGCAGTGGGTAGTTACCGGAGTCGTTATCTCTGATTTGGTACTGCTCGGTGGCCACAGCATGGATTTCTGCGCGTAGAATATAGTCGATCGAGGTGGATAAGACGATAAGGTTGGGGTCGCGTACTTGTAAAGCAAAGGCTCAAGTTTCTCTCTCGTGTCTGGATGCATACGGCTACGTGGTCGTAGGTTGCTCGCTTATCTACTCTGTTTCGCGTACCCAGGTCCCTACCAAAACATACATCCCCACAACATCATCAGAGGGACCCACCAACCGTTCCCTTCAACAGACCTATCAGACATCCCTTCCCCCGACTATTTTTTTCCCGAACCCACTTGCGTATTGGTAACATGTGCAAGGCCACAATGCCATATTTGTTCAAAAAGAGGTCGCGGGTCGTTTTTGTGGGATCCTGATGGTGGACTCACTTCAAATTGTAAGGCGTACTGAGCCAAAAAAAACTCTTGGTTAGTGATGTGGTCGGTACCTTTGGCCGGCGAGATCGCCAGGCGGTCAATCTTGGGCTCGTCCGTCCACATACACAACAGCGCTTCCAGTCGTCCTTGTGTGCCAAAGCCCAATCCAATCGGGCCTTTCGATGACGTTGGAAGAAGAAGAGGTTTTTCTTTTCTTGACAGCAGCTTTTCGGACCGAACCGTTTGAGTTCTTGACACGGATCGTAGAGGTGGGAGAGACCTTTGCCTTTACTTCCTCAAGTGGGTCCTCAAAACCACTCACTCTCTTCGGACAAGGAACTCCCACGCGCGTTGCTGACCAGAGTGCGGAGGACTTTCAGAAATGTGTAGCGTCAGCATATGCGGCAGTCGACTTGCCCACACACCTGATTCATCTCCTCCACTCCTGGTTCCCGTCTGCTCGGTATGGCCGACAGAGTTTGTATTATGCCCCGGGGGCACCGCATCAGGCCTAACCTGCTGTAAAAGGTCTCTACACCTTTAACGGCTTGCGCCCACTTGACACAAGCAGCGTAAAGATCAACGAATAGCTGGATCTCCGTCAGATCATGCGGGACTGCCGCAGCGTCAATCTCATGCAAAAAAAAACAGCGTCCCCGTTACGTTTGCACCATTCCCAGTCTGAGCTCTAATCCGATCATCTGCGCGCCGAACGTGCAAAACTTTTCGGGAACCCGCTGCCGCTTCTTTCAACAGCGATTTCAAGCCGTGGTACTGGATTTCCATCGCTTTCGCAGCGACCTTGGCAGCATCCAGGGCTTCCTGGGAGTCATGGGGGTAAGGCCTGGACCCCTCCATGTAAACCAAAGGAATGTCATCCAGGCCGACGAGGTACCCTACCCCATCAGCTCTGGAGCGCCCGGTGAACTTGTCCTTCAGCTCCCCCGGACTTGTAATGGATTCCACTGCAGAACCACAGGGACCTCTCCAGCAAAGGGTGCACGAAAGAATTCAAATGCTCGCACTCCCAAGTCGTGCGGTTCATCCGCGGGTTGCGGCTGACGAGTGCAAACGCCTTCAAGAAAGCGGGGAGTGTAGAGCGGATGATCCGCCATGTGTGGACCACCTGGAGGGGTGCCGTCTCCAGCAACCAAAAGTATCGATCATTGTCTCCCACTCCTCAATGGTACGTGGTGTTCCAAACATGTCCACGAGAAAAGCATGAGTACTGTCTTTCAGTAGTGGATCCATGCGGTCCACAATATATACGGCATAGTCATCTTGGATTTCTACTGGGAGTTGGTAAAATCCGGGTGACTGGGGACGCAAGTCCAGTACTGGACCGGTTCGGGGAGCCACTCCAAGAATGTTATCCAGCGGAACTGTTTACATCCACTGCACTTGACACTTGAGTACTGTAGATTGCCCATTTCCGAGAAAAAGTATCAGAAGATGATGCAGGTCCAATTCGACAATTCGACGCTTTTCAAACATGAATCCATATCGGATGCCGTGGGAGGGCTCTTGGCCTCGTGCGGGCACTGTATCGGCCTCGTTGTCTGTGATTTTGACGTTGTTTATGTTCAGCGCTTTTTCCAAATGATGAATTGGTGCATCATGGGCGAATTGTAGGCATTGGCTCGATCGATCGTTTCTGTGGGCCGGTATAGCACTCTCTTTTTGTTGGTGATGGTAAAGAATATTGACAGGTTTGCCAGATCATCGGCAAGATCATTTCCAAAGCGCTTTCAAGATCTATAGGATGGCTTGGACTGCCATTACGCCTTTTTAAGGAAATGACTTCGAAACCATTTCAAGGTGCGCGGCCCAATAAACACACGAATATAAACAAACAGACCTGTCAAAATTTCACCCAAGGGGGGAATTAGCTCAAATGGTAGAGCGCTCGCTTAGCATGCGAGAGGCACGGGGATCGATACCCCGATTCTCCAATTTTTTTTTGTTTTTTTATCGGTTTGGATACATTTTGGGTTTGCCTTTGCCCAGGCCTTTGATTGAACAGCACGGGTTAGCTCGCTCGCTCAGCTCGCCTTGGCACTTGATTCTACCGGGGCGTGTGCTCTTAGAAGCCAGCTGCGTGGGGGTTGTCTATCTCTCATGTCAGGCGTTCATAGAGCCGGCCCCACATACGATAGAATAGAAGCCTGCATGCATGCCGTTTGAGTGGCCCCGACATCCACCGAACTGAAGAATCCCAGTAGCATGAATTCATGAAACCCCGCCAATGGAAGAATGGTGGAATGTTGTTGGATTTCCAGTGGGTGGAATCCCCCAAGAATCGGAATGCGAATCCCGGATTAATCTCTCTCCCGCAGTGTCCGTGCGCGTGTGAAATCGCTGCGTGCGCCACGAACGTGTGTCGCTTACGAGAGGAAACGTGCGGTTGAGGACCGTCGCGGGTGGACCCAAGCCACGCGTGCCTCGGCAAAACCTGAAACTTGGCGTAGAACATTTTTTTGAGGCATTTCTTCCATTCCTTTGCAAAATTCTATACAAAAGGCGCTGGCACATTCTGTGGGGCTCAGGACTTTGGATAACTTTTTTGTAGTAGGAACTTACGAGAAGAAGACGACGACGACCAAAGAAGAGATGCCGTTCCAGCCAGACCCCAATGTCGACGACAGCACTCAGCATAACCAGCTGCACACATCAACCACAAAAGGACAACCCTCATCAACCACCACCATGATAGTAGTACCCCCATCAACAAAACAAGTCATTACCCCCTTCTCCGCCTTTGAAAAACGAAACATCCTTCTTTACGTCGTCGGAATCATGTGCTACAAGTTTGCCCTCGAATCCTACACTGGCACAATCTCCTCCCTCGCCCTCGACCGCTTCCCCGAAGCCCAACGCTTCTTTTACAAGGGCTTCCTCGACGGATTCAATCAGGCCGCCCAATGTATCGGCTCCATTGCCGTCGCTCCCCTCATGCGCAAGTTTTCCGTCAAAAACGTCCTCTCCACCGCCATTGCCATCTTTGCCATCATCTCCTCCCTCGGCATGATTATCGAGGGCGCTACCGGCGGCAAACCTCCCATGAATGGCGAGAAAGCCATTGCTGGCAACTGGAACCCCCGCATCATTATCCCCATCTTTGTCTCGGCCGGATTTTCCCACGGAACCGTTGAACTCATTCGTCGTGTCATTCCTCGCGATATTGTTGGCGGCGACGTGGTCAAGCTCAAGCGCATGGATGCCATTGTCCACATCTTTTACGAAGTCGCCGGAACATCGGGTGCCTTCTTTTCCGCTTGGATCCAGTTGACACTCGGCAAAGCCTACGCTCCCGTCATTACCCCCATCCTCTTTGCCGTCGCTGCCTTTACTTGGTACTTTATCACCATCCGCGACGACTCTACGAGTGCCAACAACACGAAACAACCCGCAACCCTCCAAGACATTGACAATGACACGGGCGACGTTTTACGAAGCAGCAGAAACAGCGGTTTCATGGGTGGTCTCCGGGCAGTCGGTTCAGCGTTTGTCTCCTTTGGCCACGCCATCCAAGTCGGTGGCACCATCATCTTTTCCGACCGCAAGTTTGCCTGGTTGTTACTCGGCTACTCTCTCCCCCTCTTTCTCCACCGCTACCTCGAAAACGGCCTCGCCCAAAACTACGCCAAACAAGTCCTCAACGAATCCGCCTACGGCTCCATCATGGTCGGCGGTTCCAATTTCGGTGAACTCATTGGCGCAACCTTTGTCCTCCTATTCTCCACCGCCGTCAAGACTCCCCTCCCTTGGCTCCGTCTCGACGCCATCACTCTGGCCATCGGCTGGGTCCTCTACAAAACCAACCCCACCTCCCTCGGCGTCGGCAACCTCCAAATGGCTTGGATCATTGCCGCCATTTTCATTGGTGTCTCGGCCGGCTGGGCCGCCGGCGACGTCTCCCTCGCCGCCTACATCCAATCCAACCTCTCCAAAATGCGCAACACGGATCCCCGCGTCTCCCCCCTCGGCGCCGTCATGGCCTTTTTATACGTCACCTACATTGTCCTCTACGCCGTCATCAACCCCATTCTCGGCCAATGGCTCGACCGCCTCATCAAATCCGAGGGAAAAGTCAAGGGCACCGAAACGTACTTTTTCTGGATTGGAGGTGTCATGTTTTCCCTGTGTGGCGTCGTCATCATGGCGGCCACCTTTGTCCCGCGCGGCTCGTTTGCTCTCAACCCATCCCTCGACGACGACTATTATGGCCCCGGATCAGACCCTGCCTCGGAACTTGCTGAAAATGGCGGCTCTGACAATCTCAAGAAACCCGCTCGTGATGTGGAGATGATTGAAGATATCGTCATGTAGTTCTCATCTCTCTCTCTCTCACTGTACCGACCACTACTACTACCACCACTACTACTTATTTACTTGCTCTTTTTTCCTCATCTGTACCTCTGCTGTCTCTCTCTCTCTCTCATCCAAACACACGCACACACACACACTACTTTTATCTACTACTTGGATTTGAATAGAACATCATACCCCCCCACAACCCACTACTACGCTTATATAGCACACACACTCTTTTTTCATGTACTTACTTTTTTTGTTTGACAGTTTTTCCTTCTTTTTTAATTTATTTTTACATACGATTTTTTGCTTTTTCTTGGTTCGTGCCAACATCTGGTTCGGGAAACGCTTTGGGATTTTTGATTTTTGGTGATTCGAGAAAGACTTGCATTGGCGTCCCTCTCTCGTCCACTCCGCCATATTTTCTAGACTTCAAAAACCCCTTGCCTATATACATACCACCCATGTCTCAAATACATGAAGAGGAGGGTCATTGCGTGTCTCAGTGACTATTGGAAGGTTAGAGGGTGAGGGTGATGGAACGCGTGAGGGATTCCTTTCTTTTTTTGAAGGTTGGCGTAAGTGATTTGTTTTTGCGTGGGAAAAAACAAACAAACAGTGAGCTTGCATAATCGGTTTTGGTTTGTTTTGTAAAAAAAGTAGTGGGAGGCGCGGGGACAGCAATGCTTTTTCTTGCATGCAGTGCGTGTCGAAATAGTATTGAATCCCAAGGGCTGAAAAACAAGGAATGATGACTGAATGGGAAAGTCGGGAAAACGCTGAATCGGTCATTTTGGGAGCCGACGAGATTGATGAGCCTTTATAGTAATGCTTCGTAAAGATTCTCTCTCTCTCTCGCACGGGGGGGCTGGATCTGGATATGGATATGGGGAGGATAAAGTGCTTGAGGGTTGTCGCGACTTATATCCATAGACAAATGACCCGAGTCAGCTAATCTGGATATATCTAATTGGATGTTGGTGTGTGTTTTTGCCTTCACGAGCGCTAGTATCCAACGACCTCGAACAACGAACGAGAAAAAGCAACAAGCTCCATGTATTGGAAAAAAAACGGTTTTGTCAGTGGGGAAAAAAGTATCAGTTTGAGCTCATGCTTGTCAAAGGAGGTGATAACTCGATGGCATTGGTACACGACATTAGAGGGGCCTTTCTTGTCTTATTTGACTGTTCATAAAGTCAAGCAAAGTCCATTGTAAGGGACAAAAAGGCACGTTTGATTCCTACCCCGTCAAAATGTTTGGATTGACTGTCACGGCGATGAACTATATGGAGAGACAGGAAAATAAAAGTGGAATTACGGTCATGACCAGAAGAGATGTTTGGAGGCACATTTGGAATCTAGTGCTCTTGCCCTGCTGGTACCCAAATGCCCCACATTGTCTCTAGCATATACTCATATGATTTACAATGATGTGAACCTATATCAAACGGTTTGCATGATTGATTTGCGCGGAGCTGCAGAATCGGATACGCTTTATGTTCAGTATATGAACATGCCGGGGTGGTCAAAGTCGGTGAGATTCCAGATCCCCCATCTCGGGGAGATCTTGTCGGTTCCCAAAAATAGGTCTGTTTGCTATTATATCCTTTCCGACCATCCTCCGGTAGTTCACCCATCTCGTCGTTTCCTATTAAGCAGTTATGTCCGAGTAAGTTCACTGCGATGGTGAGGTGCATCTTGGACGTTTTGGGCGTGGGAATGTCTGTTGGAGATTCCGACACGTGGCTGTGACGTCACTCGCGCCGTCATTATGGGATCCCCCCCGCCGAAAACCCGCTGAAACCCGCATCAGAAATCCCATAAAAAAGAGACTTGCTTCTTGCTTCCTTTTTGTAAATTCCACATTCTGTTCATCACATTCGACAGGACAACTTGAACCACCTACTTACTTAAAAACCCACCCATAAACAACAACATTAAACAATATGACATCCCTCATCCGTCTCCCCTTTGCTCGCTCCCTCCTCCGTCTCCCCATCCGCCAAATGTCCTCAGGCCGCGGCGCACACATGAACAACTCCGATGACCCATCCACCATCTCGGCCGACGCCAAGAAATCACAACGTTCGTCTCTACCCCTCGCTTCCCTTTACCTTCATAATCTAACTCTTTACTTTTAGAAAAAAAGAAGGATACTTCCAAACACTTTAACAAGGATGGAGGCTGGACCGAGGAAACGGCTTCGTCGGCAGAGGCGGCCATCAAGGCGGACCGAGGACATCACGGCAAACATACGGATTTGAAGAAATTGCAAAAGGAGTCGGTGGAGGTTTTGCAGGGCAAGAAAAAGTAAAAGTTCTGTGTGGAGAACAAGTGGTAGTAGGATGTTGAGAGGGGGTTTAGGGGGATTGACTTGATTTTCTTGTATTATTTTCTTTTGTGTGGAATGTTGAGCTTTTCGTGTTTGTGTCGAAATTCTATTTGCTGTTACAGAACGAATGGACATGGGATGAACTACGATTGTGTTATTAAATAGGAAAGTGAGACTGGGAGACTTTAGACCCCCCGCCCGGCCTTGGAATGCCCGAAATAAGTCATTTCGACATCCACGACCTTTTTGCCTCTGGCCAATGCAATATCTTCTGGTTCACGTTGTTGTTTGAGGGCTTCAAAGGTTGCTTTAATGACATTCATGGGGTTGCGGGATCCGACCAGGTTGGCGCCCAAGTCAGAAATGCCAATACACCGGCAGATTTCGTGAATATGGTTACTCGCAATGACTCCGTAACCTATAAACATTCAGTTTAGCAAAATGCGTGGGGATATGTGAAAGTTAGATAGGTTTACCAGGCGGCGCACTCCTCATCTTCAAATGCACAGAATGCCACCTAAAATCCACATCCGAGAATATAGTCCGTTTATTAAACCGATGGAAGTACGTCATATTCTTTTCAGCAACTTTGGTCGCTTTCGCTACGGCGCCCGAGACATCAGTGGCCCGACCTTCACCGTACCCGGCCGATCCGTTCCCGTCCCCGACGACGACTAATGCTGCGACAGACCGCACTTTTCCACCCGAATTGACGCGGGCGACTCGACGGATGTGAAGGATGCGTTTCATCAGCCCGGGTCCGTTTCGATTGAATTCACCTCGCTGCACCCATGGCTTTTTGGTAGCGTCTCGTTGTTGTGATGATGATGATGATGGTTTTGATCCGGTTGTTTGTTGTGGTGGTGGTGGTGGTGGTGCGAAGGGAGATGCCCCCTCACTCGCAATAGCCAAATCAGCACTCTTGGTCCACAATAAACACCGACCTCCTACAAAATCCCTGCCATTTCAATTCCTAAATCCTTCAAATCTCTCTCTCTCAAATATGTACTGACCAGCCCATTGTTGACCTCCTCCCATTAACCTCGTTCCGACCAGTCTAGCAAGTCCGGGTAACTGTCGTGGTATCATATTGGTCGTTTATGGTGGATTTCTGACAATGGGCGGAAACGTTCGACAACCAGCAACCATGAGATGGGGTTGGTTCGAGGGTGTTGTTGACTTGGCAACGCGCAGATTGACCAAACGCGAGGACGAGTTCTGAAGATCTTAGATCGCGAGTACTATCTCACTACTGGGGTAGAGGGCATCGAGACTATATTCCCCGATGCCTTGTCAAAGATCGTCATTGTAATTACGCCTGGGGGGATGAGGGGGGGCGCGTCAAGAACGTTACAAGTCGAGATCTCAGCTTCATGATTTGATCCCTTTGATAACCAACATGAAATGGTAAGAGTACTCGCTTGATTCAAACCTCCCATAAGCCTCATTTTTTGGTATTTTGCAGGATCATCGTCAGCTCATGCCAAGCGGCAAACCTCGGGGCATCCAAAAGGCTCTATCGCACATTATCATGACTTGACGCCATCCGCACAAGGGCCAAAGACCGACTGTGGACACCTCCCAAAACGCATATGCCCTGCGTTGATTCCTGGATGTCATCAGCATAAACCCACGGAACGCTCTCGCCCCATATATGTACCAAGATGTTTTGCAATTCTGTGCAATCGCGATAAAAGCCTGAAGATGGCAACGCTCCGTTTCCCATCCCCCAAACTTGTATATACAGCAACGCATATTCAACGAAACTAAAAACTGCTCCCGATAAAATAAGAGGAAATCAACTCAAGATTTCGCCAGGAGAGCAAGTTCTGTGAATGCACAGAATTCCCCTGCAGTGAGCGGAAAGTCTGGTACGACGAAGTATACAGGAAACCGCGTTGCACTATTCGGGAAATGCCACTAAGAGCTTTTCTGGAAGAGTTTACGCTAATGGGTCTGCTCCGTTTGTCCGTGCCCACTTCGAAAGACGGAAAGAGTACATGATGCAATGCGATCGAGGTACCTCCAAGACCTCCAAGACCGAACCGGTCCCTTCAGCCCCCCCGTTTCTTAAAAAATCTGATCCAAAAGAATCTGTTTTATACCGCCACATGGTCCCAGAACTCACAAATACGTACAGGCCCAAAATTTCAAGTGTCATCCCGGTTCAATGAACGAGGGGAGAATTCCAATTTCGACAGCGGTCAATACGTGAAACGGATACGTGAAAGGCGTGGCGGCGCATTTCTTCACAACAACATGGACGCAAAGACTATTGATGAAACGGCGCGGGCGCGCAGGCCATCATGATGGTGGTTCCGGTAAGCATTTCCCAATTGGCAAAGCTCCAGTCTTCGGTGTCCTGCGAACATACACACATGGGCACCCTTTGGGATACAATGAGCAGCATAGTCGCGACCTGCGAGACGTCAAAGGCCATTCTCAGCAAGCATGAAGAACATCATGCTCGATACCCGGAAGGGTCTTCTGAATCAGTAAGACGCCAATTGACGACGGCCCGAGGAAAGAAAGAAGGAGAGTAGAAATGGAAACAGCCAATGTCAAACTTGTCGTCATGAAATACACGTTCAAAGACCAAGTCAAGTTTGAGAAACTGTCCTCGCCCATATACGTTTCTTAGAAACAGTATGCGAAGAGAAGCTTTGGAGGCTGCTTCCGGGGTTGAAGAGCCTCCGAACCAATGGCTTGTTGGTTTCCGCCGCATGAATAGAAATGATCACCGACTTGTCTGGGAAACAGGAGATTTGCTCGATCTTCCCGGGTGGGGCCCGCCCTCTTATTGTTTGGCAAAAGGGCACGCGCTGTCCGCCCGTGCCATTCGAAACTGCAACTCTGCTGCCCGGCAAGAAATTCTCTCCACCTTTGATAACAACGACGAGTACCTCGCACAGGCCCCAAAAGTGCCTGCAGGACGTGACGTTGCACCTTTTGCTTTGTGGGACCAGGTGGCCCATGTCTGCATCTCCTCCGGGGGTCAGCATTTTACGAATCTCACAACTACAGTCAACCTGTTCGTGATCTCTGTTATGGACGCCTTGTGCATGGAAAGGAGACCTGACATACAACCACCTGGTTTCAGTAACAAGAATGTTTGTGATATCTTCCATCGTTACGCTGCTTGGCGGAAAACAGTGATGGGTATCGTGTCGAAATTTACATTCGTACTTCCGGGCCGAGGGGCATCACTTAGACAGCCTCATCGCGCATGAATTGGCTGTATTCCTTCCGACGTTGAGTATCAAGGAGGAACAAGTTTTTGAAGCGGTTCACACATGGTATCCGGGATGACGACTAGCTACCACGCCCAAGCCGATGGGCAGGTCAAGCGGGATAAGGCCTCCATTGTTCAAGTCCTACGTGCCCTTCACCAACAAGCACCCTCACGACTGGGACCGCTTCCTACCCATCGCTGAACTTGTCTTCAACGACTCCATACACGAGGTCACTCGCTGTAC
The DNA here is from genome assembly GCA_025602905.1 of Phlyctochytrium arcticum. Lineage (NCBI taxonomy): Eukaryota > Fungi > Chytridiomycota > Chytridiomycetes > Chytridiales > Chytridiaceae > Phlyctochytrium > Phlyctochytrium arcticum. The sequence continues at coordinate 106,391 of JAHLKI010000021.1, read as the reverse complement.
CCTGATCTGGGTTACGAGCCCCACAACCCCCTCTCTTCTCTCTTGTCACGCACTTCCACTGGACCGAGTGGCCGTTTAATTGAATCGGACGTGGAGACGCCGGAGCGTACGGCCGCTTCGGCAGAGCAAAGTTTTTTGATTTGCGACTTTTGCTGTTGGAGCCGGTTGAGGATGAGATTGCAAAAGGGGACGCTTTCAAGTCTATGGATAACTTTGATCTGCTTGCAACCTTTTACGGTCTTTTACGTCCCTTTTCTCTCTCGCCGGTCGCGATCACTATACGCAACAGTTATCCCAATTATTCACGCTCAATTTTTATATTGGCCGCGACACTGTATCAGAATGATAATTTTCCTTTGTCTCTACATAATACATCTCCGGTATCTCTATTTTCTTAAACCAACAATTGTAATTTCTGTTGCTGCTGCCAAGTCTGAATCGTACGCAGCTGCCTTCTTCCAAACTATTTCCCTTCTCTGCCGGAAAATGTACCAGACCACAATCAGGGTAGTTTACCCAAACATTTTGACGGGTGGGGGCCTGTCAGTCAAATGCTCGAAGACCTTTTTATCCTTTGTATGCCCCCAGACGGACTTGCTTGAGCTGTAAACAGTATGAAGCGTGAAATGAGTAGGAATATACCTCTGATGTCGCGCGCCAACCATTACGTTGACGATCAGGGTTATCTACTCGGTTCTTGCGTCCCCGCGTCTGTGGCAAGGGTGGGCGCTAGTAGATTCATTGGACGACCGTGAACTTGTTGCTTGTTCCAAGTCTTCTGCTCACCTGTAAGTGCAAGCCCATGGTCTAGTTTAAGCCGAGCTGAACTTTCCCACTACTTCCGTCTTCCAGCTTGACAATCACTTCCAATACGGGAACCAGTAGCGATACGCTTCTTGTCGTTCACACCTCCACCGTCAATATCGGCGATACTGGCGCACTTTGACAGGTACCACTCATCTCCTTCTCGGGTTAGTTCTTTGCCGGAGACTCGTGTCACTGTCCATGGTAATTCCAAGAACCGAGAAAGATGCTTGCGAGGCCACTTTGGTATCCATCACTGCCGGGCCCAGATCACCAGTACAGCTCGCCGCCGATCAATGCCCCACCAACACCTCTCCTCTTTGATCCAGACCCAGCAGGGTACGAGATAATCCTTACGACCGTGCTCTACTGCTCATTCAACATAAAGCAAACTCGGCCAAAACCACCGCTCCCTGTGCTTCGCGTTTGGCCGCGTCCTCCCGGCTTACTCCATCACCGATGCCGCCTGCGCAAAACAGAAGCCCGCCTTTTCACGACTTTTCCTTTACAAGAAATTCAGCCGCGTAGACCAAGTCCGCATTTACAATGCTCTTCAGCCTGGGGAAGTAGGACAATCAGTTCATGCTCCCGCGTGCTAGCAGAACCGCACGACGACCACTCCTTCTGCGAATATAACGGAAATATGGCGACCTTGGACATTCTGCAGCGACCGACGCGTTGCATCTAGAAGCGCTATGTTGACGCGACGCGTGCGGAGATTACGACACATTTTTGAGGGCGGGTCGACGGGGGTATCCTGAAAGTATCTCCGCTGGGCGAGCCAAGTTGCATCTATATAAAGCCCTCGTCCCCGCTCCCCCCTTCGTGCCATATATTTCTCGTCCGCCTTGTTCCTATGCGAAACGATCCCACAACTTGCGCTCAAGAACCCATCTCATCCACAGCATACTCAATACTCTTTCTCCTTTTCAAGGTCGGTAATTTTCACCAAGTTTGCCCTTGTGTCAATATTTCCTCAATAAGTCTGTATACTACAGATCGATTCGCGGGCGGGACTCGAGGATAGGGAAATTTGGTTGACTGCTTTCAGTCAAAAGCGGAAGCATTGGGACGTTCTTTGCAAGTAGGTATGAGCACAAAATTAAACGTCTACTTAGTATTCTGACGTTTGCTGCCCTACAGGATGCCTCCACCTCCCATTTCAGAACCAGCTTTTACATCCCGCAACCATGCGAATTTCCGAGCCTCGATTGATATCAACGACATGTGGGAAATACTCACCCCACAATATACCTCATTTCAAACGACAACAACGCTTCCTTGACTCCGAGAGCACGCGCGCCTCCATACACCTTGACGACACCAAGGCTTCCTTGAGCTTCTGAACTCCTAGAACACCCACGCCTCCATGTACCATTATGATGCCAGCATCATTTCAACTAGAACCACTAAATGTTTCCCACGCAACCAACGGCTGCAACTCGCAACGACGTGCGTTACTCTACCGCCAACCTCAACCAAAGTAGCAATGCCTCGTCCAGCGCCATCTCCCCACACGCTCACGTTCCATGGTCCCTCCGAGAGCTAGGCTCGATCACTATCCTATCTTCCACGCGAATTCGGGTTCCAATGGTTATCGAGACATGCGGAACAAGCTAAGTTGTGCAATTACATCTCTTCGGATACTGACACTATCCGTTATATTAGCTACGTTTGACTTGGTACATCGGGGATACGAGGGAAAACAATTCGGGTGTTGCGGACATCAATATGACTTTCGAGAATTGGGTCTTTGGGAGACCACGGACATTATGAAGGAAGAACATTCGAATCTTGCGGAGGACCACTCGTGGAGCATCGTGCACGCCGTTTGTAGAAAGAACACTCGAATACATGGGCAAGAGCAAGTACGTGGGCAACATCAGATCAAGGATATTGAAGGAAGAACGTGCAAGTATGCGAGCAACAGCAGGTCAAGCACATTGAAGAAAGAACACTTGAGGACGCGGGCGACAACAGGTCAAGGACAGGGAAGAAAGAACATTCAAGTGCGCGGGCAAAAATAGGTCAAAGACGTTGAAAAACGAACATTCAAGTACGCCAGCAACAGTAGGTCGAGGACATTAACGAAAAACATTCTACTACGCGGGCAATAATAGGTTGAGGGTATCGAAGAAAGAACATTCGTGTATACGGGCAGCAGCAGGTCAACGACATTGAAGAAAGAACATTGGTGTACGCGGGCAATGGCAGGTCAAGGACATTGAATAGAGGTCATTCGAGTATGCGGGCAACTGCAGGTCGACCACATTGAAGAAAGAACATTCGAGCACGCGGGCAAGTGCAGGTCAAGAACATTGAAGAGAGAACATTCAAGTACGCGGGCAACAACAGGTCAAGAATATTGAAGAAAAAACATTGGAGTACGCAGGCAGCAGCAGGGCAAGGACATTGAAGAAAGAACATTCGAGTACGGAAGAAAGAACATTCAAGTACGCGGGCAGCAGCAGGTCAAGGATATTGAAGAAAGAACATTCAAATCCCTCAGTAGCAAAAATGGCACTAATAAAATCCAGGTGGATATCAAGCGAATCCACTCCAAAAGCGCGTTTCTTGTGCACCCAAGTGAAATCCCACCGCAGAGGAGTTGTATTTCACTGTGAAATCCCACGGGCGTAGGATTTCACCGTCCACGCCCGTAGGATTTCACAGTGAAATACCACGCGCAGTCATTTCAGCAAGGCCAGTGGCCAAAATCGACATTTTTGAATGTAAAATAATACAAGTTTTTTGGCCAATGTTTTGCTACTTGAGAAATTTGTCAGCTATCCTGTCTCGACTCTTTTATTCTCGCTATCCTGCTCGTTTCCGCCCTTTAACGCTCTCGAGCGCTGTCAATCCAACTCGACCTTCGGTCTCGAAGGATTGTTCACTGCGCTCTCGTGCTAGGGCTCCAACTCGCAGGATTTAGCTCGAATCCAACCGCGTCTCGCCGGATATCTATTACAAGTACGCGGGCAGCAGCGGATCAAGGACATGGAAGGAAGAACATTCAAGTATGTCAGATCAAAGAAATTGAAGAAAGAGCATTAGAGTACGCGGGCAAGTGCAGGTCAAGAACAATGAAGAGAGAAAATTCAAGTACGCGGGCGACAGCAGGTCAAGGTCTTTGAATTAAGAAAATTGGAGTACACGGGCAACAGCAGATCAAGCACATTGAAGAATAACATTCGATTACGCAGGCAACAGCAAGTCAAGGATACTGAAGTACGAACACACGAGTACATGGGTAATAGGACATTGTAGAAAGGACACTTGAGTACGCGGGCAACAGCAGGTCAAGGACATTAAAAAAAGAACCTTTGAGTACGCGGGCAACATCAAGTCAAGAATATTGAAGAATGAATGTGGGCAACAGCAGGTCAAAGACATTGAAGAATGAACACTGGAGTACGCGGGCAGTGGCAGGTCAAGGACATTGAAGAAAGAATACTCGAATACACGGGCAACAGCAGGTCAAAAACTTGAAGAAAGAACGTTGAAGTACTCGGGCAACAGCAGGTTAAGAACATCGAAGAGAGAACATGTATGCGGGCAGGAGGACTTTGAGCCCCGAAAAGATGCTGAAGAGAGAACATTCAAATGTCGAAGAGTATGAGCATTGACACTATGCTAGAGAAAAGAGGACATTTGCGTACATTCACACCAAGATAACTTTGGGGACATCAATAAGAAAAACATCGAAGTATCGCAGATATCAATCAGACTTTCCACCGTTTGAGGGGAAAAAAAACTTCCGAATTCCGCGTATTTCAGAAAGCAGTACGATTTACTGCGGGAAAATATGCTGGGAGCGTTCAGGGTAAGGACAGTTTTCTTGTGGTTTCTTCCTATAGATAAGATATGAGATACGTCGACCAACAGGTTGGTGACGCTTGATGTGCTAAAGACCTTGACTTCTGAGGACCCCGATGATGTTTAGATGATATGTTAGGGAACGTATTGTGGATAGCGTTACCCCTGTCAAGTTGTTGTTTTGCTCGGCGGGGCATGTCAAAATGCAGAACGGTCAAGATCAACAAGAGCGGCACAGTCATGTAGCACGAGACATGCCACTGGCGATATCAAGAAGCGAGTTTTGACGGCATTTCACGACAAGAGGAACTTTGGCAAACTTCACGTTGGGTTTCGATAAACCGGACAAGAAGCAAGATTATTAGCAGCCACGACACTTACACCTCAATCTAACGACTCGGGACGGCGCTTTTTGATCTCCACAGCCTTCACCAACTTGCAATCGTCAAGTAGAACTGTACGATGTCCGTGATAGATTTTGCAAAATGGATGTTGAGAGCTTCAGCCTACCTGGGGTTCACCATGTTGACGGGCGGTCTCCTCATGCTCTATACCTACCAAAACTCCCTCATATGTAAATTCAAAAAACCACTGTTGCATCCGTTTCTACTCCAAAGACTAATTCCCTCTCACACCAGATCCCGCAAACTTTCCACCAGGCTCGCGCGAAAAGGTGGCCACGCCGGCTATGTTTGACATGCATGATTACGAGGATATCCAGATTACGACTCCGGATGGTGTGGTTATTACCGCCTATTTGATTCGGCGGCGGCTCGAGGAGGGAGAGCAAGAAGAGGGGATGCGCCGGCGTGTTGGGGGTGAAGTGGAGAAAGAGGATGAACGGCCGTTGGCTGGCACGACGTTGATTTATTGTCATGCGAATGCAGGCAATATGGTACGTTTGGAAGAAAGAAGGAGGTTTTTGGGTTTCGTTGTGATTGACGCTTTTGTCATAGGGTGACAGGCTCCCGATTGCACGGATCTTCTACCGCTCATGTAAATGCAATGTTGTCATGTTTTCGTATCGCGGGTATGATTTCCTCCTTCTGCATTCTACGCGTCATTCTCGATCAACTGACCGATCCTTGCAGGTACGGAAAGAGTGGTGGATCCCCTTCTGAACCTGGAATCCGAATTGATGCGCAGGTGCGTGACAGTTTTCTTTATTCTTCAACAAATACTTATACCGTTTATTTACCCCAGGCGGTACTGGACTGGGTCAAAGCCGATCCGCGGCTTGCTAAATCAAAGATTGTCGTGTACGGCCAGTCCCTCGGTGGAGCAGTTGCCATCGACCTTGCAGCTCGTAACCAAAACAGTGTGACAGCCGTCATGGTCGAAAATACGTTTCTGTCCCTCGTAAGTCTGACCTTTTCCCAGATTTTCCACCCCAGTCTAATAACTTCTGACATTTACAGCCAAAACTGATCCCCCACGTCCTCCCCTACATCCGACATTTCACGTTCCTCTGCAGCGACAAATGGAACACGGAACAGACCATTAAAACCATCAAAGAACTCCCCATCCTCCTCCTCTCTGGCGGCAAAGACGAACTTATCCCGGCACCCCAAATGGCCCGTTTGTGTATTGCCGCCCGCACAGCTCGCGGTGTGCCCCCTCCATCTTCCGAAACCAGCCTGCCGACCACCGAGAAAAACGTCCAATTTATTGTTTTCCCGTCCGGCACGCACAACGAGACGTGCATGCAAAAAGGATATTTTCAGCATGTGTTTGCGTTCTGGGATAACTTTGTCATGGGACGGGGGTCCAGTGGGGAGGGGGTGACGAGTGTCCCTGACACGGTGGAGAAGGCGGATGGGTCGTTGTTAGAGGCATATAAAACGGTTCAGCAGGGTGGGGAGGGCGCTGGGCGAGGGACAGCTGGTTTGGGAGTGCCTAGAATGTAAAGACTATATATATTCTCGTCATCTGTCACTTTGTAATTTAGCTTATTTTAATACCATCAGACTTTCGTTTTACAAACACTCCAACTCTTCTTGGAAGCGGCATGTTTCAATGGGTCGACTGCTTTAGTTTGAACTTTTTGACTGTGAGCAATCCTGTCGAGTTGATGGGTGCAGGCTGGCTAAGAATATGCTGTGAAGACAATTTCTGAGTATGCGCAACATTACTTACAATGTGAACCTCCTCCCATCAGCGTGGGTCCGTGGGAAAATACTTTTGACGATGGGTAATGTATCCTTTTCGGGGGAAATGAACTTGAGTCAAGCATGTCAAGCAAGCAAACCTGCAAGCAAACCAGCAAGCAAACGCAGTAATTTTCCGTTGAATCCTCAAAGCACTCCCACAAACAATTTGCCCAGAAAGACATCAAAGCTCAACCAAACCATAGAACCAAAAAAACAACCAACAAATACCGCGGTCTATATTCTGTTGGATCACACTACTCGACCTGAGAAAGAAACACGATCTAGGTCACTTTGACGCCAAAAGGTATGTTTTTGATCTCGGTGCAGTTGGCTGCATATATTTGGTTAAGAGCTTGATTGGTACTCTGTTGATGCCGTACGGCGATTTTGGGAGGATTTATGGAGGGGCAATGGTCGGCTTTGTTGGCACCCAGTCTTTTTCGGAAAACTTGAGTAGAAGGGCAATGAACGACTATTGGCAGGCGTTGCAATGTACACATACACACGATATGAATAACTGATATGTGCTCCTTTATCTTATTTCAGTAGCATTCATCATACTTGGATATGTCGGGCCTTTTCGGAGCAGGATCTGCCGCGCAGAATGGTACGCCGCAACCAACACATCGAAGAGTCGTAGTAGCAAACGGTAGCAGCGTCGGCGCTGCCGCTGGTGGATCACAGCCATTGTCGTTATCAGACAGGTAAAGGGGAACTATGTTCGGGGACTCTTACGAGAACAGGAACTCATAAAAATCTCGTTTTTTGAAGATTTCGGCAACTGGCAGAAGCACGGAGTCATAGACCATTCCAACGATCAAAATTTAATAGTAACCGATTGGGAGCCGCTGGACCTAATGCGTCCATTACCGTTACGGGACGAGGAGGGGGAGTACGAGGTGCTCATCAGGGTGCGAATGTGACTACTTCACCGGGGGTGACGGGAGGCGGGGTCGCCAAAACTTCCCAACATGGACAGGTCCAAGGAGGTTTCCGGGGTCGAGGGCGGGGAGGAGGGAATGCAGGGTCATTTCGAGGAGGAGGAGGTGGTGTCGGGGGACGTGGTGGTTTGTTTGGTCGAGGGCGAGGTGGGCAGCGGGGTGGTCGAGGCGGGTCGGTTGTTCCGTCCAAGACGGATTTAGATGCGGAATTGGAGCAGTTTATGGCCAAGGATTCCAAGACGGCATCAAGTAAATTGGATATGGAGCTGGATGACTACATGACACAAGATGATGGGTCCATGGAATCGTAACACTCATGTACTCGAGTCCTATACAACTTTACTACCCTAAATTGCTATCATACCTCGAAGGATATGTTCACAGACTCACATAAGGCGTTGCTCTCACACACATTGATGCATAATTCAGCCATGTTAATATGATATCATAGTTAGATCTTCAATTCAGTGAATGTCTTAGCACAATGTAAAATAAATATCATACCACAATTCCACATGAATGGAATTAATTGCACAAAATAGCTTGTGTGCTGCTACGGTGCCTCATGTGAAAGCCAGTTTTGTCCACAACTGGCGGCCCCCGTCCATATCGGCCAGATCCATGGCTCCACACTCCGTCAACGACCCAGCATAACTGGAGCATTACCTCCGTTGAAACTTTCTTGGAGGTGCATCCCAAATCCCATCAGGATCTGTGTGCTTTGCTAGTGCTTCTGGCTCATCTAAATGCTGGACATCCGTTCTTCGTGAGTAGCGATTCCTGGCACAAAATGTCCCAGCAGCTGTCAAAGACACAGATTGAATTTGGATCTAATAAAAAGGACGTGACGTGAACGTACGTGCTAAGCCCCCCCGGAGTTTCCCCTGCAAATTTGGATCTCCTGGGAAAAGCTTCTCACGAGCCATTTTCCACCAACCCAAATTTCCTGCTTAATCTTGATCTCATCTGCCAGGTCCGAACACCTGCTGGAGACCCACCTTGCTGTCGACAATGCAAGCTGGGGCGACAGCAGTGACGGCCAACTTCAACAACCTCTAAGAACTCCTCTCGCATTCTCCGCGTCAAATCAATGGTGCAGCTTTTGCCCCTCGCCCACGCACCCACACCTGGAATCCCGTCCATGCTCTCCCTCTTGCGGCCGTTCAAGAGCCGATCGGCCTCCACTGAACCATCCGACATTGTCTCGTCCGTCACCGCCAGCTCCGATGAAGTGAGTCCTGGCGTCTGGCCACCACCTAGTCAGCCCAAATCGACCAGCTTGTTTTCCGTCCGTGGATACCTGGAAAGCCTCGCGTCAGTCGCTGTCGTGACGGTCCGTGCCTATGCCCATTATGCGTCCATGTATGTTCCGCAGCACTGGACGGAAGCGGTGGAAGGCGCCCTGCCGGCCGAGATGTCACGCTTGTTGCGACTTTTACTCGCGGGGGATGACTGTCTGTCGCGGAAAGACTCTAATATGCTCGCAAGCCATGGTGTAATAATTCCTGTCAAAGAGGTGGTTCCATTCGTTACGGATCCGACTGTCACTCTGGCCAAATCTGCTCGTACCTCCGCTGAAAATGTGACGGTTCCAGATTCTGTTACTGCTACTTTTGATCTTGCACCGCGAAAAGCTCCTGAAGCACCAGCCCGTCCCATTCCACCCAAACGCACCGACTCATCTGTCGACATATCATGTATTCCTCATAATCCACCCCACCTCTCAAAGATTCAGACATTTTACACTCGTACCAAGCCATGCGTGCGCAGCAAGCTTAGCGACTCGTTGGACAATATACGACCGCACTTTATGGCCTCGGATGGCTCCAGCACTCTTGCCCTGTCGCATTCGGACTTTTCCGCCGTTACTGAAGCTTGTGGGTTCCCTCCTTATATCAATAGTGTCCTTTTCGCCAAAGTCTTGGGACGGGTGTCACCATTCGACACTCCCCCATCTTCTCAAACTGTTGAATGGCCAGAGTTTGAAAGGTACGGCCACCTGATTATGCTTTCCATTGCTGTTAAACTCAATTTCAATTACAGGCTATGGTCCAAGCTATATTTGCAACACGCCGGCGATTTAGAAACCATCTTGTTCCATGTTATAAGCGCCAATGGAACCGGCCTTCGTGCTTATATTGTCCCTTATGATTTTGAGCCAATTGTGCGAGGTACGTATGAGTGTATTAGGCTGGCTTCTCCCGTAACTTATAACCTCAATCAGATGTCATTGCGATGCACCCCTCCTTTGATTTTTTACGATCGTCCAGCCTGTTTCAAGACCGCTACAGTAAGAGATTTGATAAATTTTAAGTCTCTGGTCATGAGCTCTAACCACATACTAATAGTTGAAACGGTCATTGCGCGGCTCTTTTATTCCAAACAGACCCCTGCCAAGAAACGGGCTGTTCTTCGCGAGTTCCGCAAGTTAAAATTTCTGGACATGATGGACGGTGTGCAGCGGGCCAATACCTGCCTAGGCCTATCCCTGCCACCAGCATTTTCCTACAAAGACTTTTATATTGTATATTGCCGATTCTGGGAATTGGACACGGATCGCGATATGGTACGTCAAGAATGCTGCATGTAATCAACTTCACCTGGTGCTTACGCCGCAAATTTGCAGCTGCTAACCGCGTCAGATTTGGAACGCTATGGGAACGGCGCGCTTACCGGCATTGTATGTAGAAGGATAGTAGATCTTTACGGAACGCGCGGCATCCCAAGCGCAGACGGAAGAGACGACACCATGGGCAGCTCCCGCGAGTCATGGGATGGATCTTCTACCATGGAGTCCAGCCTCGTCATGGAGGAAAAAGCCCTAACATTTGGCGATTTCGTGACATTTTTGCTCTCTGTGGAAGACAAGAGTACCCTCTCTGCCATTGAATATTGGTTTTACGTTTTGGATCTGGACCAAGATGGCCGCTTGTCATTGCTTGAATTGGAGACAATATGGGCTTGGCAAAAGGATCGCCTGTGCGATTTTGAACCATATGCCCTTTTGGATTTCTTTAGCGTCTTGTAAGTCTTGTCCCATTTGGGATAGCCTCCCCCCATGTGATGCTGACCTTTCTATCCTTTGTTTAGGCTGGACACCATCAACTCACCCACCGTCTCCCAAACCCATTTCCTGACATTATCCGATCTCAAACGCAACCCTGTTGCCGCCGAGATGATTTTCGATCTCCTGTTTGATGCACGCAAACGCGAAGAATGGGCTCGCCGCACTTGTGACGCTTCTGCCCGCTTGGCCGACGACTTATGGGTCCAGACTGACCCCGATGAAACAGTTTGGTGGGAATATCTCATTGATGGTCAGCGCGAAGATGGTCGAATACGACTTCGGTGAGTTTTTCTGTCATGCAAACCAAACCTTTCTTTTTATGCTTCACATTCTAAACCATGGTATTCCTATATAGCGGCTGGACGAAATTTGCTGATCAGAGTTATCGTGATCTTCTTGGTCACGATTCTTCGTCTGCGTCCTCGGCCGGCTCATCGGACACGGAAGAGGAAAATCGATTCGAAACTTCCATCGCCTCCTCCCAAGACGACTAAGTGCAACCCATACAATTTCACGTTTTATCCGCACGCCATTTCCCTTGATCCACAACCGACACCCTTGAAAACTGTCTCGATCACACACCCCCATTTTGCGAAAACCGGCGTATGCGTCCACATAGTGACCTATTACATTTAAGAATTCGGCACCTCTCAACTCCCCCCGCCCCCCTTGTTTTTGGCTCAAAAAAGAACCTTTCTCGAAAGACACATTTCCCTTCCCCCCCCCTCCCCCACAAAATAATTAATCTCCCTCTCCCCCACTCCCTTACAAATTAATATCTTCTTTGTTTTTCTTTACCTATATTGTACCTTTCCCCCCTGAAGTGAGCCATTGTACGCTATTTTTTAACACTTGTTCTGTTGCAGTTACATTATGCGGTGTTTTGCTATAGGTAATCTTGAGTGTGGATTTATATTTTGGGTTGGAGTCCATATTGGCAGATACAAAAGACAGGAATACGAGTTACGCCGTAGGAATAAATAAGAAAATATATAGGTAGCAGGACGATACGCCGCAAAAGGACAAGGGGCAGATGATCATCGGAAAGATGTTACGCCGCCGATACATCAAAGAGTCCCTAGTTGACTCCATGTTTGATAGTCGACACATCCTGCAACACAATCAACGGCACACACCCCCGTTCCTTGGTCGCCAAATTCTCACCGAGAGCCCATCCAGCATCCTGCCCTTCAGCTTCAATCTGCACGGCCTGTCCAACCCGTACCATCAATTCATCAGGGTTGCGGGGCGAATAGTCGACTTTAGCCACGTAGAGACCGGCCATAGAGAAAGGTTCGGGGGATTGAGGGGGGCCGGGGTAGCCTGGGAGGAGGGTACCTGAGCTGTGAAGCGGGGTGTGGGGGGAGTCTGGGGTGACGGGTGGCTGAGCGGGGGAGGAAGTGGATGGTTGTGGGTTGGTTGTTGTTGTTGGGATGGATGGGGAGGAGGAGACTGGGGTGCCTTGCGGGAGAGACATGTGGTCAGACATGGCAATGACTGAGTCGTGGTACATGTTAGGAGACGCTGCTGTTGTTGCTGCTAGTGGGGGAAAATATCCTTGTTGTTGTTGTTGTTGTTGCTGGGGTGGTCCGCTCACCGCTGCAGTAGCAGCAGCCACACTATTGGGATCGGGCAAGTACAAGGACGGCATATGCGGCTGCTGCTGCGGCTGCATCCCCTGCGAAAAGACGGGTTGGTACTGCGCAAACGACTGAGTAGCGGGATGTTGTTGCTGTTGTTGTTGGAGTTGCGGGTGGTTGTTACTGTTACTAAACATGCTCGGAACACCGACATGACTCGTTCCGGCAAAAGGATTGTATAGCTGTTGTTCTTGTTGTTGTTGGGTAAACGACATGCGGTGATCGGATGGGGAGGTGGATCCAGAAGGTGACGATGTGAGAATCAGTTGGTGCGGGTACGCTTGTGAAACCATCGGTTGTTGATGTTGTTGAAAGGAAACGTGCTGGGGGGATTGCGGTACGGGTTGATGCTGGGGGGATTGACTTGGGTGTTGGAGAATACTGTATCCTCGGTTTCCGGGCATCATGGGTACATGAATCACTTCATGCATATCCGGTTTAGGTTGGATATCACTTCCATTTTCTTTTGTGCTAGCAGCAGCAGCAGAGGCGGTTTTGGCAGCTCGATTCTTTTTCTTGCGGTTGATCAGGTAGGAGATGAACACGACCATCAGGACCAGCCATGCCGCACCCGCGACACAGACGCCAATAGCCCATTTCGGAAACGTTTCTTTGGGAGCTTCCGTTGCAGTAATGGTTTTGGGCGGGTCGACTGGGGCCGCAATGGCCTTTACAATCGTTCCTGCTGCGCACTGATTTTCCACAAAAGATTGATTAAAAATGCATTTATACAAGAAGGTGTATGATGGCGATAATCATACCTGGATATTCAGCACTTTGACATGGGCGAGAACGATCCAAGTCTGTTCATTGGGTAGTTGCCAATCCGGGAATTCGTAGACTGTTTCTGAGTAGCCTTGCTTGGAGCGTGCCGATGTGAAAACTTGTTCTTGGGGCTGAATTCCCGAACTGTTGCGGAACGACCAGGGCTCACAGGCTGGGTCAATGTCTTGCCGGCAGGCATGAAACTGGATGTGGGGAAGGCAGCTGAGAAAGAGTAAAAAACGCGTGAATAACTGCTACATTTGGAGGTGTGCTGAGCATCTCACTTACCAATTCGTCTGATCAGAGCCCGTAGCAGGACATGCCACCGTTCCATTCAACGGGACCCGGTTAAAGCAAACGCTCTGAAAGTCTGTCGTATTGGGAGCCGGCGTGATTTGGGCCAAATTGTTGGCATAAGTACTAAAAACGGGATCAAAGTGGACGCTGATGGCCGGTGCAGGTCCTAGCGGTTGGCCGGCCGTGACAGTAACGGGGAGATTGAGAAGGTTGATGACGACGCCTTGGATATCGATGGGTTCCCCGGGGAGTGTCCAGTTTTTGGGCTAACCCGGCATTTGTTTAGTGATCTTGCAGAAAGGGTAACAACTACTGTTGAAATGCTCAAATGCTTACCGATGTAAAACATCTTGTTGTGCTGTCGCCGAGTGCCCAAGGTGGAAGCGAGGTTTGCGCATGGATGTAAGGCAGAACGGCCAAAGTCGCCACCAGGCCAAGTACAATCTTGCCCGTCCAGCTGCTGCTGCTGCTGCAAGTCTTCTTCATGATGATAAACGTAGATCCTGCGCGGGGCGGGCCCAAGAGTTGGTTAAGGAGGGAAAAGTCGAACAGCGGGAAAGAAAAAGGATTTCGTTTTGGCTTTCAATTCAGGATTCCCCCCTGCACAGCTCCGAGTTTCAAGATTCGATATTTGTACGGGTACCGAAATTCGCGGCGGGAAAAAAGGCGGGCGAAGTAAAATGCGTGTGGTTCGATCCAACAACGCGTCCTCCGCAAGAATATACGCACCCGGATTTCCAGAGAATTTCCCACCAATTGCTCGCCGTAACCTCCATTGGTACACACCCATTCATAGGGAGAAAAATCATGATATTACTATTAAATAAAAGTAGGTAACAGCTAGGTAGATAAAGTCCCGCTATGCGAAGAGAAAGTCCAGTTAATCTGCGATTCCTCGGTCACAAAAGTTTGCAATCTCTCAATGAACTGAAGGAGACGCTCAGTTGCCAACGGATCACCTTCTGTCACCTTGTCTTCAAGTCGAAAATAATGGTTAAGCAGCCTTTCATCGGCCTCTTTCACCTGTCGCTTCCTGTAATCTCTGTAGATATCGACGGGGCTGACTTCCTCTCTTTCCACAGGTACCCGAGAAATCGTTTCATAAACCTCGAAACCGCACTCGTCAAACATTTGCGCATATCGATCCCAAACCTCGTCGGTCAAAATTGGCTCCTCTGCGAATAGGTTAGCATGAAAAGCATGCTTGCAGGGCAACAAATACTGTCTGGCAAAGAGGCAATTGCACTCAAGGGTATCGTAATCAGGGGCCAGCTTTCCTTTGACGACTCGGTTTTCTACCGAGTTGTACTGCTCGATCAAGAGGCGCTGAACAGGCAGTGGGAAGCGACCTATGTTAGGGTGATCTTCAGTATCCTTCAATACCTTTGATTTGAACAAAACTTCGGCACGATCTGCCTCCAGGCGGCGCTGTATGTTGACTTTGGACAAACCAACACACGCTTTTTGAATACTTGAGAATTTGCCACAGTTTCTGTCTGCTTTGACTAGTCGATGATAAGATTCTAATGGATTTGTTGAAGTCATCTGTAGCAGGGTGGGAGAATGTTGACGCGCGGCCATTGTCCAGCAATCCAGTACAGCAGGATTTGCCCAATAACTTTCCAAATAGTTTCCAAGCTTTTCTGGGGCATCGGTAATGGCCTCTCGTAGCAACGCCGTGGCACCGACCATGGTCGTTTTGTTTAGTGCCTGCAGCATTTTGGCATATGTAGGTTTGTGGGTAGCTAGGGGACGCATGAGAGTGCGGGCGACATGGACCTAGGATAATTCAAAATCTGGGGATGCGTTCTTGCGCTCAAATTAGAACGTTACCTTGCAATATCGAACTTTAACTTCCTCCTCTCCTGCGTACATTCCCGGGAATGCCAGCAATATTCCGTTTTTCTCGATATTGGACTAATCGACCTGGATATTTCGTGGTTGCCACTTGACCCCGCACACCTCTTCAACCATTTCTCTTACTTGCTGCAGACCCAACGCGACTGCATCACCATTTTCGTTACTGACAAAGAATTGCGCTGCCGGCAGCCAACTGCCTTGCTGATTTCGGATCATACAAGTAAATAATCTCCAATCGTACCGGTTTGTCTTGTGGGTGGAGTCGAGTAAAACCAAATAACTGCACTTTGGAAGAAGGCTCAAACTTTCCTTCACGGCAAAAGTAAATCCTTCGTCGGCCCGTCCGTCAGATCCAGATAAAAGTCTCTTAACAATGTAGCCTTCAGCGGTCAGGTACTCAATAGCCTGCTTCACGTCTTCCGCCAATGACCCTGGAGGAGCTGCCTGCTCCCGACGCTCTCTCCAGCGTGCGTTGTAGACAGCACGGGCGGAGACGCGATCCAGACCGAGCGCGCTGACACGGGCAGGAGACGTTGCACGCATGATTATGACGGGCAACGCTTTCGCAATATCTGCGTGAGCATACGGCGATTCCGCCTCGTCCTTGATGTAGTCAGAGGCGTGGCTACACAGATGACGATCATCCGCGTCCGCAATATCGTGCCCTTCACTATGCTCAGTATGACCAATAGCATGTCGAATGGTAACCAGATTGTTGTTTTTGTCAATAACAACATCCAAGCGTGCGGGGCATTCAACTTTGGTGAAGACACTCGTAAGTCTTCTCTTCTTCTGTGGGCAATTTTCCTTGTCGGGTCGTTTCCCCGAAGACTTGCGGTGTTTGACAAACTTGCATTTGTAGGAGATGGTCTGTTTTCCAGTTTTAGCAGAAGTAGTGTTATTGTACTGCGTCCAGAAGTTGTCGCCAAGCTTCCACTCCGCAGCAAAATCCTGTAGGGGTATTTCGAAAGCTGTGATAGGATGAAAAAGTCTTTGACGGCGGTAATAGATTGACGAGCTTCTGGCACGATCAATATTGGCGGCACGAAGTTGAGACATACTGAAGGCTGATAGTTTGTTTCTGATCGGGACTCATGTGTACAAGAAAACGGTGGTTCAAAATATCATACTATACAATACCTTGATTGACCTACAAAGGTAATGACAGCAAACAGAGCACGCTCCAAAAACACAGATCCTGGCTTTTTACTGAGAGAGGTGTGATGAAAGTGGGTGAAGACAGAAAGGTAGGGGTGTTATAAGTATGGGCGAAGACGGAAAGCTAGATCTGGCAGTTTCGTTGTTGGGTTGAAGTTGCAATGAGCGGTAGTGATCTCTGGACTCTGGAGGGATCTCGCCGGGCAAGTTGAACGAACGCGACACGGCCAAAGTGGATCGATCCGGATATTACAGCGCCCGATACGCACCCAAAAAGGTGCCGAAGTCTGGACCTCTGGAGCCGCCCAGCTCCCATCATGAATTTTTTTTCCTTTGGTACAGGATTGATATAGACTGGTATCGAGAAACCCACCGACTGCTTATACTCTTTGTTTAGTCCTTTGGGATCTGGCTTTTTGTAAAGTGTTCAACAACGGTTTCGAAGGTGGTGTGCTTTTTGCACAGCCGCTGGGAGATGTCGGAGCAAGGCGGAGCGCGGCTTGGCCTTCAAAAAATTTGACAATTGAAATTGTTGCGGCAAAATTTTGTTTCAAATCTATAACGAGACTTTGAGCGGCAAACGCCATAGAATGTGTCCTGAAGTAATATATACGGATTATATCATATGTACAAAGTGTAAGGCAGATAGATGAGGCGGCCCGGCATGGCGAGTCATTGTCAAACAAGAACTATTCTAAAGAGCGAATCTAATAAAGTACATATGCTAGAGAGTGTGTGAGGGAGTGGTCCTTAGCGTCGCTCTGCTTTCGCAAGCGCCAATTCAGCCTCCAATTGCGCGATCCGGTCCATGGCAATCTGCTGTTCCTGAAGTCTAAACGCGCGTTCACGGTCAAATGCCCGATCGGCGGCGCTAGTCGACTCTTTGCGGGGTTTGAGATAGGAAGAATTAGCGTTGAGAATGTCGGCGTAATCAGACGAGGTAGAACTTTCGTCTGTTCCGGCGTGTGAGGCGCGTGATGAAGGGGGCGACAGGTGAGATGTTCCACGACGGGATCCACCATCTTCGTGAATCTGGGACGCGCTCTGAACAAACATGTCGTTACTCAGTTCGAGCATCTTGACGCTTCCTCGCAGACCACTAATCGTGCTTCGCAAACTCAGGTTCTCGGCCGCCAAATCTTCCAATTGAGATGCTTGGGCTTGTAATGTATCCGTCATGTCCTTGAACGCTGATGCTTCATCAGTCGAAAAATTGACGGTGGACCGGTTTTGCAGCGCCAATCGAAGACTGGTGACGGTTGTTTTCAGAGCCCGGTTTTCGCACATCAACTCGTCCATCAGATCTGTGGGCGCGGAGAACGACACGTTTTCGGCCACCCGTGATTCGAGGTACGCAACCTTTTCTTCACGCTCCTGCAGTACAATTTCTAGCTCTTCTTTTTCACGGCAGGTTTGTTCAAGCCGAGCAGCCAGCTTGGTACTTTCCAGTGGTTGGCCTCGGGATTGTTCGAATGAAGCGATACGACGACTGATTTCGGGGTCCTGAGCCGAGGTTGCCAAATCTCCCAACAACATTTCCATCTGCCGAATCTTTTCATCCCGGATATCAATCTCGCGAATATGGCGTTTGAAGAATTCTGCGTCATTGATGGGTTGTTGCGTCTGACGGATCGCTCCGGGTGATCGATTCGTACGAATCAAAGATGGAGATGTCCCTGACGACGATGAGGGCAGTAATCCATCCGAAACCATGACTGACCCGCGATGACTCGCCGAATCGGAAGGAGCATTCCAGTCTAGCAACTGTTTGGGCGTAATAGTCTTGCTCGTCAAAATCAGATTTGTGAGGTGATCAATACGTTCTTTAAGTGCTGTCCGCACAATTTGCCCTTCATGCAACTGTTCTTCATACTTTTGTCGGTCCATAGTCGAACCGCGGGGCAGTGACTCTGGCGTTGATGATGGCCCAGGCTTGCCTTGCTTCAACAATTGAGCCTGACGTTCCTTTTCCAGCAACATATTCGTGATCGTCAACTGCTGCCGCAAGTCTTCGATTTCTTGCTTGTACTTTTGGATGAGCGCCTTATCGTCCATAATGCGATTGGCATGAGCTCGTATTGTCACTTTCTTGACTCGCGCGGCAAATTTGAGGGTATTGAGGGACTCTTCGGTGTTGGGATGGGCGGGGCTGATTGTGCAAATAACGGAAATGCGGGCATTGCCCATCAGGGAAGATTGCAGGATGCGTGTGAGCTTAGAGTCACGGTAGGGTATATGCTGTCCTGAACTTCCCGACTTTTCCGACGTGAGTTTGGAAATAACAGTGCCAAGAGTCAACAAGGATTTGTTGATAAAGGCTCCTTCCTTTCTTCGATCCGTGTCGGAGGTTGCTTTTTCGGATCCCGCCAAATCAATTAAATTGAGTTGCGATAATGTCACTGCACCACTGGGTCCTCCGCCTGGGGTGTTGGGCCGATTTGGGGTAACTCCGTTCACACATCGTTCTCGCGACTCTACAATCATTTGAAAAATGGTATGTGATCGACTAGAGTGTTCGTTGTAATCTGTGGCACCAAAGTGGCGGTTTTCTTCACCCCGGCGGATAATCTTCATGACTTGTTTGGGACTCGTAACAATTTCTTCTTTGAGGGGAGACACAAAAACACCACGCTAAAAAGTTATCCAACATTAAGTTACGCAACTCAAAAAATCTTGTATAAATGTTTACCTTTCGATCCTCGTGAATGCGCAAATCGCCCTGTTCTGGAGAAAGCAGATCCCGAATCGTCTCATTGTAGATTTCCAAGTAAGAAACACGCAGCAAGTATTCCCGATCGCCCTTTTGTTCCCGGATATATGCAAAAATATCATCCACCGCCTGCGGAATGACACCTGGTTGCTCATCAACCCCCATCATACTATATGTTTTGCCGGACGCCGTTTGGCCATAGGCAAAGACTGTTCCATTGAATCCCTCCATGGCGGCCCGAACCACTTGCTTTGCGGAATGGTCATAGAGTTCCTGGTTGTTACTCCCAGTTTGGACAGAGTCTGTTACAAACAAGATTTGAGTTTAGTTTAAACAAGATCAACGCCAGGCATAAGTGAATTAAGCGTCAGTAGAAAGTTTCCTTACCAAAACAGAAATCGGTTTGCGGCCGTCGATTACGCTCTGCGTAATCACTCGTCAAACAGATGCGTCGTAAATCGTTATCAACATTCCAAATGTCTAAACTTCCAGAGTTTGTTTCCGAGTCCGTCAACGGACGCATGCGGATCGTTACATGACATGAATCGGCGGGGGAGACTGTTTTTGGGGGGAGGAGTGGGGATGAGCCTGGGGTGGGTGAGTACGAAGAGGTTGGTGGTGTGGGGTTTTGAGTCTTGCTGCGGTTAGGAGCCTTGAGGCCCGTGCCCAGCCGGGAAGGGGTGAGAAGGCCAGACATGCCTGCTACAGATCCACTGCCTGCGAATGCCGAAGCTGTGGTACTGCTGGTACTGCTGCCGGTACTGCTGGCAGAGCTGACCGAACTGGAAGCAGTGTGTGTCCTTGATATACCAGAGTGGGCGGAGGGATAAGGGGAAGTTGGCGAAGAGTTTGGGGTTGGCAATCCGGAGAAGGCGGGAGTTGGTGGTGGTGGCGGAGCGTGGCGGGGAGGAGGTGTGGGTGGACCACCGTACCTATAAGAGCGATCAGAAGTACTGGGTGCTGCTCCTGCGGTTGTGGAATTGCCAGAGAGCGGAGATGCAAAAGAACTGGACGTGGGTGTTGTTGGCGGCCGGCCTGCGGACGAAGCGTTGGAGGTGCTACTATGGTGCGACCGGAGGGATGAGAGCGACGGGCGGGGTGGTGGTATTGCCTTTTGGGATGTATCGAGCGGAGGAGAGGGGAGACTGATGCTTCCTGGGGTTGGAATGCCGGACGTTGGCGACGCTGAATTGCTGCTGCCAAAACCTCCAAAGCGCTCGCGCCAACTCGTGAACATGATGGCCCGAGCCCCAGGTTTCGAGCAGCAAGAAGGTGAATTGGCTTTACTGGTTGTTCACGGAACAAGGTTCGTCGTCGTCGTTGGTAAAGTGATGAGTTTGACCGGCAAACAAGTTGAACATATCAGGCCAAAAAAAAAGGTATGTCGCTGCCAGGAAAAAGGGAAATCTGTAGCCTCCGCCTCCTACTTTGTAACGGCGGTTGATGCAGTCCCGCCCAGTATGGTGACTCGAGCGTTTCAGGTTTCAGAACCCCCCCTAGTTTTGTTAGCGCTTCTATATAGCCAGCCAAGAACCAAGGATAATAGTGCTTGTTCTTGTTTCACGCGGCGAGAAGGAAGACACGCCCCAGTCACCGCTTTGACAGCTCTTTCTTTTAACATTTGTTCCTTGCTTCCTTCTATGTACACCAACATTATCGTTACGCTCTCGCCCGCCCGTATATTGGGCCTCAGCCTTCCGTCCCTCGATTCGAGCATCAACCCCAGGCGCTGCGGGCATGACTTTTGGTGGTGTATCACATATTTTAGTATCTATTCCCGACGCGGGGCCACCCTGCATCTGACTTCGGTACCCGGGACCCTTGTCCATATCTGGGACTCTTTGCATACTCCCTGTATACAATCACTTTCCCTATATACTCGTACTTCTCAAAGACCCTAGGGTCCAAGGACGTGGGTGCGTGGGAACTCTGGCTTCGGACCTTTGGACGGTGTTCGGACGACGTTGTGCGCTGCGGGAAAAAAGCATTCGAGCGCGTTGGCGCGGTTAGGTAAGCCGACTTTGGACGCGCCGCGAACCAATAACGCGCCTTCTTTCGCCGAACGAACGCCTGTGAGGGACGCCCCGGAAAACACCCCAGCAATTCATATCGCCAGTCATGAACTGATTTCATATCGTCTAAAGGGACGCACAGCGCTGCTGAGCTGCCGGCTTTTACTGATTAAGACGGGTGCTAGGAATGATCACCTTCCGGATTTGCCCGGGACTGCTCTTCACCCGGCTTTGCTTTGCTTGGAGTTGTGTGGGGCCGCTAGGAAGAATTGTGTCTCCGGCCGGTTCGGTAGCGGAAGCCACATAGGTTCCGGTCGACGAATCCCAACGCTATCTCTTGACGTCCTTGCTTCATCGAATTCTTATGCATAAGTTCGCCAACGACTATATAGATTCATGAGTCTATCCTCATCATTCATTCCATTTCTCTAAGGATTGAATACTCTCCTCTAAACAAGTCATCTTATGCATTAAATAAGATGACATTCACGAAATGAAATGAACAGCAACAAAGTGTGGGAATAACGAGCGTCCAGTCTATTTTACACATCTACTTTTTACATGATGAGATGAAGCATTTTCCCTACCTACGGATTCTCCTTTGAGCGACTTGAGACAATCTCACGGTGTGATTGGTATATGCCATAAGTGGAGTTCCCTATTCACTGGCATCAACCAGACTGCCATCGCCCACTTAAATCATTACCTACAGATCCCCTTTGAGGGACTTGAGACCATGGTCTCATGTTGTGGCACATGCCTTGAGCGGATTTACTTATTCACGGCATTAACCAGTGTGCTATCGTCGACTTATCAGAATGCTTGGACTAGTCAGTCATGAGATACAAAGACGTGATGAAAATCGGTCAGTGGGAGTACCCAGAAGGAAGGGCAAATCGTGATATGCAGGAAACCGGACCCTCTTCCGATTCACGAATACCAAAAAAAAGTGCGGCTGCTACTCGAGTATATGCATGCAAGAATATCCCCCATTTATGTATGTATTGGGCCCTTGGTAAAGAAAATTCCAAAAAACATCAAAGAAAAAAACGAGGTCCCATAATAATTGTTTACAACTGCATAAACAGGAAGAGGTGTTTCCTATGCCTGCTTGGCAATTCCACCCACGATAGGCTCTCCCTCGGCCAGACTCTTTGGTTTCGGGATCGGGATCGGTGCAACCACCGGCGGTGATGGAGCCGACAAAGGCGGAGATGCCGGTTTATTCAAAGGCGGGGGGGACCCCACTTTCCGTCCCGACACAACATCTCCCCTCACCATTCCCCTCCGCTTGCCCCACCCACGCATACTCAACGGATGTGCCTCGGTGTTAAACACGTACGCTTCAAGTGGAATCACGTCATCACTTTCGAAAAGCAAATACAAGTATTTGAGCGTCTCGGCCATGAAAAAGGATTGTTGGAGGTCGTCGCCGCCTTTGCGGGTCTTGTCGTTGACGTTGCGCAGCCCCGCGAATCCATTCTCGAGACGGGCGTAGGTGTTGAGGGATTGGACCATGGCCCACCCCATTTCGCGGTAGATTGGATCGTGCGTGAATCGCCACATGTAAAAAATGGATTCAGTTGTTTCTGGGCTGTTCCAAGAAAAAAAGAGTAAGTAAAATTGAAACAAAGGATGTTGAAAATATGTAGTTTACCGAAGAATATACCGGGAATCAATACCATTCAGGTTACTCCCGTCCATACTTTCGGGGCCTAGCCCCGTCTCGGTTCGGCTATAGCTCTGCCAGCATGTATGCGTGATGCGTTTTCCCAGATCCAACAATTCTGTCCATCCTTCTCGGCGGCGGGTCAGTGCCCCCGTTGCAAACATGCCGCCCGCAAAGCAAGTCTAGTTATTTTCTGTCATTAGGTAACGAAACAGTTCAAAGTGTGGGACATGGGCTCCTACCAAATGATGAAACTGATGGGAGGACATGAAGTCGCCGGATCTTGGGTTGCTGGCATTGGGAACGTAGGTATTCCGACCTTCATCAGAGGTTCGAACCAGATGCTTATTGATGGCCTGTGACGTGACGCAAATACCCGGAAATCAATATATATCGCTCCAGTCACAACTCTTGGAAAAAAAAGGGGGGCATACCTGGGCCGACTCATCATACCACTCCCGGTATTTTTCAATCCCGGTCGATAACCATACTTTGAGAAGATACTCGTAAAACGAATCAGACGCAGCTCCTATGCCGTACTGCTCCGATGCGGGGGTAGTGTTGTCGGGGAGGGAATTGGTGTTATGATCGATTTTATAGAGGCCTTTGACGGGGTGAGGTGTGTCGTGGAGGACATCGTAGACTTTCAGCGCCTTTTCGGCATATTTGGGGTCGCCCGTGACATCGCTGAGATACTGAAATTCGACTTGGAGGGTGCCGATTTCGGCCAGGTTGACTGTAGATCCCATGGGTCCTTCGGGGTTTCCTCTAGATGTGCGAAAACAATAGGTTTAATAACAGATACGGAAACGACGGTAAAAAAGTCCGCGTTTACTTTTTCATGTTCCAATGTCCAATGGGCAACCCCGTTGGCGTATCAAAGACGCCAATCAATTTGTCGCCGAGCTGTTTAGCCAGAGCCAGGAGCCGGTCATCCCCATCCAGTTCGTACGCCGCCAACAACCCGCCCAACACTCGGATTGTCGTCTCAAACACATTAATATGCGTGTCGATCTCGTAGTTCAATTTGTCCAAGACCATTTGTTTGGCGACTTTGTAGCGAGATGTGAGGCCCATGATGTGAAGCGTGTCCAGGGAGTCGACCGGGGTGGACAGGAAGGAGCTGCCCCCGTACCAATTGTGCGGAATTTTGGCCTCGGGCCTAATCTCATCGGCTCCAGGCCCAATCTCTATATACTTGTCCCAGGCAAAACTCATCATCTTCAAAGTCCAATTCAGTTATTCATTGAAACGTATATGTGTTGTTGCACCCAGGTTTACCTCGCGCACAACCTTCAGCTTCTCCTCATCGGCTTGATCTCGATTGTCGGTCAGGAACGCTGGGAACGGGTATCCCAATCCATCCTTCAACCGCACTTCAGTAACAACACCCCTTGAACCAGGATCGGACGCCGATCCCTTTGTGGGCGCTGGCTGCACCGGTCGTGGGATCAATGGCAACTGCTGTTGCTGCTGCTGGTGCCGCCGTGAATGTTCATCGATCAGTACTTCATCGTTCAAAAAAATGTCTCAAGTTGCAGTCGTTTTTTTTTACCTGATCCCCTCCCGTCTCGAATTTGGCCTGCCGCCGGGGTCCTCCATACGCTAATCGTCGTTCAGCAAGTAGCTCCTCGTCCGCCACCAAATCATCGGGATCTTGACGACCTTCCGACGGCCCGTGAGATCCGAGGAACGTGCGAAACGAAGACAGGAAGAGGATGGCGGCTAAGACGGTCAGAGCGAACCGGACATGCCGACCATAGCGAGCCATGTTTCCGAGGTTTTTGGAGGTTGCAGTTGTGGGGAGGTATTTGGGATGGCGAAAGTTGCTATTGGCCATCAGACTTCACATCCACCACACGGTCGGCACGGTCGAGTTTTTGTGGCACCGCGTCGCCGAGTCTGACCCAGGGGGCCGCCAAAGCAGCGAACGGAGTTTGGCCATTGACGGGATCCGTTCAATGACATCTGAGTACTAGACCCACTGCCAGCCATCTATGCACCACTATGTCGGAATTGAACATTGAGGATGCCCTCCACGCCATGCGCTCGCGCATGGAGCTCATGGAAGCCAACAACGAAGCCAATCGACGACTGACACGAGAAGTCTCGGATTTGATGAACATGGTCCTATCACGGCATGACCGGATTAGAGCGGAAGGACAACAACAGCAGCATTCGACCGAGGGTTCGATGGGGGGAGGGTTGGGTAGTGAATGTACGGATATTTTCTTATGAAAGAGTTACAATCATAATTGACTGACTTCTTTTAAAAAAGTAATAGAGCATGAGGAAGACTATTATGGTGACGACGTTGGGGATGAGATGGATGTTGGGGGTGCTGGACCTGAGACGGGACATATGGGGACAGGAAGGACACCTCAAGGATTTACAGATTCAAATGGAATGAGTTCCCATACCCAACATCAGATGCAACAAGGTGGGATGCAGGGTCCCATTCATCACAGCGGCATGCAACCTGGGACGCAGCAGCAGAATGGAATGCAGAATGGTGCGCAGGGGAGCCTGGAGGGTGGATTGGATGGTTTACAGACCGGCGGTCTACCAACTGGAATGCCCAGCGGGATGCCGATTGGACTACCGGGCAGCAACTACCCGACCGGGCTGCAGAGTGGGGTACCAAATGGACTGCAAACCGATAACATGGGCGGCATGCAGAACAGGATAGTGCCAAACACCAGCAGTAGCAGGATGCCAAGTCATTTGCCGCCTGGGATGCAGGCCGCTATGGGCGTGTTTCGGATAGAGCCCTTGAACGCACCGATAGTAATAGAAGACGAGCCCAGTCCTACTCCAGAAATTAGTGCCCCCGAGGAGCCAACGCCAGCTCCTGAAGGTAATCTCTGTTCTCAAATTGTTTCTCAACACATGATATTAACGAATGTTGTGTATAGGCTGGGAACCCCCCCTACCACCGCCGGGTCCCTACAATACTTTTGAGGAAGCCGACCGGGCAGTCAAGGAGTTTGGACTGGAGCACGGATTCGCGATGGGCAGCTCCCGCTCGGAAACGCTTAAAGGCCCCGGAACGCCGGTCCACAAAGTCTGGCGCCCATGCGCCTGTGGAGGAAAATACAAGCCCAAAACGATTCTCCCACCAGAGCTCCGCCGGCGAGGCAGCAAAAAAGTCGGGTGTCCGTATAACGTCGTCATCAAGGCTGAAGTGTGCAAAGGCGTGATTGGGACATGGCGGGTTCGTGTCATTCGAGGGCGGCATGTGGGCCACCCCTACCAGACGAGGGAGGAACTGGTCAAGGCCTTTCCGCAGGCACGGCGGTTGACGCAGACTCCGGAAGTGCTGCAGGATATCCATAATATGATTGAGTCGGGCAAGAAGCCGCGCGAGATTCTGGAGGCTGTTTCTAAACATGCTACTGGGCCGAGTGTGCATATTAAAGATATCAACAATCTCAAGTCCAAGACCCGGTTTGAGCAGCAGCGGCAATTACAACAAGAGCAACAGCAACAGCTATTGCAGCTTCAGATGGCACAGCAACAGCAGGAGCACGAGCAAGATCAGCAGCTAGAACAGCAGCAGCAGCAGCAGCCGGAGCACGCCATCGAGGATGATCCCGGAAGCAGTAGTAGTAGCTCCTTCCCACCACCGACCATGATCGGTGGTTCATAGTCGCGGGCGGCCCATGTACATATTCCCTATATACATTTTGATATTACACATATATAGTTGGTGGTCACTTGAGTCGGAGTCTGAGCCGTACCTCACAAGTGTTACGTTAGATTAACGAGATGTTACTCAGATGTACCGCGCTTTGCATAAGTCCATGCCGGGTTAGGGCACCTGTTCAGCACGCCATGCCCCGCCAAATGTCATCTCTCCCCCCCTGGAATCACTGATTCATCACCAGATCCATTCATCCAGAGATCCGCAAATTCATCTGGACCACAAATGAAGCATAATATGCAGAGTACCATCTAATCTTGATCTATATTATATACAAGTTACTGTTCCAAAAATCAAAAACCAGTGGGTCCATGGGTTGTTGTATTAATATCAGTTACTCCAAGAACACCTGCTGTCCAAGAACCCGACGGCAAGTTAATCACGGGGGTTTGTATGCAGCTGGCTGGCTGGACATCTCTTGAGAATCTCTGATCAGAACTGAGTAGGGGATTGGGTCTGAAATACTTTGAGTACTACGAGATGTCATACGCTTTGTACGAATAAGATCCGTTGGGAATGACCAACCACCACAGAGCAGCAGCAGACTGGCCAGCCTGCCAACAGTGCCAAGCAGCGCAAACCGAATCACCAAAAAGTTGTGGCAGCGAGCAAGTCACTGGAGTGTGTCCGATGCCACGGCAATGTGCCAAAGGTGTTGAGTACCGTAAAAGCTAATACGCCACGAGATACCAAAGGCAAGCCTGGAGCCATGTCGGCGGTGGGCCATAATGCGCTTTGGGAGCGGCTCTTCATGCCAGGCACGGTACTCGACGTAGACACTCAGGACACTGGCACCAATACCAAGAGTCCAAGGAGTCCAATGCCGGACGCCACTCTGGGAAGTCGCCCGGAAGTCGCGTCGGCGCGTCGCGTCGGCCTCCATCCACGCGTTTTCCAGCCCTCACGCGTCGCTGGACTCGACGACATCCCCCGCGACTTCCCCAGTCTCTCCTCCCCCTACGCAGAAGCAGCTGGTAGCCACTGGCAGCATCCGAGCACAGCGACGAGCGTATGAGCGTAGCGTCGTCGAGTAAACAAGAGTAAATGAAGTAGGGTTGGGCGTAGGACGAACGGCGGTGTGTTTTGCGGCGGGCGGGGCCAGTGTGCGATATTGCAAGTGTGCTATTTTCTTGAAGTAGGAGTAGGATCTGTTGAAATATCATTCCCTTTAAGAGATTTCACACATCTTGGGCTGCCGACGTCGAAACCCCGCCCCAGGAATAGTAACAAACCGTGCTATAAACAGAACCCCCCGGTCAACGCGCCTCACACCCAGGACAAACGCAGCAGCAGCCCCCTCCCCGAAAACTCGATCAGAGAACAGTTTTATACTCGGGGTTTTCGCAACATTCAGGCACACAACAACTTTCAATCTTTACATCAACTGATTCTCTACATCTGTGGAATTTACCGTTGTGTTCACCCACGGCATCTTAACTTCAAGGACGAGTAGCAGCACGGTAAGGACACTATTGGCTTTTGGAAAAACTCATTTGATCAGAGGAAAACTGATGCTTGCTATGATTTACAGGTCTACTATCCCTCGCGGCCCAGGACTGAATTGAATACTGCACACTCACTCGAACGCTTAACCCTCCACCATCCTTAGTCGGCCGTTTGTCGGGCAACGTCTAAGAGCCGACTTATCCCATTCGTATTCCGGCCTTGCCCTATTTCTCCATCACTTCCAAGCGGCATATCTGCAGCAATGGACGGCAAAAGAAGCAATGCCGCCGGCGGAGGTGCAGTCGGGGCGATTTTGATGACAACGACGACCGCCACAGGAGCAGGAGCAGGAACACCGACGACGACGACAACAACAACCGCAACATCGGCACAAGCAGCCTCATCGTTTAACGGCGCCGCGACAGACTTGGTGTGCTGTGGGATTCCAATGACAATAGACCAGTTTACTCGCCACCGTGAGCACGGACACGGCGACGTCGCTACTCCGACAACTGGAACAACGGCAGCAGCAGTAGCAACAGCACCGGCGACCGACGTCAAACAGGAGCAGCAGCAGCAGCAGCAGCAGCAATCACCTATCCACCGGAGCCAGTCGGACCCCATGCTCTCTATGCCCCGCTCCGCATACCCCTACTCTCCTACCGACCATCTCTCACCCCAGTACCCCGTCCTGCCTGCCAGTCCGCCTACGACAAACACTTCTGCGGGCACCGTCGTCCAACAACTCCCTACCCTTCCCAATAACAACGGCCATCCTCCAATACAACACCCTCACCACACTCCCGCCGCGCTCCACATTATATCCCCCAACCAACCCCATCACCCACCACCTCTCCAACAACATCAACCAAACATGTACTTTACCGGTCAACCACAGCTCATCCCGCACCATCATCCCCATCACCCCCACCTCCAACAGTCCCAACACCATCCTCACCACCTTTGGAACTCGGGATTCCACTCGTCCATATCCTTGCCCAACCTCGCGACCGGCGATGCTATGCACATGTTTCATCATCAACCCTCGCCGGCATCAGGGGGCATGCCCACCACACCTTTGTACTCGACTTTTGAGGATATCCTGTCGTCCACATACCAATCGCAGAATCACACACCGGCTGAAGTGGAGCAGCATCACCCGATCCCAACGTTTTCGCAAGCTCAGCAGCACCAGGCCCAGCAGCAACACATTTTCAATGTCCGTCAGCAACAGCAGCAGTACATGCGATTCAACCAACAGCAGCAACAAACATGGTCCAACGGGCATCCTGGAGCAAAGAATGGTGGTGGTCCCAACAATGCCTCACTCCCCACCCCACCCTTCTCGGCCGTCACCGCCAACAGCGCCGACTCATCACGGGCCCCTCCCCCTCTCGCACCCCCTACTTCCCCCTCTGATTGCAGTACTGCCGCCTCTGACGCCTACTCAATCGAATACCAGGACCCAAGGCAACACCCTCAACATTTCTCATCCTCTTACGATGACTTGACCCATCTCCCGCATACCAACAGCCCTCATCACCCCATGCACAATGAACCCTCGGCGTCCTCGTATCACAACTACCTCTCGCCCCGGATGGACCAAATGCTACTCCCAAGCGGAACAGTTACTCCCTCCTCGACCTGGTCATCTCCGGCCCCCTCCATCCCCACCTCTCCCATCCCATCTCGAGCCACCACCCATACCCTCTCTGGCACATCCACTCCATCCCACCCCCATCAACAACAGCAGCAACAACAGCAACCAGGACAGCAGGCCGTTCCCCGCGTCTACCGCTGCTTCATCCCCGACTGCCCCAAAACCTACTCCACAGGCGCCGGTCTCCGCTACCACCTCCGCCATTTCCACAAAATGTCGCAAATCCCCCGACAACCCCCCATCCGTACCGCCCGCATCAAGCCCGACTTTTACCCCTGCCTCAAATGCTCCAAACAGTATTCGACCGCAGCCGGCTTACGCTACCACAAAAAGACCTTTACCCATCCCGAAGATGTCGCTGCCGGGCTCGTCAAACCCGCTTCAACGGCTGCCAACAAGGACGCGGCTGCGGCTAAATACCTCGTCATGCAACAACAGGCTGCAGCTGCTGCCCATCACCAGCAACAACAACAGCAAATGTACGCTGGTGTCCCGTATCATGAAGACGAAGAAATAGATCATGATGACGGCTACTACCCACCACCACCCCAGCAGCACCAACAACAACAGTACCACCCTCAAGAACAGTATCAGACTTGGTCATGATAGTTTCTTTCTTGTTTGTTTTCATTTTAGAGGTAGATAGGTTGCATCGTCGGCTTTTATGAACATTCTTTTTAGGATAGGGTTTTTTTTTGCTTTTTTCGGTTTAGTTTTTTTTTGAGTTTCACCTTTTTTCTTTCTTCTTTGTATATTCTTTTTGTTTGCGATTTTTTTTCTTTTTGGTATAGAATTTTGGTGTTCTTTGCATTTGGACTTGAGTTTTTTTTAATGGTTTGGGTTTCAAGTCGCAAGTGTTGCTTGCGAGCAAAAGTATGATAATAGAGAAACAACCAGACAGAGGCGCTTTCGCATCTCACCCAGAACAAGTGATCAGAGCCGCAACATAGCTACGGAACGGATATCAGGTACAGGAACAGGAAGCAGGAAGAGAACAGATGTTGAGAATGGTGATTGATTCAAGACTAAGGACAGATATACAGGTAATCGCGAAATTCAGGTATATACAGGTAACATACACGTAAAAATATAACAGGAAGTAAAATCTGAAGTAAAATGCAGAGTAAAATGTACAGAAAGGTGGCAAGGTGCTCGTATGTACAGTACGGTAGGCCAGAATCCACTCAATCCAGATGTGGTCATGTGGAGGCGGGAATTACGCCGCAACCTGCGCCGCAACATTATTTGCCTTATCCAATGAATCCCACTCTACAAGCTCTACAAGTACGACTTCGGCGTAATCTTTGTCTGGCTGCTGAGAACAAAATCGGCAGGACCGTAGGTACAGTTGAAATGCCGCTCCATAGAGCTTCATTACCATGATCTTGTTGCTGTTAACTTTTCTGATCTCGGCTGGCGTACATACGCTCGTCAGTTTTTTGAGAAAAAGGCATGCGATAACACCGACATACAACCTTTTCCGACCGTTTCGAGGTCAATCTCGTTCAACAACATTTCGCATTGCCGAAAGTATGCATAGTACCGGGTCATAAACGTATGGAAACCTTTAATATCCTCATTGCAGCATTTTAAGGTTGCGTTCTTGGTTATCTTGAAAACCGTAGTGAAATCTTGTGTGTAATCAAGATGTAACTGGGTAAACACGTCCGTATAGTTCATTCTTGGGATCATAATTGTGTGTTGTGAGTATCGCTGGGGGTAGGGGGGTCTCGTCAGTAGGAAAGTTTGGGAGAATTTTGGGGGTGAGATACCAGAGATACTCTTATATATAGTGCAAACCTGGTTGATGACATCACTGCTTTTTACAGTCTTGTGATTGGCTGAAATACATGCACATTGCACGGTCACCGCTCCACCGCTCCTGCATAGGGGGGACTCATTTGCAAAATACTGTTCCGTGACTTTGCCAGGCCTTTACCATGACTTTGCGCTCCGCATCACGGGACCAAAATCCTGCCACAAATACAATTGCACAGCCCTTTCCAATCAATTCTCGCAACGCAGCTCGCAACGCAGCTCTCAGCGTTCGAATATACCTCTACTTTATCGGGAAAAGCGGGAAAAGCGGCAAAAGCGAGAAGATGTAAGTCGGATGGTTCTGTATCGGATTTCCGTAGTTCTATACTGACCATTTGCGTTTCACGCTTCATTCTTCTCTTGTCTAGATATCAGACATTGTCAACTTTGATGCATTCTTCAATTTGTCATATACATATCCAATACATATACTTTCCCCATAGTCTCTCTATTTCCGGCAGCATTGCTTCTTAGTTAAGACTTGCTTTCCACATCTGCTGCTCCCCACGTATCGCAAAGTGGGGGAGAACCAGTTGCGGATTTACCATTTGCTGAAATATGTACAAGGCTATATACTCAGATGATATATGTACAGGAGAGTAAACTACGACTAAAATACTTTGGATCTTATGTTCCCTGGATGTTTTTGTTTGAATTAGGGTGACTGCGTTTAAGAACGCAAAAGATACGGCAACTTGATCAAGCAGCTGAAACGAGCGCGGGATCCACAGTAGTTGATGCGGCCTCTGGATCGTCAACAGAAGGTATTGAGGGTTCGGAAAGATCCAAAAAGTTGCCGTCACGTTCAAAGTCTTCCACTTTTTGGTTAACCCGCACACAATCCGTCCCACCAAACCGACGAACTCGCAACCCGCCCAAATGCCGGACTCGCGACAAAGCCGTATACGCCTGCCCCGCCGCAAACGTGCTTTTCAGGTCAATTTCCACCCGATCGAGCGTCATTCCCTGGGCTTTATGAACGGTGAGGGCCCAGGCTAGTTTGAGAGGGATTTGGATGCGGTGGACGCGGGGAAACGGGTTGGAAGAATCGGATGCAAAACCCGAGTCGGGAAACACTGCCATGTCGGATATGCAATAGTGGATGCAAAACTGCTTTCCGGAATCGGCAAATTTGACGACCGGAATCATGGTTTTGCGGTTGACTAATGGATCAAACGTGGCGATATACCCCACTACAACACCTCTCGCCCCGTTGACCAGTCCTTCATTAACGTCAACGTTGCGTAACAGAACGACCTGGGCGCCAGGCTTGAGATGCAAGAGTCGAGGTACCACCATGGAATTAAAAAGTGCATTGAGGTTTGTGCCCGAGTCACGAATTGATTGAATAACGGAATATGAATTGGTATCAGTTGGGGGTATAGACGGGTCTTCGAGATGCAGGGTATCAATCGCTTCGAAAGTACTTTGCGGCAGCGGGAGTTTGCCCAATTCGTAATAATTATGATTAAGCGCATCGTGATTGTAGGCAGTAATTCGTGTTGGTTTCTGCACGAAAGCAATCAAGAAGATAATCTCTAAACTACAGCAAAAAAGGAAGTACGTACCACGAATTCCTCATCGTCCCACTTTCGATCAACACATTCTCCCAATACTTTTTGAACATAGTCATCGTAAATGCCGCGCCGAATACGATTCAACATGCCCACAAGGCGCTCCTCTTGCTGCCGAAAGATTTGTTGGAGTTGAACCTTTTTCATATTCTCCATTTCTAATCGTCGCCACGCGGTTGATTCAAACATGTAGATTTTTGTGTTGGCATCAGTATCTGTTTCGGTCAAGGGGGTTGTCGGTTCCGCATCTGGCAGTATAGGAAGCGGTTTTGGGCGAAAGGAGGTGTCATAGCCTCCCTGTACTCTCCGTGCTTTCCTTGACGATTTCTTTGCTCCGACCGGCGGCAACTGATGGAAATCCCCTGAAATAACGACCTGAACCCCCCCAAATGCCTTTTCAGTCCCGCGGACTTTACGTAGCAGAAAATCCAGCGTGTTGAATAGCTCTGGGTCAACCATACTCGCTTCATCAACTACCAAAATGTCTGTTTCTTCAAGAGGCAGCCGACGGGCTGATGACGATTTCAGGAGACGCAGATGGCGGTGCAGATTCCGGGATATATTGGGTGTCCATGATATGAACGAGTGGAGTGTTTGACCTTGAATCTAAGACGAGAGTGAGTTGGATATTTGATGCTGGAAGGCGATTGGAAACCTACATGTGCAGCAGCGATGCCAGTCGCGCTCTAGAGTTGAGGAGATCAAAACTCATGCTTCCCCGCTATAAAGTTGATCCAACCCACCGTCACAGCAACCTTCTTCCCCGCCGACCTTGCCATCTTTATAAATTCGCGTAAGACTAATGACTTGCCAGTTCCTGCCTTCCCTATAAACAAACGAAATCACATCACTAATCAGCATCAATGTCGCGCTGACCATGTGAAGTGTACTATACCTGTAAAAAAGACATTTACTCCCGTCATCAACAAGTTCACCAAGCGGCTTTGTTCGGGTGATAGTTGTATTTCAAAGTCTTGGGCCGATTTGGTGGGAACGTAGACGGGCGTCGTGGAGTGGGAGATCACCTGCGGGGTGGTCGCAAGATTGGGTGAAACGGCACTGATACTGTTTGCACTGCTGGCCGTAGCGAGGGAGGAATATAAGTGTACAGTGCCATGGTGCGGAGTACGGAGAGAGGTTGGACGTCTTGATACTTTTGATAGTTGTGGAGATTGACGAAACGAGTGACAACACCGTCGTCCAATTTCGGGTATGAAAGGCAATCTCCGCCCGACTCGCATTGCAAGGGGTAGAAGCAATGGCCCACCGGTAGAAACCACCTTGAATGCTATTCCGCTACTGCTTCTGTCGGTAAAGTCTTTGGTGTCAAGTGGGGGAACCTAAATTTCCGAGCGCGAAGTCCAAATCTTGTCATCAACAAATTTCCGCAACCCTGGGAAGGTCGGACATGAAGGTTTGCTTTATGTGACAGCAGCAATCGCAACAGATATGCATTCTATAAACAAAATTATATACACGGTAAACGAGAAACATCATCCAAGAACAGAGCGTAAGTCGAAAATTTCGAGATTAGGATGGCTAAATACAATATGCTGCAGGTGCAACAACGATAGTGATTCAGAATGAAAAAAGTCAAGGGCGATGAAAAGAGTCTGGCGCCAACATTGAATGGGAAGGGGTGGGGGATCAGGGTTGCGATGGGTGGTGATATCTTGAATGATGTGCTTATTTGGCAGTGGGGAGAGAAGGGGATTCGGTTGTAGTTGTTATTGGGGCATTGATTGGGGTAGGTGAAAATGCGTTTGAAGAGTCTCCAGGCGACGAGGGTGCGCTTGGCCGAGGCAGAGCGGTACTCGGTTTTGTAGATGTGGGTGACGAGACTAGAGGTGCGGCTGGGGTGCTTGATTCTGGTACTGCAGCTCCAGTCTGAGACGAGTCGTTTATAAGCGACCCGGATGGTACAATGGGGGATGTATGACCCGAGCTTGGTCCTACCGCCCAGCGATTGATGGCGTTGGCCAATTCTGCTTTAGGACAAGGTTTGACGAGGTAATCATTCATTCCGTTTTCCAAACAACTTGCGCGGGCACTAGACTGCACGTCGGCAGTCAAGCCGACAATCGGGACACCATGCTCTACCCCATATTCCTGTTCCAATTTGCGAATCGCTCTTGAAGCGGCAAAACCATCTTTTCGCGGCATATGCAGATCCATCAAAATCATGTCCAGCTTAACGGGGATACCAAGACGAGTTTGATCAAGCAGTTTTTGACGATACTCTATCGCCTCTTGGCCATCCTTGACCCATATAATCTGGTTCTTGGGAACATTCAATTTTTCGATGGTTTTGATTGTCACTTTGGCCGCGATGGGATTGTCCTCGGCAATCATGATGGTGGGCGAAACCTTCAACAGTGATGCGGTAGCTTTTCTTTCTTGAATCAGGGTATGTGAGTCTAGCTGCATGGAGACTGTATCGATTCCGGATGAACCCGTCACGCCCGCACTCGTACCCCTGGGAACAGTAGAATTGTCGGCTCCAACCCGGGGCCGCAAATCACTTCCGTTGGATTGAGCCAAAACGGTATTGACATCACCCAGCGCCCGCACAATTTTTCGCCGCGACAATGGTTTGGTTAGTTTCACAGGATGAATCCCAAAATCGGCGGTGGGCTGCCAGTTCGTCAGGGCTTTGGCAAGTTTTGGAGTAATCAAAACTAAAACCGGTTCTCGTCGGTTGGTGAGTCGTGTTCTTTTGGCGGACTGGGCAATGCGGATCGACATTCGGTCTAAAGCTTCGAGTGCTTTGACCAGCGCTTCGTGCTCGTCCAGATCGATGATGATGAGCCCGTAAGAAACGTCCTCGATGGCGGTGGATTCGGTCACGTCGCGTAGGAAGGCGGTATGATCCATTGTGACTAACGGATTGGGTAAGACGCGACGAAAGTGAGACAGGGAGGTGGCCTTCCAGGGATTGTCTGCCACCAGTAATATTCGGGCCGAGGTTTCGAATGGCGGACCACCGACGTCCCAGGGCAGAAGTTTGATGACTGTGGGATGTCCTGTCGCGGACGCCCCAGCAGCAGCAATGGCAGCGGGACTTCGACCGCTTGTGGTTCTGGGTGTGGCAGATCCATCTAAAACGGTACCAGTATTGTTGCCAATGGCTCTATTACCGCTCGCCATAGCCACATCTTGGATCTTTCTCAATTTGGCGGTAAACCAGAATGTGGATCCACGTCCCTTGGCGCTCTTGACTCCGATAGACCCACCCAGAACTTCAACGATGGCCTTGCAAATACTCAACCCGAGACCTGTTCCACCATAAATACGGGTCGTGCTGCCATCGACCTGGCTGAAGGGCTTGAACAACAAACTCAGCTCGCTTTCTGACAGACCGATTCCAGTGTCCCGGACTTCAAAGCGTATGTGAACCATGTCTGGCTCACTGGGAGCATTTGGTCCGGCCGGGTTGTCCTCTACACTGATTTCAATATGAACCTCGCCCTGATGCGTAAACTTGATACTATTTCCAACCAGGTTGAGCAGTGTTTGACGAATAAGATGCGGGTCGGCTTCCACCAATGGAATAGGTGTTGAGGCAAACGAGTACAACTCAATCCCCTTGTCGCTCGCGAGCGTAATGAGCAAATCACACGTTTGCTCAACGAGTGACTCCAAATCAGCAGGAACAGAATCGTGGCGCACCATGCCCGCTTCCAGCTTGGAGAAATCCAAGATTCCGTCAATGACAAAGAGCAAGTTTTCGCACGATTGCTTTGCGGTATAGACATACTCAATTTGTTCCTCGGAGAGCGTCGTCTCAGTCAACAAGTTGATCATTCCCAACACTCCATTGAACGGAGTTCGAAGCTCATGCGACAGATTGGCACACCAACTCGACTTGAGACGGGCAGTATTCAGAGCTGCCTCCCGTGTTTCCCGTAACTCACGTTCAATCCGTTTCCACTCGGTAGCTTCCTTTTGGTCCTGAATATCCGTAGTCGTACCCAGCCACATATCCACTTCTTCTGTTCCATCTTCACCGACGAGTTTCAAAACAGTGCCGCGGCCGACAAACCACCGGCAACTGCCGTCGGCCGCCCGAAGACGATATTCTACGGCATAGGCGCATAGGGTATCTAGAGATTGTTTCCACGCCTCCAGGGTAGCTGCCACATCGTCGGGGTGCAGTAAATCTGCCCAGCCAAAGCCCATCAGGGTTTGCACAGATCGGCCCGTGTACTCGGTCCATCGGCGATTCATAAAGGTCACATTGCCATTCTTGTCGGTCGTCCAAATGAGTTGAGGAAGAGACTCCAGAATATATCGGTTACGTTTATTGCCGTCTTCCGCTGCCCTTCGTGCGGCCTGTACATTTCGAAACAAAATGGCGTGTTCGACACTAATGGCAATTTGCGAACAGAGCAAGGAAAGCACCTGCACATTTTTGGCCGAAAACGCGCCAGCGACAGCCGCATTCTCCAAGTACAAGACTCCCACCAGCCCAACCTTGTCTCGTCGGAGCATAGGTAGGCAGAGGATACTTTTCGCGCCCGATGCAACAATGTAGGGATCGTCGGCCGTGAGCAAGTCGTGCGTGGCGTCCGAGAGGATAAGCGGCAGCCGCGATCGAGCCACATAGCGAATAATGCGCTGACTAAACACATTGTCGGCTTCCGCTAACGGCATACGCTTGATGGTGGTATATGACTGTTGCTTGGGACTTGGTGTTGACGCACTGGGAGGACTACGGAACCCGGCCCTGGCAGCAAAATCCGCGGTTCCAGGGGCAATGGACCCAGACCTCCGCGGACCTCCAGTGGAAGCACTTGTAGTTGCTCCCCCACCGTTGTTGGCATTGACAGTATCACCCTCACCACCAGTGGCATCGAAAATACTCTCCACAACCAAATCTCGGTGAGCAGCGTCCTCCAAAATAAGTGCCCCCTTGGAGGCAGCCGAATTCTCGGCAATCAAATTCATCATTTTGGGGATCAATCGTTGAAACTGGATTTCCGAGGTCAAGATCTGGATCGCCGAAATCACCGACGACAAGTCAAAGTTGTTGAGGGCGTTGGGACCAATATTGTTGAAGGACTGGGCGGGGAGGGATCCGGCCGATGTCAGGGCCGACGCACTACCCAATCCGCCTCCACTTCCGCTAAGGAGACTCATGCCGTGGCCCTTATTGTTGGCCGAGTAATTGGACACGGCATCGTCCACGCTACTATTGCCTTCGAAACCATCGCCGACGCCACCCACCGAAGGACTGTTGGAACTGGTCCGACTGCTCATACTGGTCGTGGTGAACCGGCGGCCGCTGACAATATTGCTGTTGCTGCTGTTGGTACTCGAAGAATTGGCTCGGAGCGTGTTGCCCACTCGCTCATCAAAGCCTGCAGCGCCTGCATGTGAAATACTGTGAATACTGCTTGAAGTCAAACCATAATTGACCGGCCCGGCCCCCAGGGACGGCAATGTGCGCCCCGCTTCACCCGGAAATACGAAATTACGGGTCCGACTGAAAATGTACGATGATCCAGGCGTCAAATTCCCGGAATCAGCCGCTCGGAGGGACGTTGCCGCAATACCAGAGCGGCTACTGCCCCCTGCAGGCAACGAGAATATTTTCACCCGAGCCAAAATCATTTGTGCTTTCTTGTCGGCCCCCCAGGCCCGGTACTTTTCCGCTGCGATCCGGAGTACGGGCAGTGCAGTCGTTTTCAGGCCTTGAGCGAGTAAGAGCTCGGCCTGCAATTCGTTGGCGAGCGCTTCGTATTGGATAAACCCGTGGTGAACTGAATGCTCAACGGCGGCTTCGAAATTGGAGAGTGCGGTCCGTAAATCTCCATCCAAGCCGGCTCGTTCTGCTTTCACTAAAGATAATCGTCAATAAGAAAGTCATGTGCCAATCCAAAAACAATAACTTACATATCAAATCCAAATGCCGGTAATTCACCACAGCTATATCCGCATATTTCTCCACCCGTGCCGCGATACAGTCAAACCGTTTCAAACACCAGTCGTCCGATCGCAACATGGCCGGCATCCGCGCTTCCTCGTTCGGGATAATCGCCTTGTTGCGGTACATCCGTGCGACCGCGAGTAGAGTCAATGCATGATAGAAATGAATAATGGGATAATACATGAATCCGCCCGGGATCGAGTTGAGTTGAACATTGGATTCTTCGAATAGGACTAGAGCCAGGACAGGGTGGCCTAAGGTCAAAAGGGCCATTCCTTTAAACCAGTTCCATCCCAAAGAGCGGAATGCGCCGCCTGCGTGGGAGGCGAGGTACTCGGCTTCGGAAAACCGCGCATCAGTACTGCCCAATGGATCGTCAAAGATTTGCTCGCCGGTTCCGGTATGGTCCCGTAATGCCATACAGTAGCGATACAATCCAATGAGCATAACAGACCCGTCCTCCCACCACCGTCCGGCTTCCACGAGTCGTAATCGCTGATGGGCTTGGCGAACAACGTTTTGCAAGTTTTCGCCCATGAGGAGTTCGGTGACGGACCACATGGACAATGCGAGTCCTTGGAACCAGGTCAAACCGGCCATGGATGCTGCCGTATACCCCTCCTTATAAAACGGAATAGCCCCCCTGAAATGCTCCTGCAAATGCAAAATCGTCAACGCATGCGGAATAAATATCCGTGTCGTGACCGCATTCATCTTATACGACCGACTCAACGCCGCCAGCGCCGTTCCAATCCGGTACGCTTTAACCGGTTGTTCTTCACCCATGTAGATTCCCACAAAGGATCCGAGGCCCCAAACCGACATGGGCGAAATCCCATTTTCGAAAGTGATGAGGACGGCTTTTGCGAGAAGGAAGGCGTGGAAATTTCGATCAACAAAATAAGCCAAACTGGCCAAAATCAAAATCAAGTCAACGGTGGCTCCAATGGTACGATCATCCGATCGTTTCATGGTCAGAATATCGTCCACATCGATTCCGGATAACAATCCCGTGCATTCCGCAATTAACGAGTCGCGTTCTTCGTCTGTGATGGGGTATTTGGTTTCGATGCCCAGAGCGACTAGCCCGTCGATTCCACAATTGACGGCGTCGACTGCTCGGTCTAACGAACTCAGGATCCGGACTTTGATGTTGAACGCCATGGCTCGCCAAAAGTTTGATGTGGTGTTATCAATAATCTACAATCCAAAAAGAGTCAATATCCCCTTCACACACCACAATACAATAATACACATACTTCTTGGATATACTCCATGGCAGCATTGAACGATTCTTCGGATGCAGTCCGCGCAGTAGCCAGTCCACATTCTCCCCTCACATAATGGAAAAACACGGCTTCCTCATGCAACTCCGGGTCCGCCCATGCATTCTCGGGCAAAAGCTTGATTCCTCCCTCCGCATACCGGACCGCACTCTCCAAATCCCCGGATTCCTTGGCGTTATTGACGGCAATTTTATTGATATGGCGTAACCGCAACCGTTCATTCGGGGAATGGATATCGTCCATGTAAGGGTTCATATGATCTGCAATTGCAAACACGTTGATGCGCTGTGGGGAGTGCGGGGTTAGCGGTGTGTCTGTTGTTGGGGGGAGATTCAAGTGGGATTGAAGAAGTCGGGATTGGTCCATGAGACATCGGCCGATACAGAGATATATGGAAGTTTTGAGGTCACGACCCGCGAGCGCGTCGGCAGCTTGATGAATATGTCCATGCGAAAAAACGTATTCGTTGGCAGCGATACCGGGTTTGATCAACCCCTCCGCAGCGGCAATTTGCAGTCCTTTACTGGCATACTCTTTCGCTTCATCCAGTCGTTGTTCACCTGATTCTTCATCGATGGGAGAAGAAGGCTTACCACCGGCCAATAGGACTTGGGCCACACAATGCTCGACCAAATCCACCGAAAACGTAGTTCCGCAGCAGGCACCCAAGATAAGACAATTCTTGGCTTCAATCGGTAAATTATCCAACTGGGTAATCAGGAAATTGACGACATTATCCGTCAAATCCATCCCTTCAATCGTCTCCACGTTCCACGACCACATATGTTTTTTCCAATCATAGAACAATGCGTCGGCTTTAAACATGCTCGAAATGGTTTGGAGGAGGAAGGATGGGTTGGCTCTTGTTTTGCGGGATAGGACGCGGGAAAGCTCCCAGAGACCGTCGTCGTCTAGACCCGGGACGCCCCCGCGTTCACCGGTAGGGGTTAGCACGCGGTAGTCGATAATGTAGGAGAGCATGTCGTGGATGGCTTTGAGAGGGAGGCCTTCCAGTTCGATTGTGGTCACACCCGTCGTCCGTCGTTTTTTGAGTTGATGAATAAGCCGGGATAGTCCCTCCCAATTTGGATGATCGGGGTCTTGACGGTAGGCCAACACTACAAGAATATGGGATCCAGGTCCACTCCCCGTCGTTAACGCCAATGAATTCAACACTTCCATGGTCCCCGTACACGCCCACTGCAAATCATCCAAAAATAAGATTAACGGTCGTTTACTCGCCAACGCCATGAAGGTATTGATAATAACATGCTGAAACCTCAATTTAGATTGTTGGGCGTCGACTTCTTCGAGGTCTTGGAGAGGGGTATCCAGCCCGAGTAAAATGGCCGCTTCGGGGAAGAGGTTTATGAGCAATTTTTCGTGAGGGTGAATTTTGGAGATGATGCGTTTGCGGTCATCGTCCACGTCGGGTTGAGACATGACTTGGAAAATTAAAGTGCGGAGACAGGCTACCAGGCCAGAGTAAGGGCTACCCCGATCAGACATGAAATCGAATTTTCCCCGGGCGAAAAGGCAGGATGTGCCTTGGTTCGCAGCAGTCGTCGGGCTATCGGCAGTTACAGTCGAGGATACAGTGGTGATGTGGGAGGTGGGACTGGTACTCGTCACAAACAGGCGAGATCGGGAGCAGCTAATCAACTCCTCTACAAATGCCGTTTTGCCCATTCCCGCTCGGCCGGAAACCAACAAAAACTCACATCCGCCCGCATGAGTCGATGGCCGTGGCGGAGGCGGCGTAGCAGCTTCATCCGAGACTGTGATGGCGGGGTTTCCTATCATTTTGGCCAATACCGCTTTGGCGGCCGCATCCCTATACTCCGTTGCGGGGGTCGACGTTTTCCCAATCACGCGCTCAATCGCCGCGTCAACCAGACTCACGGCCCGTTGTAAAGATTGTTCACGGCCGAAAAGGACTTTGGGCATCCTCGGCACAGGGCTAATATCGTGTTCGCCGAGTTTGAAATCGATTTCCGCGATTTTGGTGTTGATGGTTTCGACTTGGAAGGCCGATTCCTGAGGAAGTAATTCAATGGCGATAATTTGTCTTAAACATTGCTCCACGTCCTTTTTGATGCCATAAGCTGTTTGATATCGGTCCTCCGGCATCTTCATCAAAAGCTTATGTATAATCTTGGCCAGAGCAGTCGAGCACGGATGATCGTCTGAGCATGTAAAATGTGGAGCTTTTGTCACCTGAATCGCATGCAAGATCTTCATGGGTGGACCCTTGAACGGGAAATCCCCGGCAAACATGCGATACATGATAATTCCCAATTGATACAAATCCGATCGATGATCCACGCTTCGGTCTAGACTTTTGGCGACAATTTCCGGGCTAAGTGAGACGAGTTGCTCAACATCCAGATTATCGTCATCCAAATGATCAATGGGAGAATCGGCGTGGGATTCGTAGATGGTTTGACTGTCGGCGGAGGCATACTCAAATTCGGTGACGTAGATGTGGTGGGACGTTGGAGAGTAGAGGACACTGTCGACTGTGAGGAAACGATGGGTGATCCGGAATCGGTGCAGGAAATCTAGAGCGTCACAGAGCTGGATCACGATATCGATCTTTTCGCGGAGAGGAAGGTCGTGGCTGACCGCGTCGGCTTGGAGAATGCTATTGAGAGGGATAATGTCGCTTTCGGTGTGTTTAAAGTAGAGACAAAGTCCACGGTCCCCTGAACTGGACATGTAGATTGGTTCCAAAAACGGGCGATTCGGTGGTGGAATCTTGCTTTCCTCCCCGGTCGCCGCAGGAGGATGAACAGCATGATCCTCTTTCCAAGCAGCCGAAATAAAAGCCGTCAAATGATTATCCCGTTCCAGCTTATTGGCCTCTAATGCTGTGCGCTGAATGGGTGTTTTGGCAATGATGGGGTACCGCGTCTTTTCCGAGTCACTGCCATCTTCCAGTTCGCGCCAACCCGACTCGTAAATGATGGTTGAAGACCGCAGAATCTCTTCTTCCAGGTGGTAGGTATACACAGTAAAGGGGAAATCGTCTTGATTGTCTGCTAGTTGAGGTGAGGTGAGTAATATATTTAAACGAACGCGTTATACTGGACACTCGTTACACTCCACCGTCACTATCATCCTTCAACCATCCCTCCCACAATTGCAAAAAAATCCCATCCCTCTCATCCCCCATCCATCCCTCCCACATTTGCCAAAAAAAACCATGCTCCTCGCTACGCTCGAGCTCGTCGGTACACACTACTGATATGGAAATCTTATTGATTTTACTCCACAAAATTGGGTTCTTTGCCCCTTCAAGGCTTCGTCAGTTTTCTTTCGGAGATTGCTTCGCTCGCATTCAATTTTGCATTGCAAAGTTGGCCCTCCTCGCTGCCGATTCTACTGCACAATCGTTCCTCGCCCAACCATTTTTTCTCCGGGAAAATGTCTGGGCCAGCCAGCCCTCCTCGCCCTACGGGCTCGTCGGATACAAACTCATTCAAAACATACCTGCAACTATGGCGGAACTGGATGTACTTGAGCTAGGATGTGAGTGTAACGGTTGTGGAGAAGAAGAAGTAGTCT
Organism: Phlyctochytrium arcticum; assembly: GCA_025602905.1. NCBI lineage: Eukaryota > Fungi > Chytridiomycota > Chytridiomycetes > Chytridiales > Chytridiaceae > Phlyctochytrium > Phlyctochytrium arcticum. The sequence goes on along the minus strand of JAHLKI010000021.1, from coordinate 62,519 downwards.
GAGGCGATGGAAATGAATGAACTCTGGTAGCAAAAAAGCCAGCTCCTCCAGGAGAAGAAGGTGGATGGTGATGTCGGGAAGTACTGGTCGTCCTCCCAACCGAAGTGCCTCCACTCGTCGTTGCTGTTACACCAGAGGGGGATGCTGTGGGTACGGTGCTATGGGAGCCGGTCCAGACATGGCCACCACTGCTGGAACTGCCATAACTGTTATCGCGGATCATCGTGGGTGAAGAGGAAGATGGGCGGTGGTGGGAGTGATGATGGAGTAAAGTAGTTGGGCTGGATGTTGAGGATGAGGATGGTTGATGATGATGAGAAAGAGAGGGGCGATGTGAAATCGTCGACGTGGATGAGATGGGGGATGCAGCGGCGGTTCCGTCGTCGGGATCATGCGAATGCATGCTGCCCGTCGCATCACTAATAGTAGTACTACTACTGGCAGAAGCATGAGTCGTCGCAGATGGTGGTGGTGGTGCTGCTGAGCCAGACGCCAGACGAGTAGTCTTGCCGGCATTCATTATGCGCGTTCGGTCCGTCATGACTCTCGATCCCGCCCCGCGGTCCAGGCCCCAAAGAAGTTTTTCTGATGCGCCTTTGCTGCGGTATTTCTGTCAACGGTATGGAGAAATACGTATATTCGTTCAGGGCAAACTGCCCACAGTCTTTCCTAGAAGCGCGATATAGATATGCTGCTAACTGCAAGGTGGATGCAAGGTCCCCAGTGGTTTTTGCTCTCGCCCAAGGGAAAAAAAAGTAATAATGTTGCTACTGATGATGGTGATGAGCCCTGGCCCCGTTTCGCTCTACCCAACTTTGATGCGCTGTTTTTCTGGTGCTTGGAAGTTGCGCGTACGGAAGAATTTGAGGATAGGGCGTCTCTCCAGCGGAAGCTTTACAGGCTACGACAAGCCCATACTGGCGGCTGTTCTTGGTTTTTTGCTGTTGGTTGGTATTAGTTGGTCGATATGGGTCGCTATGGCGAATAAGTTTGCGGTTATTGGGAGTCACTACCAAGACGCTGGAATCCTGCCTTCCGGGGGCTGGGCGTTGGTATTCGGCCGCTCTTAAAGTAATTGCTATAGGAATGCTAAATGTTGAATGTTTAGTCCACCAAAATTTCTATATTCGCCTTTCACAATTCTTTACCTTTCTGCCTCTAAAAAATGACTTTGGCAAAAAACCGGTCAAAGCCAGACTCTCAAACTCAGAAAACGCTCGATGGCCAAAGCCGTCGTTTCGCGTTGTGATGTCACTGCGCCCTGCGGATCGGATTCTCCAGTTAGGGCTGGGATCGCCATCCTTGGGCCGCAGCCGTGGATTGCACTCGAGTGACATTGCAGTCTGGGTGGAATTGTGTGGAAACGATCTGGAGGAATAAAAATCCCACCCGCCATCTTGCGATCTGGTGATTAGATCAGGGCGAACAAACGCAGTATAAGGCCCGACCCGCACAATGGCATTGACCCCTACTCTTGCCGATAATGATAGAGGTAGGGGACATAGCTCTGTAGTTGACTTCTCGCTTGTAGATCAGTTTTTAAGACATCCTTTTTTTGGGTTGAATAGGTGGTACCATGAGCCAGAGAGTGAGTAGCGAGCAGCCGGGTCACCACTGGTATGAAGAAAGTAGGCATATAGCCGAGTGAAAGTCAAATACCAGATTTTCGCCAGGAAAAAGTCGTATAGAACACGCATGTGGCCCGCGACATCCAATATGCCCTGAGAAAGCACACACTGCAAATACCTAATCGTTAAAGGTAAATAATAACGCAAAGTTGAACCGAGTTTGACTGATACTAAAATGAATTGCAGGTCAAAAATGAAATTCGCACTTGTCCACAAATGTCTCGCGACGTACCCGTCGGCAACCAGCGATCCCGGCGCAAATCTTGGGGAGTAAGAGGAGTTCTATCCTCTTACTCCCCGCCAACATGATTACATCGAGAAAGGGTTATTCTCTCGTCCACGCCCATGATGTCCACATCGGAAAAATCTGTAATTGATCTGAATGCGTTTTGACTATAGTGCATGACGTTCTCATATACCATAACTCCAGACTCAACAACCTCCCGAACTTCTGCGTATTCAATGCCATATAATGACCTAGCAGACGAACAGCACCGGGCATACGCTCTTAGTACTCAAAAGGACCCTAAAACGTATTCGGACGCGATGAAAACAACAGAAGCACACGAGTGGTGATAGTGAAAATCAAACCTGGCCAGAATTTGACGAGTTGCCACCCGGAGTCAAACCTCTTGTAAGCAAATGGGTCGGAAGGACAAAATACAACCCAGATGGTACGATAATGAGGGTATTCACGCGTTTAGCCCGTTACATCCGACAAGATCAATCCCTCACGGAACCCGCCAAGGTAGAGCTCGCATCCGCCTACCTCACCCAGCCACTGCAGTGTTGGAATGTCTTCGGGCAAAACTTCGGCCTCTGGGGAGTTTGGTAATTCCATTTCGCTAGCGCCTCATCTCATGGTAGCACCACCATAAACAGAAATCCAGATGGTCGAATAGTGAGAGTATTCGCTAGAGACTCATTTCATGGGAGCACCACCGTACACAGAAATCCAAATGGTACGATAATGAGGGTGTTCGCTAGCGACTCATCTCATGGTAGCACCACCATACTCGGAAATCTCCGGACTCAGTAACTTGCCAATTTCAAACCATTCCCCGCTGAACGGACTCTATGTTTGAGGAAAGTCGTCTGGACCTTGCCGCAACTCCTGACTCTCATCTGGAAAATGGTGTCCAAGGCTTTCTAGTGAAAAAGGGAAAAGAGTACGCGGGCAAGAAGGGGGGACATTGGCGTAAAGTCGCCTGCTTGCGGGCTCATGTCCTAAAGTCTCGCGTAAAGGAGAATGATCGGAAGCGTGAGACATCCAGTAGACTGTGCGGATGCGAATGGACTGAGTAGGAACGGATGGAAACTACACAATATCCTCTGCAGGCGAACACAACCATCCCGCTTTCGAGGACAGATCCGTGTTCAGGGAGGGCCGAGTGTTGACGGCCAACCAGGAAGTCACATTGAAAAAACTTCTGGTGTCAGACATCGGTACAGATGACATTATTGGCACTATGAGGACCCATCTCGGTGATGATTTCGTGCTGACCGAAAAGGACATGAATAATCGAAAAACGCGGGTGTCGGAATTGATGGACTCTCGGAAATGGATGCTCTGATCCACGGACTTTGGCTGGATGGCGCTATGTTTCCGACGAGGTTAGTGATGTCAATCGTCTTTTGATTTCTTGTACAAATTCTAATTTTGACGCTTTTATACAGCATGGAATACATTTAATTTTACCGCAGGACGACCGCCAGCTAAAATTCCGATATATACCGATCCCCGACCATGTTGCCCTCTTGGCAACGCTTTGGCAGGCGGCTGCACGAAACGGCGGTACTTGTGTGGCTGCCGAACCTATGGAGTACCCGCCTACATCGGAGGTCAGAGTCGCAGTTCTTCTCGATGAGCAAGGCTGGAACAATCCGATGGCTGCGTTCAAAAACATTCAGCACGGGACGCGGCGGAAGACCAAGGTTTTCTGGAATGTGCAAGGTATTTTGAGCGCAAGGTTTTATTTGTTTGAGGTCAGAAAACTGATTTTGCTGGTTTGGTAGGCCTGGAAAGCGCAAAGGACTTGCCAAGGAGTGAAACTATGCGATCATCCAGGCTTCGATCTCCACCGGTTTCCGTAGACACCGTGGCAATATCGCATTGGTAGACAGCTCTGAAACTCCAGGGTTGACAATCGAAGAGAGATGAAACAAGGGATTTGAACGTGGCATCCGGTCCAAATGGAGATAGTAAGAACCAATCGCGGCATTATTTGGACAGACCATCTGGGGGTGCGATTGTGTAAGGCCGACAAAATGCTTAAGGCATTGATGCTCAGCGGAGACTTGTGGTCTGACAATGTCCGCCTGACATTATACAAGATCTTCGTGCGCTCCCACACTGACTTTGGTCTACCTGCTTTCTGGGTCTGGAGTATGCACGATCCCGTTCGACATAAACTACGGGATGGGTTGGAACAATTGCATATTCGCGGACTGGAGTGGATATTCGGACGTCTGGCACCGCGCGGATTGCATGAGAGTATGTCGGCTTTGGGGAAATGGGATCAACTAGCGGTGACCATGTCCGCCATACACGGGATCACGAACAAGGAAGTGCTCCTCATCGGCGGCGTGATGTGTTTCGTAGGAGACAACCCGATGCAGAGTGATCTTGGCTGCCATATAGGTATTCAGAAAGTCCTGAAACCCTGCCGGTATTGTGACGTGAAAGGCCGTGGTTGACGCGGGAAAGTTCGATTTGACTTTTTGGGCCATTGTACATTCGGTGGACACAAAAGCTTATAAACTCTTGCCAATGGACTGCGCAAATTCCTTCAACAAATTCTTGGATGATACATTTGAAGACGAGCGAATTGCCGTTAGGGTACCCAGATATCTGCTACTGCCCCAAGTCGATGCCTTAAGCCCGCAAACACCTTGCGGAACAGCGGTGCGATCAGCAAGTCGGATTAGTTGCTGTAGGTTTTCTCTCAAGACATTTTGCCCATTTGTCATACTCATACCTTTGCGACAGAGGATGAGCACACTATGTGAAAATGCCGAACGCAGACTGTTATGCGACCACAAGCTCACCAACCGCTGTGCTGGCCCGCCCCGCGTTCTTGAAGTTGACTCCTCCCGCGATAACTACAAGCTGGAACTCCCTCCTTTACTTCGCCGCCTCCATCCATGGTTCCACATCAGCAAACTTCGCCCCTTCCACGACACTATTACCTCCCCTTCCCACTCTTGCCCCGACCTTGCATCTTAGTCGACGGCCACCGTTTCAAGACGCAGTCAACTTTTATTTTATTGGGCCAGGAAGCCTCCCTCGTAACATGATGGAGAATCGGGGAAGCTGCTAGCAAATTTCAAGTCGCGCCCCCCCCCCCCCCCCCCCCCCCCTGCAAGAAAGTATTACTGACTTGGAGGGACGAAAGTGAGAGCACCCCGTTGCAAATAGAGGAGTTGAAGAACGCTGGAACCGCGAGCACCCCGACGTGTCCCTGACCCAGCTTCGGGGGAGTGTTGAAGTGTCAGTATCCCTGGGTATGTGTTATTTCATTCATACTTTTGCCTTAGCCTTCGGTATTAACTTATCTTCATGCTTGCCCCACAGGACGGGGAACCGGATGATGGCAGTCGCGCGTGATCTGAGGAACGACGAGATATGTTGGTGGTGGGAGCAACCCACTGACGAATTAGATGGCCAGGAATGGTCCTGGTCATTTCGCCTTTGGTTGTTCGAGATGGAAGATTAGGTCAACAGATTCGCTCTCCAAATGAACCAAGACGAACAACAAATCTGGATTCGAAACAAACTACACGCTACACGGAAACGCCAAAGCCCTTGTCCTCGAGTTGCCCGGAATGTTGACTATCCCTGGTATGTGTTAATTCATTCGTGTTTTTGCCTTAGCGTTCGGATACTAACTTACCTTCATGCTTGCCCCACAGGACTGAGAACCGGATGATGGCAGTCGCGTGAGATCTGAAGAACGACGAGATTTGCTGGTGGTGGGAGCAACCCACTGACGAAATAGATGGCCAGGAATGGTCCTGGTCATTTGATCAGCGATGGGATGGCCGCCGTGCAATGATGGTGCACGTAACATTTGGGGACATAGAGACAGATGTGATAGAGCCACTGGAAGAAAACGATACCGGGGTCATTATGTTGCGTCCAAAAGCTTTTTGGAATCTATGCAAGTGGACACGGCTGCTGCTCCGTTACGTTGGAAGGGGTCTCAGTTTGATGTTCTTTCTGAGGCAGCGCGCCAGGAAGTTGCTCAGATCGCTGTGGTGGCCAAGAACCAACTTGCTGAAGATATCCAAAGCAAAGAGGGTTTTACTCCCGCCATCGACAAACTTCTCAAAGCGGCATTTTCCGCGGTTCATTTGCCGCTATTATTCAAAGAGACTAAAGAGAACGTGATGGTGTTCTGGGAGGACACCTGTCAGTACGGACTCACGCAAATTGTCGGTACCCATCCGATGGCTCATCTGAACACATGGGATATTGGAACAACTTTTACTCATCCCGATATTGTACTGTGTCATAAAACGGACGGCCTTACCAATCCTCTGCTGGTGACTTTGGGGGAGGGATACGGCTGGTGCGACTGGGACATGGCAAATATGAGAATTATTGCCTATCCAAAGCTGACGCATTGGCTGAAGGCGTCAACAGCAACTACTATTTGATCTAGCGCATCGAGGCCATCAATATGCTTCATTCGGAAGATGACGATCCGTACATTGGGAATTTGGAGATCTGGAAGAGCTTTGAGATGCTCCCGAAGAAATTCCATCCGATTTCGACTCAACCCGCAGTTCCCAACGAAATCATGTAATCATACTCCACAAAATATACGTCGCAAGAACTATATAAGCAGCGGCGCGAACCTCATGGCCTGAAGATCCACATCGGTGAAAAGGACCAAGTACAGCCCCTTAGCCTTCCTGGTTCAACAAGCCCAACACAAATCCCAAAAAAACCATGCAATCATACTCCACAAAATATACGTCGCAAGAATGTTCCGACCATTCCTCTTCAGAATCAGGTCCAAGCGATGTTGAGAAACCATCTCAAGAACTACGCCAAGCAAACGAGGTACAAATCGAAGCTCCAAAATGGGAATTCGCTTAGCAAGCATCCCAGATCCGATGATGAGATGAGAAGAATTACTCGGAGTTCGCGCTGCCGTCTATGGCCGCCAGCTCTTCCAATACGGTCCCCGCTTACCACTTCCAAATTTGCCTTCTCAACTCCCACCATCTCTCCCAACACGGTTGAGCTGGCTCTGGGCAACAGGTCGGCATAGGTGACCCGTTCACGCTGCAACGCCCCATTGGGCACCACCGGTAATCCCGTCGAGTATTTATCAGAATATTGGACTTTTACTTCAACGCGGAACCAAGTACCGTGGACAATGGTATTTATCGATACTCTCGGCATTCATTTCTACCGCGACCGGGCAACGCCGTTTCGAGGGGGACCTCGAGTGTATCCAAGCGCAAATGTTCGACATTACATATGATTACGGGTTCCCGTCTTCTGAGTGTTCGTCGAGGAGCAGACTGGCACGCGGAAAAACGTGGGTGGCCTGTCGGAAATGGATGCATTGTTGCGTGTTCTCCGGGAAGATCAGGCCAATCATCACTTGAAGTTAGATGACCCGCACCGTGTTACGCATCTACTTGTAATTCCGAAGTCGGTACATGATTTGTTGAGGACGGAAAGAACCACGGCAGTCACTCAGGTGGATGACGTTCCAACTCCCGCCATCTCACCCTACGCGATGCCCCCCACCATTGTCAAGTTCCTACCGATGGCATTGGCTGCCAACCCCATGGACGGCATACCAGGAGCAGAAGTTCTTACCCATGGAAGCACGGAGAAAGCGAACAGGTCAACCGCTCGGGGGACGAGAAAAGGCAGCTGCTTCCTCAGAAGACTCTTTTGAAAGGTTCCTGAGAAGATGCGCACGTTATGTTGTCGAAGATGAATGCAAGATGTTAGGCGCATACTAAGCAATCTTTTCCTTCGTTTGTTCTGGACATTAGGCGCAAATCGAGATCAAGCAACTAAGCAATCCCATTGAAGTGCAAGCCCCGGAACTCCAACCGCGGCGTGATGATCTTTAGAGAACGACTCTAAGTGGCTCACCATGGCTAATGGCACATTCTGCCGGGGTGATCCTGGTTTCGGCAATCGCCTATTTGTACGTGATGCGGACAAAACGTGGCAACAAATTTTATCTTTGCCACTGAAAACACTCTTTTCAATCTTCAAAAACGCGAAGAATTGGGACTTTGTTAGTCGAACCTTCAAGTAAAGCTGGCTGCAGAAAGGGCTGTAATGCTAGGACGCTGGTAGGGGTTAGTGACGAAGAACGAAACCAATTCTACGCCAAATTTCTTTGGAAAGTGCACATTCTGCTTGGGCGATCCCGGCTTTGGCAATCACCTACGGTACTCATACACGATGTGGACAAGACATTGAGGAAACAAATTCACAGTTTCTGCTGGAAAGTTTGTAATCATTTAAACATTCAATTATGATTTTGGCCAGGACTTTTTGATCTCGCCTCAGCCGCTGGAGATGTAACAATCTTTGCTCAGGATCTTGCATGTGATAAGCTTGATTTGTGATACATCCATTACATACTCGAGTATATCGACAGAGATATCCACTGTTCAGGGCGATTACCGCAAGTTCCGTCCGTCTTTGGCCATTTCCAAAAAGTTTTAACGTCACGTGTGAGCATTGCGCAGTACGAAAAGTACTATGAAACGATCATTGAAATGATTGACCCGAAATTTACAACATGCCTTTCCTTGTCGGAGACACGCACCCATTTTGTGGCATAATGGCCATGCGAACAGATCATTAGCGATGAACACAGTGTGCTATAAATATCGGTTGATCATCAGTTGGTCGGGGAAGGATGCTTTAGATACCGTACTCGAATACGTTGGGAAGCCAGCCCAACGGAAATGGAAAACCAGTGCTGCACAGCTGCACCGCCGCAATATGAATGCAAATATACACTTGCGAAAACTGATTACGCTCAAGGTTAATCCGGCGAAGCAATACAACCACACCTTGGTATTTATTTGCGGGGCTGGTGAGGCGCCACGGATGGCATTTCCCGCAACAGATAAAAATCAGTAGGACCTGTAATGAGCATTTCCCAACTTTTTTTCCCATTGACGGAAAAAAAGTCAACCGACAATACGTCGTCGTCGAACGGGCGAGTTTTTCTGCTCCCATACATAATTTGGGTGGATATCTGATACATCTCCCCCGCTTTTTTTGTATCGCACCGATTCTCGTAAACAAAATCTCTACTTGGTTTCGGGGGCCCTGGAGATTCGTAACAACCTGGTGTATTATTGCGGACCCGATATATTTCCAGCAACAGCACGAGGGCAAGAAAAACCTGCGCGGTACCGAAGTATCGATAGCCGCATTTCCTCGGGAAACTTTTGCTGAAACAGAAAGAAATACTTTTATCAAACATTTTACATTGTCATTTTCAGCCGAAACCGCCGCCCGTCTCTCGCGTTTATTCAATTGACCCGGAAAACAAAACGAAAACGGCGAGCAACAGAGGACGACTTTAACTACCAGGCATCGGCATAGCTAGCATTTTTGTTGCAGCATTATTCAATTTGGTGAAGGCATTGGTTGGCATCAATCAACGCGCGGGATGAATTCAGGAGACACATCATCAGCGCCGGATAGCCAGGTTGTCGAGGCCGGCCAACCACCAGCGCAGAGACCAGCAGCTTTAGTCAACCCCAGCAACGACGACAGCAGTAGTCATCCACCACCCCCACCACCACCACCACAAAATGAGACGTTGAACGCCGCCGAACAAAGCAATGGAGATGCTGCCGCCGCCAACAGCGACCACCCAATGGACGCTCGTCAACCAGCACTAGACTCTGTCCTAGCACCGCCATCAAGTACCAACGAACAGCCTTCTCCTAAACCATCCGACACCCATTCACCCGTCGATACTAACAGCAGCTCAAAAGACATGCACTCGCCGGTAGAGCAGCGGCCCAGGGTCGAGGGAGACTCATCTGGTAAGAGATTTTACATTAGAATCACGAGTATGTACAAGAAACTGATTTCGTACATGCAGAAGCACCATATAACTTGCAACCGGTTGATGTCAATCGAGACAACTTTGTGGCCTTGTATGAAAAGTTCCTGCGCATGTATCATTTTGGAAGTACGGCCGCTCATCACTGCAAACTATCCGAACATTTCTCGAAATTTGATTCGCCTCCCAAAAATCAGAAGCGGACCTTTGATACCTACGACTTTTTCGAAGTCGTCAAAGACATTGGTGGGATCAGTAAGGTATGTTCAAAATGCGTTTGTTTTTACTTTGTGCCATCATCACTGACGATGGTCATGATTGTTAGATCAAGTCATGGTCAGAAGTTGCTCGACGGCTAGGCTTTGATCCGCGCGGAACCAACATTGCAGCTCGTGTCAAGGACTGGATGGTCTATCACCATATTGGCGCATTCTTTGACTATCTTCTCGGCCTACCAAATGAATTCTATCTGCAAGCTGATGGGACTCCCCAAAAATATCCTCAGTCTGCACCATCGGGCGAAGGTGGCTCCGTCAAACGTTCAGGTTCTGAAGACACGGGCGGAGGGGATCAAGATGAGCAACCACGTCCCCGCAAAAAGTATCGAAAGAGCAGTGGGGGGGATGCAAATATGACGCATGCGGCCCAGTTGCAACATTCGATGCGTCAACAATTTCAACAACAGCCACCACAACAGCTACAGCATCCTAGCCCAGGAGGACAAGATGGGAACAGTCAGACTTGGCGTTTTGTCGACTCTATACAAAGTAAGATGAGCGGTTACCGCCCGCCATCAGAAAAGGGAGCCCGACACAGTCGACACTATAAACGAACGGGGTCAGACCGTCATCCCAGCTCCCGCCCATCGTCCGGCGGCGGCAGCTCCGCGTCCCGGTCTCGGTCTCGATCTCCGGGTGGTGGACTAGAAACTGAATCAGATGAAGAAAAGAGTCGTCGTCGCAGCGCTGGCAGCGTAGGTACCCTTCCCGGCTACGGCACGACACCTTCCTCGGCGCGGTCTCTCTCGCGACGTAATGAGGGGTACCCACCCTACACTGATCCTCAGTACCGGGGTCTGCACCACACACCCCAACAACAACACCACCACGGGCGTCGCGACTATGGCTATCCTGAATACCACCCCTCTCCCTCTGGTTTCGCCCACCCTTACGCCAGCACGCCCCCTTCTTCCGGCTATCCTTACCAACCACACCTCCACTACCCCTCTATGCCACCCCATCACAGCTCGGCCCCTCCACCACCACCATCGGGGTATGCCACCCCTGACGCCCCCGAATCAGACCGGTACTCGAATGCCGGCGGAACCCCTCGAATGCGACCCATTGGAACCCCACCTCCTGCTGTAGGAGACGCGTCATCAGAGATGACGAACAGCGAGAAACCTCACGGCACAGACCCTACCCATCCTACCTCTCCCACCCCCCTCACCGCGCCCACCACCAACACAAACTCCCCCAACCAAACCCCTACCGCCCCTCCACCATCCAGTGCTCAACCCCCAACACCCGACCAACTCCACCACCGTCTCTCCAAACTTTCCCACCGCAACGCCTGGCTCGAAGACCGCAACCACTACCTCACATCCCGCTGCACCGAACTCGGCGAGCTTCTTCGGGCTCTCAACGAAACCGTTAGTCTGATGCGCAAAGATGTGAACGAGAACCGCTCGCAAATGGATAAAGTCGCCCGGATCAAGGATATGATGAGAGGCTTGGTGGAGGAGTTGCCGCCTAATACTCCCCGGTTGCAACCCCCGCCGCCATTACCGAACGCATCGTCTTCTTCCACACCCGGTCCCGCTGGACGCTAACCTTACCCACATCCTTTCTCTTTCTTCGTGTATAGACTCCGCACCTCGCACCCCATCCCTTTGCACAGTTTTATTATATTTGTCTCGTTTTTCCCACAGTTTTTGCACCCTTTAATATCTGTAGTTATTCAGTTCCCGTTTAATATTTGTAGAGTTTCTAAAGAACAAGTCCTGGTTGTCATCTTCTTTTTCGTGCATGTTTGCAATGGAATTTGGCGGGTAGGAGCTCCCCCAGACGAAATCGGTACAGAGGCGAAAGACGGCGCATGCAAAACTTTTCCCATAGGATGTCCGCAAAAGTGGGGTGGAATAGAGTTCCTTTCGCTTTGTTCAACACTCGCAGACACTCGCAGGACGAGCCCTTTGCGAGGCAGGTCGTGCAAAACGTTTCCGACGGGGGACGAATGGCCTGGAGCCTGTCAACTGAGACATGTCGACAACATTTTTATTTTCGCAGAGTGGATGCTCATTGTCGCAGCCCAGAAGATACTGTGCTGTTACCATGGTAACTCTCAAATGAGAACGCATTCCCACGCATCGCTCTGCAAGAATCAGAATGCTGTCAGACATCTGACTACTCGATTGCAGCCATGGACGCAGTTGAAGAGATTAAACGCCTCAAAGAGAGATAGCAAAGCGAAGCGCAGAAAGAACCCGTGCCTTTGAGTATCTGGGTTATCCAGGAAACAGCGAAAAGCTTGTTGCTGGCTGCATTGTATGAAAACAGGCGGCATTCTGAGAAGCTGCAGCTGACGGCAGGTTATCTGCGAAAAACGTACACTGGTGACGAAAAGTATAGCTCGCAAGCAAAATGGGAGTCATTGACATACAGTAAGTGAATCGGAGACATTACTAGCGTCGGTTATTTGTTACTTACTTTCCCTCTTGCTAGTCGATATTTCCGACCTTACTGTGCGCAAAAGGCACAGCGGACGGTACATTTTGTGTCGGATTGCTACACCTCCAGTCAGAACGGTGGGCATTACCATGGCCATTGTATCCCCATCAGGATGTGCAACACAGCTGTCTCTCTATCATTTTCCGATCCTCCCCATGTCCTTATGGCCACCGGCTCAAAGTGATGTCGACGCGGCGTTTCCGCTTCACCAAGTGCTTGCCATCAAGGAACCATATTTGAAGATGGCAAATACCGGTGATACACCCCTGGTGAGGGTAGACTCGCCGTCAGATCTGATGTTTGTTCCCCGAGGTCACGCCATGCTTGAGGGCGTATCTTGGAAAGCTTTGTACCCGCAAAACGACCCTTGGGTTCCTCCACTCCCGAAAGTGAGGTCGGTTGAGGAATGGAAATTGGCAGGAAACAAAGTGAGCCTTCGTGGGACTTTTTCAACCCTAACAAGGTATTGATAATGATCACTCTACTAGTTTTTCACCACGAAACGCTACTTCCTGGCCCTGAAAGAGTACACGGGAGGTATTGAAGAACATGAATCCGGCCCCGCAGTTGCTGTACTTTTCTTGAACAGAGCCGCTGCGCTGCTGCTTTTGGAACGATATAACGCCGTACTCGCGGACATTGAAAAATGCATGGAATTTTTATCCGACGACTCAGACAATTTGTTGGAAAAGGCATATATGAGAAAATGCAAAGCACTGTACGAGCTCCGCCGTTGGTCGGATGCATTACAATGTTATCGAGAAATGCTGGACAAGTTCCCCCGCGCAGACATGGCAAAGAATGGAATTGAACGAGTGCAAAAACGGCTCCTTGAAGAGACACATGGCTCGTACGATCTCGTCAAGATTTACAACGAGAATCAAAGACCTCGACCATGCATAGACGCGGCGGACTTCATCGGCCCCGTGGAGGTCAAAAATATTGAGAAAAAGGGTTTGGGCGTGGTCGTCACAAAGGACGTGCATGCCGGAGAGCTTCTGATGGCCACCAAAGCGTTTATCTACATTACTCCATCAACATCGGACGAACAGATATTCTCCTTAAACTTCCTCACTAATAGTTTGGACAGAACAACAGATGTAAATGCAGTAACGGAGACCGTTTACAAACTCGACGATCGACCAGAAGCGGCGCAAAGTGTATACAGCCTCTTCGCTGGATCCGCTGAACCGAGGTCATTATACGACCTGCGTGAAGTGGTTCCAAATACGGCTCATGACTCCGTGACTCTCGATGTTGCGAAAATCGAGCGGGTGCTGTCTTATAACGCCTTTGGTCCGGGACAAGTATCTGCAGCAACGTTTCAGACCGAACCCGATGATCCTAATGAGGAAAAACCGACGGCACTGTTTCGTCAGTCATCGTTGATCAACCATTCCTGCCTTTACAATTCGACCTGGGTAAGACATTTGCTGATTATGAGCAATTTTGGCAGTCAGCCTTACTCCCCTTTTATAGAGACCTGCTTTGGCGATTTCCAGTTTGTCAGAGCCTTGATACCGATGAAGAAAGGGGAAGAGGTTCTTGTCTCTTATACCGTTGATGGCGACTTTGCCAGCAGGAGGAAGGCTTTGTCTGGCAAACACGTCAAAGACTGCCGCTGCCCTCTCTGCGAAGCCGAGCTTTCTGACGGAAACGAACGCCTTGCGACACGCAGCCGTCTCGTTGCAACAGATTTGGCGATGGTGTCTTATGCTTCTCCAGAGAAAGATGTGCGGAAAGCCATAGCAGAGAGGGAAAAAAATTTGCGTGACATTCAGGAAACTTACGGATCAGACCGCCAACTACGTCCCGAGCTATTTTCGGCACACAACCGCCTCGCTTTTGCTTATGGGGTTTTGGCAGTTGTGAGTCGCGACCCGGGCTTGTACAAAAAGGTTCTGTCAACCTTGTTGGAAGCGCTACGTTGCCTTGATGTAGTGATTGAAGAGTCGAGCGGAGCGCCAAAGAACCGTAAGGCAGGAACAAAACTACCCATTGTGGGTGCCCCACGTCAGCACTCGAAAGGAGCAGTCTCTACTGCGTTGCAAGTGGCCGCTTGTTATACATGCCTGGGGCAAAAGAAACTGGCGAAAGGATGGGTGCAAGCAGCGATGTGGATGGAGGAGGTAACCGTAGGTCCCGGAGCGGGGCTGTTCAAGCTGCGTTACGAACAAATGCTTGCAAGTCTTGATCTTACGCAATTTGTGAAATGATTTTACAACGAGTAATACAATACGTCAGACAATCGATTCACCTGATTGTGCTTGAGGTTTGCTTTGTGTCTGCGACCGGGTGGTTGAGGCTTGGTGTGGATGTTCCCCTCCTCATCCCCAAAGTTCAAACTATGAAGAAAAACCAGTTATGTATTGCTGTCTTCATTGATCGTTTGCAACTAATAAAATGCTTTGATTTCTGTTCATCTCTGGTAGCCATTTGCCGTTTCGCGTTGGCTTATTGCGTTTGCTCGAGAGAAAATTTTCCCACGAATTTGGAGGTCTTGCGTAAATAGTTCTTCCATTCCAGTATCGTGCAGAACATCGCCAAAGTTCACCACATCGCTCACAATTACATCGACAGATATCTTCATCGATGATCCAGACCGTCAACGCCAATTTGATTGTATGACCGTTCCAAGCTTCTTTAGTAGAATCTTTGCACAATAGTCTGTGGCCAATCGCTTCAGCTTCCTCACACCTGATGTTTTTCACATCAATTATATCGGCGCCTCGACCAAACGGCCGACGCGATGCCGATTCTCTCACATCAAGTGAATGAATAGCATATGAAGATCCTTGCAAAGATCCCAAGACAGCAACTCGTCTACAGCATGTTTTTCGTATCATATTCTATGGGTGGACATTAATTTCTCATAAACCCTCGTAAGAGAGCCTCCGAAGTAGCAAATATAATGTTGATAATAATCATGTACGAAAAACAGTTGGAACGAGTCTTTTTGTTCTTGTTGTCAGACACAAAAGGGTTGTTTATTCCGGTTGGAAGGGAATCAAGAAGCCTTTTAATGGGTGACAAGAGTTGCTTGAAGTTGGGAAGATGGGGAGAGAAGAATGAGGCAGATTTTTGGGTTTTTATAGGACTGGCCCAAAAAAAATCTGCACGTGTGTGGCGCTGGGTGCTATGGCTCCAATTTCAGGCTCCGACTGTCTGGCATTGCTCGATACTTTTCTCACATCTTGAGGACCTGCATGAGGACAATGTTGGAAATTCATGATTGCAGCAATACCGAATCGCGGTATTGCCTCAACATGTACTTGACTATTATCATGTATAGTATCAATGTTGAGCCGATATTGTGACAGTATTGATTACAATCTTGCAAGCATGTACTTTTTCAACACAACTTCAATCTTGCCTCAACATTGGAACAACGCAATACCAATACTTTTTCCAAAAGCGTATTTGAGAGGCGCAAATGCAATGACCACAGACTTTTTCTTCTGCTGCAGTTTGATGGTTGTCCATTCACCGGCAAAGTAATCTCATCCCTGTGTTCTTCTCCTTCGACAGGGTGCACCACCGCTATGCCTCGAAGGATGGAAGGACTGTATCAACTGACCGACGATGATTACCGACGAATGCGCCAAATGGAGGAGAGTATTCAACGCGAAATCGATGCCAAGAAGAGGCTCGATGCAGAAGTCAATGGACAGTTTAGCCAAATAGCTGGGGATTCACCTTCGGTATTTTGCAAAGCTTGCGCAAAAAAAATCAAAGACAAACTTTCGGGAAAGAAGAAGCATTTGCAAACTCGTGGCCATTCCATGCAATGCCTTGCAAACCAAGAATTTCCGGTAGCGGCTTGGAGGGCATCGTTGTCTAATGGCACCCCCACTACCCAAGACTTGTCAGCAAAAATGGACGTGAATTCCGAGGAGCTCCACGCCGACAAACTCAAGCCCTACGTTCACCCTATTATATGATTATCTCCGAGAGGAGGCAGAGAAGGCCCGGTTCTGCCCTGCAGTCAACCCACGTTCAACCTTCTTTACCGGGGGACTCTGATAGGACAACATGCACCCAGCCAGAACCTGTATTCCATTTTTGCGATCAAGGGGATACTGTTGCCGAAAAGGACTGAGCAGTCAACGTTCCACCACTTGCGCAAATCTAACGATGGGGACTTGTTTGGGCCCGGGGCAACGTATGTAGGATGCTTGTCATGTAAAATAGTGGAAAGAGCAATCACAAAGTAAGATTCATACGTTAAATCATGTTGGGATCGTGACAATCATCGATCTGGTATACTAATGGGTTGTAACTGTACAAAAATGTCTCTTGCAGTAAAGCGACGACGAGGGTAGTGGAGTATATAGTCAACTATAATACGAAGTAAAGTCTAAGTCTAGTGTAAGATATATCTGAGGTTCTATAAAAGTTCGGCAAGGATCTGTGAACGCGACCAGCACTGACAGAACACTTGCATGAGATTAATCTAGCGACGGATGGAGCGGGCACGCAGGGATGCGGGGGTGGCGACAATGGGGAAGGGACGGCTGGTCTTGGTTGGGCGGGGTTTGCGGGTAGGCTTTGGGGTACGGGTAGGCTTGGGGTTGCGGGTCTTGGTCTTGGGAAGGGATTGAGTGCTGCCGCCGGTGGGCTCACCAGAGTTTTGCTTGCCGAGGACAATGTCGAGATATTTTGCGAGACGGTAACCACCCTTGGCGAGTTGCTTGCGGGCAATCATGTAGGTCTGTTGGTAGTATTCCTTGGCAAGGTCGTTCTTGGTGCTCTTTCCGTCACCAGAGAGAAGTTTCTTGTCCCAGATGACTCCGCAGTTGAGGTTGTTGGTGTCG
Organism: Phlyctochytrium arcticum; assembly: GCA_025602905.1. Classification (NCBI taxonomy): domain Eukaryota; kingdom Fungi; phylum Chytridiomycota; class Chytridiomycetes; order Chytridiales; family Chytridiaceae; genus Phlyctochytrium; species Phlyctochytrium arcticum. The sequence continues at coordinate 45,276 of JAHLKI010000021.1, read as the reverse complement.
ACGGCCCACTCGAGAGCGCAGGCGTCAGAGTCCTTCTTGGGGTCACTCTGGGTGTTGCACGCAGTCCAGCTCTCCTTGTCCTGGGCAAACTCGCCGTTGTCAGTGGCATCCTTGATCCACTTTTCGTAGGATTTCCAGTCACCACCAAAGTTCTCGTTGACATCCTTTTCGATAATGTTGAGATCCCAGATGATGTGGAGTTGGTAGTCCTTGGAGTTGCCTTGGTATTCGTACTGGCTCTGGCCTTCCCAGATGGCCTTGAACTCATTGCCTCCTCGGAGCTTGCCACAGGCGTGCAGCGGCTGGGCCAAATCTCCGATAAAGTGGGTGAGGAACATGAGACCCTCGGACTTGTCCTTCTGGGGGAATTGTGGGCCAGAGACGACTTGGGTGTAGTTGGCAATAGCAGTGACAACATTGCGGCCCTTGTCTTGGTCGCTGACGACTTGGACAGAGCACTTGACGGGCTCCGAGTTGGATGTGTCAAGAGGGAGGTTGTCGTCAGTGTCAATGTAGTGAAGAGATGAACTCCAGCCGTCTATAAATATAAACAAAGTAAGAATCTACCGATCGCGGAGGGTAGAGCTGGCTATTAGCGGGGTACTTACATTTTCGTTTGATGGTGTCGGCCCAAGTAGAGACTTCACGAAGCGACTTTCCGGGGATCAATTGGTCAACGGCAGCCTGAGTGTTGGAGGTGATCCATTGGTCGGCGAGACCACCGATGAGTTCGTGGCCTTCGTTAGTCCAAGCAACGACATCCTGAGCAGCGAGGGCGACCAGCGCCGTGACGGCAGCAGCTTTGACAAACATGATGCAGAGAAATACGAAAAGAGTCGGTCAACGACTGATGAAGAGGTATGGAGTATATATGAGGGATATAGAAGATGATCCAAGATCCTGGAGGGCAAGATCAAAGGATGGTCGAGCTGGAGTGAAGCGAGGCTGCTGCTGCTTGCAAGTCTGCCCGTCGGGGGGAAATTTTAGGCCCCAGCTTTTATGGCAAAACTTTTAGTGGGCCAAGGTTCGGCGAAGCAACATGGAATCTGCTGGTCCGCCGGGTATCGCCGGCATGGGGTAACTCAGTACGAGATACGTCGCCGTCTCTCTCGCGGTTGTGACGTTCCTTTGTCGCGGTCGCGTCCTGCAAAAATCTACGCGAGAAGGCCATCCAGCTGTCCCCGCTGATCGTTTGGACCCGCGCGGTCTGTACTCGTAGAACGGTGAGTTGCCAGCCAGCCAGCAGCGATGATCACAGATCCGGGCGACCATCCATCGCACGGTGCCCAACCGCATCCATACGGCCGTCCTCCTACATGCACACCATACGCACGATGTCTGAGTAAAACATTCCTTTAGCACACATGGCGGGACAACGTGCACACATCTGGAGTCTCAGGGACATTCTATTGTTCGAATATCGAAAGCAGGACATTCATTCGTTCGAACAAGCTATATCTAAAACTACAACAACGTGCCGGGCCTCGGATCGCAAAAGCAACCTCTGCGCATTGATTGAGCGTACCTTGGTGCGCCAGTGGAAATCGTTCAACTGAATTCAAAAAACTTTTTGGATATTTACCGTTCCAGCGATTCCAAAGAAATAGTTGACAGGCCAGCTTATGGATGAGCCACGCAAAAATTCCGCGCTTGTCATGCGGAAGGATTGCTAGATATCCACGTAATGCTGTATTCTTACCTCGGAATCCTCGGATGCGCCAGCGTCTGCTGATGCCGGAATTTAATTCATTTTACGTTATGAAAAGTGGCCGTACACACTCGAGTACGGGTACATGATTGCCAAAAAAAAATGTTGGATTGGGATGTCACAGATTGGTACGGGTAGCGTATCAGTAAAGAAGAAACCAGGATACGTTCCCGAGTGCCGTGGGGTAACAATATACTCGAGTACGATTTGGCCATGCATGAATGATGAGACTCGTACTTGATTGATGCTTGCGCGGGCATCCCTTGCCTCGACGATGAATATCAGGATGCGTTGAAGGGACAGCTACCGTACTGTAAGATGTATTCGGCACGTTGCCTAGTTCGGACAAGCAAGTTGATCCAACTTTTTTATTCAAGTCAACAAGTCAATCAGATTGCACTCTGGCTCAAAACGTGCGCGACTGTGGTATGCAATGATTCGCCAGCCAACGTGCGCAAGGGCAGGCGCAAGGGGCAGATCTAAGGGCAGATGTGCATGCGACATCCTGTATTTGTATTAGGCAGAGGCGCAATGGCAGGACCTCCCAAAGGTACTCAGTCTATCATGCATTCGGAGGTGCATCTCGGGTTTCCGCCAGCTTTACCAGTCGGACTCAGAGTCGGACTGTACTTGTTGTACTTGTTGAGGGCCCGGTCGGCCAAAGATCTCCCAGATCTTGCGACCAGTTCACTATTTCATGATGATGAACCCCATAGTGACACTGCCCGAGATTCTGGCAACATTGGGACAACCATTCGCGCAAGGCCCGACTCGTTGAGTTTGTTTTGGTGTCAACAAAAAAATAGTTGGGAAAGCAACTTTTTTGGTAAAAAAAAATTACGTTTGGGCTACTTTTTTGAGAACACCGATGATTCTTCTACCCAGAGTCAAGGAAAAAACGTAACTTTATGCTGGAAGGCATCAGGTGACTTTATCCCATCTGTCTGAAACTCAACTCATCAATTAATTTTGTGATCGAACCAAAAGCTACATGTATAACTTATCAGAGATGATTTGCTTGGGGCGACAATGAAGGAAGGGGCGGAAATTATCGGATGCATTCAACAATCTGGACTTTGGACGGACTTTTCCCGTAAATTTACATACTGATCTTCCCCATGCTTGACTTTGTACACCCTATCTTTACGAATGGGATTATGTGATTGTCACTCATGCTCTTCCATCAAGTCTCAGCAAAAAGTAGCAATAATTGGATTTCACCAACTATAATGACACAGAACCCGACCTCGCTAAGTACATGACCTATTCCAACCCGCCAACTAGAAGCAGCCCAATTTTTACAAGATGCAGCATCTTCCTCTTCGTAAATCGTCCGCATCGTATTCTTCCGGCTCATCATCCATATGCCCACCTCGATCCAGAAACTCTTGTCGCTCAATAGCTTGTTGCACGTCCCGCGGAATATCCGGAATCCACCATGCTACTAGTCCTTTAATCCCAAAGACAATGTGCTAATCAACATTTTGTAAATGATGAGACGTTTATTCTGGTCGGGTACGATGTGAGAATTTGACTTACCTCGAATAAGAGAATGAATGCCAGACGGATGGCCCATGGATTGCCATTTTCGGTGCCAAGAAGGTATAAGTAATTTCTCTACAGCGCGGAATACGATTAGCTCGGGGTCTGGCTTGATTGTCTTTCATGATTTATGCCAAACCTCAAAGTAGGGCGATGCGAACGCAATTGTCAAGGCGTTGACCAGAACAGCAAGGTATGACACGGATTCCAACCACCGCTGCCACATTCCTGAATGTTGAATGTTTAGGCTGAGAAACAGACGTTTTGGGAGTCAAAAAAATGAAACAAACCTATATCTGCAGCCTGAAATGCATACGGTCGTCTTGATTTTGTTAAAAGGTTATACGCATCTGTTTTCGCCTGATGTAAGTGGCCTATTTGATCATTCAACTCAACCAGAACCAGAACCAAAACTTACCAATTCGCATCCGTAGAGCGTTATGTACAATACTGAATAATGGAGCGAGAGGGAAGGCAACAGCAAATAGGACAATGAAGCCAAATTGCACGACCGTCCCGGAATAACCGCCTGGATAAATTGATATGTCAGAGACGATTGTATTCCTGCACATTCTTTCCTCCAAGCAAAAAAAACCATACCGGAAAATCCCTCCTCGGTATTAAAAGGCACCAAGCGACCATCTTCTTCAAACCTCCTGATCTTGACTGGAGCGACAGCAGCTTTGTTCTCAATGTCGCTCAAGTCGGGATTCGATTCATGTCGACGTTTGCGCGCTTTAGCTCGTCGCTCTTTCCAAAATCTTTATCAAGCAAGAAAACTCTTAGATCAAAATGTATCCATTCTGAACGACATCGCGAGTTTACTCACGGTAGGAAAAAGTTGCGAAAGTGTTCAAGAAACCCTTGTCCCATAAATACGACCGCCATTTGAATGGTCAAGTCGAGCATACAGTTATCGTAAAGACACCGATCCTGCCATTCTAACCGTCCCATGATTTTGATTTGACCCCGCTATATCAAGGGCAAAATTAGACTTCCATTTCAGCCATCGCGAAATGAAAACGGAATTCCTCACCCCAATCCAAACTTTGAGCACAGCAATGTAGAATAAGGATCCAAAGGTATTCAAAAAGGCAAATATCATGTTTTTGTAGGTCAAGGCGTCCTGATATCTTGTCTCGGTTTTGTGGTTCTCCATGTCCGTCAGTACCCTGAAAAACGAACACACGTCGCCACATTAAATCCTTGCAAATGACGATACAAGAATGAATAGAAAGAAACTTACTTGGCGAGTTTGACCAAGCATGGCCTCAGCATCAGAGTCGTGGCCAGCGAGACCGAAGCAGAAATGAGACCGGCATAGGTACTGTAGGCTGGAAGATAGGTATCAAAATACCAGCGGGAATACACAGCAATAACGATAAAGGCTGCTATAGAGGCTATGACTCCCAAAATCTACAAAATGACTGAGTCAACGTTCGGCTGATCTGCAATGATGTAACGTACCGCGATGATCAGTACGATGCTGGTAACTGCTCGGATTCGGCGCCTATTGCTACGAGGAAAGTAGGGCTCGGGACGCAATGTGATGTGGTTTGGCCGCATAACGGTGCCGTACCTAGTAACATTCTCCATCAAAAACTGCCTGGTCACTTGGAATGTAAAAGTTACCATTGAGGGCGCGTCCGTTCCTCTTTTTCGAAAGCGAGCGTCTCCCACCACCATGCCAAACGTATATTTCGGCGCTTCCAAAACTCCAGGTATAATGTCGCTAAAATATCCGAGAAAACAAAGAATAAGCTTTCGAAGATCTGAGACTGTTTGCAGGATAAATTCGCTCTTACCCTATAAAAGAAATAAATTTAAATTAGTGAATGTTCAGAAAAAGGCACATGTAGACTTGTCGCATTTACGTACCCAAACACTGAGAAAGAACGCGAAGGGCATAGTCAACCGGTTGTCGAAAATGGTCGACAACGCGCTGCGCACTTTTGTCTCGCTGAAGGGCGAAGTGTACGTTATGGCTCCTTCCTGAACAGCCATGACCACGCCATACGAGAAGACTCCAACTCCCACCACTGCCGCAATACCCAACCAACGTCCAAAATGACCTGTGCATTTAAACACCCCATGAGCGACATTTGTGATGCATTTAGTGCGAAGGGTACTTACGCAAGAATGCAAAATACAGAGCGATCCTCTCGCCGTAGTAGTCACGCAGATTATCGAGGGGAACATGGTATATAGATATCCGCCATTTATCGTACAGCCGGGATCGAAGATTAGGTTGGGCGCCAGTGCCTTGTAATTTGGCGGGGCCGTCATGGAGAGGAAACACACTCTGCGCAGAAGGGTTTAAATGATGAGTTTTTTTCGTTTCGGTGGCTACGTACTGAGAATACTCCTTCATCAAGCAACCCGTAAAAGTCTGTGTGGTGACAAAGTCTGAGACATGCCGTTCGAGGATGTAACGAGCAAGCAACGTGTTGCTCACCTTTTGAGCGCTCCTTTCCCTGTGCGCTGCACCGACATCTTACAATAATGTTGTAGGTCTGCCAAAGAACCAAGATCAGTTTACCAACCGTGTTTTCATGCCATGAAGAGCAAACACAAAACCCACCAGCAGATTCCGTTGCGCAGCAGTAAAGAACCCCAGATGCACATCCCGTGGGGCAAATACATCCGGATTGCCGCCCAAGAACGCGCTCATCTTTGACTTTTTAAACGTCAACGATTGCCGTTTCTTTGAGTCTGTCCGCATATAATCAATCATTCCCTTCCACATTTCATCCGGATTGGCGTATTTGGCTCCCCCCGTTCCCGCCGCAGCCGCTCCCTCCTGCGCCGCAAATTTGGCACTGGTAGCCGACGACTGGATCGGGATTTTGAGTTTCATCCGTTCGGCTTCGTAGCAGAGTCGGTCAAAAGGGACCATGAGTTTGATGAGGGTGGCTGTTGCGTCATAGGCACTGGTTTCTCGCTCGAGAATGAGACCTTCGGAAAGGAGGGCGTGCTCGAATGCTATTCGGAGCTTGTTGATTCGTGGATTGGTGTTTTTAGAGACCATGATGGTGTCCCATTGGGTATCAGCATCGACGTAGACTACTTTAGCAATAGCGTCGCCTCCATACGGACCTGCACGTAAAACAGCTTGTTAGTTTACTTTTGTTATGGATTTTCAAAGGAAAGACGCTTCTACTGACACAAAGCGTCCAAGGCAGTGGACATCGAATGTCCACTATTCCGCATATTAAATGCTTCCTCAAGCATATTGGTATCCTGAAAATATATGATGAGTCTCTCTGTCCAATCTTCAGAGCCGCCTACCACAACACACCTTCTCGTATAGAGTGAGGATCTCCCGTTTACCATCCACACGCATCTGAATGGGTGCCACGGTCCCAACTCCAACCCCACCCTCCATCGTAATTCCCAGCCCACCTCCTGCTGCCATACTGAAGGATGGCGACGCGCTCAATGACTGCCGCCGGGCCCAAGGCGGCGGGCCCGTCGATGACTGGCCTTGACTGGAAACGGATGTTCGCGCCGATGCCCGCACATTATTACGAGGCCGATAACTGCTTGCCATTTCGGTTCCCCTCTGTCCAAAAAAAAGGAGATGTTGCAGTTGCAGACACTTTTTTATGCAAATATTCTAAAACACTGCGGGGACTTTTGGGTCGCCAAGCATGCATGGGACCTTCTATATTTCCGAATTAACCTTAACTTATCTGCCTCCGTTCGGGTCATTAAAAACAATGCTTCTCTTTGGATGCGGAGGCTCTGCTATCCACCAATATTTACGGGTCAATGTTTTGACAAAATCTTGGCCTGGGTCTTGGCGTAGCAACTCCCACAGAGTGGTGGGTCCGCTGGGTCGAAAGAAGACAGATTGACAGCGTCCCTATTAACCCAACCGTGATCTTTGGAAAAACAATGCCAGATAATGCTAAAGATTAATTTCAAGGAGGCCTTTTGCCTTCCAATAAATTTGTATCTCAACCAGAATGAGGGTGAAGGGTGTGGAGGACAAGATCACTGAATAGGAAGCCGCGACACTGTTCAGACATGGATTGGCCGTTTGAATCTATCTGCGTTCTTTTTCAGAAGGTAAACCCCCAGAAATCTATTATATTGAAGTTTTCTGGCTTATCCTCGTGATTTGTTCTGCTTACCGATATGCATTTGACCCGTTAGAAGAGCCCTGGCAGGCATAGGATGCCGCTGTCGATATGTGCTGCCCCGGACCTCATGCATCAAGGGTGTAGCAGACATAGATACCTTGAAACTAAGATATTCCATTCGTTCTGGATGCATGCTGGCCCCTATATCCTAATTTCGAAATGCGGGTGTAAGTCAGAACGCGTGGGAACCTACGGAACGCCACAGTTCCAAATCGAGGCAAATATCATGTCACAGTCTGAGCAGCAGTCTGACTTTGTCATGCGGACTTGATATAAGACTTTTTCCGGTAGCTGTGTGCACCTGCTTCCCAGATTTTTGCCTTTTCGATCCAAACGAGGTGACCTCTCTGGTTTTATTCTTATCTGGTCCGCGGCGTACCCTGACTTTCCAGTTCAGTTGGTAAAACTTGCAACCAGTGCGGCGAATGATGTTAGTTACGATGGCTTTTTTAGGCCTGGAAGCAGTGCCAAGTGACTACCAAAGGCAGGGTTAAGAGCCGCCAATATGTTGACACTGAGTCGCTCGTTTGACACTTTGATGAAGAGCTGCCGCTCGTCTTGGATGCGGCGACCGCCATGGCCACTGGCAATGTTGCTCTATACAAAGAAGTATGATATTGCAGCGACTGTTACCACTCTTTATCAAATACTGAAAGAAAAATTATGTGACAATTGTGGTTCACATACTTCTAGTCAAGACATTGAATCACGGGGAGATCCCGAATTGAAGAGGGCGTGCCAAAGCAAACTTCCTTTGGGGAGTTCGGGAAATCTGCAAGTATTTCAACCCCTACTTCGGGCGTCCATCCGGCCACACAACTCTGAGTCCGCCGCAACCTTAAAAACACTTTTGTTCTCTGCGAACAAAAACCTGAGCGCAGGTGAAAAGGCAAACATGAAAAAACGGGTCCCTGGTGATCGTCTTCAAGGCAAATTCGGCATACATTCTACCCTGCGAATCCTAACGCCCCAAGATCACTTTGACAGCTTCCTTACGCAAAATGTTTCAAAAACTCACTGTCAATTCATCTATATCCACGGCGAAATGATCTTCCCTCACTCGGGAACAAAGAGGTAAGTCCGCGGATACCAAGTTCGGTATTGGTTTCAACGATTCACCAAACGAAATATGCCCCAAATGGTTCTGCGACGTTTCGGACTTTGACTTGAGAACTGCTATCCAACATTTTTGCCTCTCGACCCAACCGGAACATTGCAAGGAACACCGGGACCTATCAAGCAATCTAACGTGTATATAGCGTATGTAGACAGCATACTCCCTGTTTCCCCGCAACCTAAAGTAGAGCTTGTACCTGTATATTGTACATGTACAATACGCCGAGGTGCAAACCACTGAGAATATCATTTGCAAAATATATCTGTCGCTGGAGGGCAAATTTCTTTACCAAAAAGATCTACAATCCAGCGGTGGCCTCCTAGTACCAGAATGCTCTGTCCTGGACATTGGCATCGGTATTCACCTTTAACGATATATCATCCATCAAGAATTTGGTGTGCTGTCATGTTATTGAGTTGACCCTAGACCGAAATAGCATTCAACCAACGACAATGAACCCATCAAATAACTTGTGCATTAATGAGGCATACTTTACTTTCAGCCATTTTACCCGACAAAAACTTTCTTAACAGCCGTATACACACGCTGGGTGTGTCTCCTCCTCGTCATCCAAAATTGCCACCGAATACCATACTTTTTGTATTTTGGCGAGGCCACAGCTGCCTGCTATACGGCATACAAACAGCAACAAATAAAGAAGGATATACAGTCATGCTCAAATACTTTCCACTGAGATTCTTACTTTTGTTCTTGCACCTTGTTCCAATTCCCACGCTATTCCTAAAATATCCGCAGCTGCGCAGCACTCTACACGTGATGAGATTCCAGACGCGTCATCCAGCAAAATGGGACAACTAAACTTCAAGAGATTTGAACCGAATCTTGGACTAACGCAACTGACACCTGAGGATTTTGAGTATTGATTGTATTCGTTCACGGCAAAAGATTTGGACTAGTAGTGGTGAGTGGTTTTGGACAGTTGTCTGTCGAGCTGAGAGTGGAATGATCTGGGCAAGATTGCTAAAGTTTGGACCAAATCACAGGATTGCAAGTATCGACGTTGGATTAAAAGAGAGAGAGAAGAGGAGGGGTTTGATTCATCATGGTCAACCTAAACTTTCTGGACACACTGTCCCCAACCCTGTCTTCAAACTCTGCACTGGGTTTCGACGATGCTCATACCATGGACGCCAGTATGGCCAACGGGGTATCACACCCCCAATTCACCGTTCCGGCCGTTTCCAACGTGAGCCAAACAAAGAACCTTGCCGAATATGAAAATGGATACTGATGTTTTTCAAATAGCCGATGGAATGGATGAGACATCAGATGTCGGATGCAGCCGAACACAAAATCAAGATGAAGAAGGGAACGACGACACTGGCGTTTAAATTCCAGCATGGGATTATTGTTGCAGTGGATTCGCGGGCTACCGGTGGAACGTACATTGGTAAGTGTTATTTTTTTTGGTATTTGAATTGGCGTAGTCTCCGGTTATTGATTCTGGGGGATGTGTAGCATCACAGACGGTTAAAAAGGTGATTGAGATTAACCCTTATTTGCTTGGAACGATGGCGGGCGGAGCGGCTGATTGTTCGTATTGGGAACGGGAGTTGGGCCGTCGATGCCGGTAAGTTGATAATAGACCCTTAAGTCACCCCCAAAAAACTAAGTCAAACAAAAACAGAGTCTATGAACTCCGCAATAAGGAGCGGATCAGCGTAGCCGCCGCCTCCAAACTTCTCTCCAACATGGTCTACGCCTACAAGGGCATGGATCTGTCCATGGGCACCATGATTACGGGATGGGACAAGACGGGCCCGGCCCTCTTTTACGTCGATTCGGACGGACAACGTCTCAAGGGTGATCTGTTTTCGGTTGGATCTGGATCGACTTTTGCGTATGGAGTGTTGGATTCGGGATACCGGTATGATTTGAGTGTGGAGGAGGCCATTGAACTTGGACGACGGTCCATTTATCATGCCACGTTCCGAGGTGGGTTCATCATTTCCTTTGTGGCCTTTTTTTGGAGCGGTTTTTGACCTTTGGAGTAGATGCGGCTTCGGGTGGAGTTGTCAATCTCTTTCACATTAAAAAGGACGGCTGGGAATTTATTTCTCAGACGGATGTGACTGAACTTCATTACCAGGTGAGCGCCCAGTCTTTAAAGCCATTGTTTTCGTTCTTTTGAGACTAATCTCCTTTTGTGTTAGTATGCTGATGAACCCAAACCTGACCTCGTTTGATGAATGTGTATGATGTCTACTGAATGAAAATGTCGTTTTGTGTGTGTATACATGTACTTTATGCCTGGGCATGATAGTATTGAGCTCGATTGCGCTAGACTGTTATCTGCCTGCTCACCAAATGAGAGAGTCAATGCCCAAACAAAGTATGATACTGCATGAATCCATCCCATCATGGCCGATGACTACTGGCTCTCTTTTCTTTCCGCAGAAGTATTCTAGAAACTACCCATGGGCAGCACTGATGTTTTGATGAAAACACTTTGGCATGCTCCGAATGATAGTGTTTTCTTTTCTGGCAAACAAGTTCAACGCGTCGTCCAACTCTGCGTCCACACAGGTGAGATGCACATAGCCTCTACTCGAGTATGAATGGTGAAGGATCCGAGGGCGGCGGCCGATGTTGATCCTGTACGAGATCCTGTGCGACAAGTTGCTTGCGGCTCGCCGGTTGCGGTCTGCGGCTGCGGCGCGGCACGTGTGTGTGTCCGAACTTGTCCGAACACGCGCGACTCAGCGTGCGGAGTTTTGGGTAGATTTTGGCTGTTGGCTTTTACCACAAAAAAAGAAATACTTTTACTTTTGTTCCCGCCGGGCGAGCTAGGCGTCTTCCCTCTTCCCTCGCCGTTTTCAAAGTATAGCCGGATGTGTCATGCCGAGTGCCGAGTGATACATTTTATCGGAAATAAAATGTTTCTTTTCCTGCATTTAGTGGGACGGGATATCTACTTTGTGTGGCTCGTCTATTCAAACAGACGGACATGAACTTGAAATGCATAGTTTAGGTTGCGCACTCGGTGGCGAGACAGTGTTTATTGTATAAGACTGATTAAGAGCTTCAAAATAAAATGAAACGCCAAGCATGCGATTGGTCTCAGTGCTTAGAGAATGTGTTTCATCTTGCGTACACAAGTTACAACAACCGTTGGATACCCTACGCAGCAAAGTCCCGATGAAAGATTTATAAATGAAATTTTAACATAGACCATGGTCAAATTAAGAGCATAAGGATGCTCGAAATATGCAAGAGTCGGTAAGGATGGTCACGGCACATAGGAAAAAGGTGTTGGGAATGTGTGGGGGAATGTTCCCCGTAAAGCCAAATAAAAAGAAAGAAAAGAAAGAAAGTGATAGGGCGAGTGGCTTGGCGCGCTAGGGCTGCGCGTCGCGGATGACAGACAAAAAGTGTTGCCAAAAAAAAGGACACAAAAGGCCCGCTGCCAACGCCATTTCCCTGGAGCATTGCATTGCATTCCGCAACGACATCTTTTTCCATCTTCCTACCACCGTCGCCGCTATGCCGACCACTGCCATTGACTCGCGGCTCGCTCCCACTCACGGCCTCCGTCTCGCCATCCCCGCAACACCCATAACTTCTCACACAGGTATGTCTACAAAGAATCACTGCAAAAATAGCTCACAAACTAACGAAATGGGAATATCTAGATGCATCAACCCATGCACTGAGGATCCTGCGAGATTTTCTTGCCTCCATTGACTCGAATGCAGCTGCTGGAAACTACCACTCGGCCACAGAATCCCTCTCCCGGCTCGGCGAACCCCCATCCCGACACGACGACGACGATGATGACAACAGCGACAGTATCCGCCACCCCTCCCACACCCTCGACGAAATTGTCCTCAAACTCCGATCCGCCCGACTCGCCCGTGAGCACCGTCGTGAACAACAACTACAACCCTCCTCCCCCATTCAATCATTAACACCCCCAAATTCACCATCAACAAAGACGGCCAATCCAGACCACATTCCCCCTGTCTTTCAAGTCTCGCCCAAACGGCCACGCAATCTTCGCGAATCTGCCATTCTCCGCGTCTGGGACCAGTCTCGCTTACAGCGGTGGTGGCAATGGCACGACACGCAAATGGCTCGCCTCAAGGAAGTCGAATTGCAAAAACAGCGTCGAAGACAGTTTCTGACCAACCTCCGAACACATCCTTGGATGGAAAAGGACCAGCAGCCCGTCGAGCAGCAACAGAAAGTGGAGGAAATTCATGCCCGGAAAGCGCGAGCCATGTTGCTGAGCAAATTGAGGACTAGCCCGTCCCAGATCCGCCCTTCTGCCTCATCCTCGCCATCCCTCCCTCTCCTCTCAACTGAACCTACCTCCCCCACACCATCCGAGGAATCCCTCATCCAACGCCGCGACTCTATCCGCCAACTCTTATCCCCCCGAACCCCCACTTCCCCATCTTCCCCGAACCCTCTCAAATCACCTTTTTCACACTCAAAACAACCCACCCCCGAACTCCACCGCGCCCGCCTTGTAGGCTCTCACGCCGGCCAACTCCGTTCCCCCGTTTCCTCATCGCAAGACGATTTTTGGACTAGATGGGCCGCTGCTGAATCACTGGCTGAATCACGCGACCGTATTAGAAATGAAATGGACCATTTGTTGACCACGCGCTGTCGACAGGCGAAAATGGCTAGAATTATGGCGAAACGCTACTGGATCGAAGAAGATCTGGCCCATTAACTACATATTCTGTCTCTCACATTTGTTATCACCCACACTCTCCCACTCACCACGCCCAAGTCTTGAAACTCTTTGCCTCATCTGCTACTTCTCTTTCCCTACAACCGGCCGGTCCGCAACCACAACAACTTTACATACACACCCACACTGAAACCTGCCTCATACCAAAGCACTCCACTCGCGACCATCCTTCAACATATCATCCAAATTGTGTTTTTCCTATATATACCCCGCACACATTGTTTCTCACATTTTGCTGATTCTTGATATCTGTATATAGCCGTCTCTTTTTTTTTCTTTTGGGGTCGTATCGTTTACATTCTTGTGTGTCTACCAAACAAACATAGATGGGTGACTTGTCTTCTACATTTGATGTTTATGACCATGTTGATATCTGGCCTTGTGGCTGAATTGGGTGGGAATGTTTATTTCTCCTCCACGTGGCTTGCTTTTTTTCCCACGCCTCAACTTCCCCTCAAGCTTGTGAAAATAAGACGTACTCTTGACAAGTTCTGCAACGAGCTGATTATAGGAACTATTTCATATCCCTCCCAGGCACAAGAGAACAAAAGTTGCCCTGCGGTTGCGGTTGCGTCTGCGTTTTCGTTTATTCACGATTTGTCAGCCAGCAAATACGTTTTCCCACTAGAACGAAGCCAATTTATCCTGGTCTACAGCAAATCTCGAGAACACTAGTGGTACTGTAACGGTGAGATGCTTTTTTACCTGATCTGCACTGATTATGCCCCACCTTTGCGCCTTTGCTTGATTTGACAGAGTCTTGCTCTTGAAACAACAACATAGACTCAAGAACTCAATCCGAGAGTGTTCTAAAGGTATGGCTGGGCATCATTATCCTGGGTAGCCTACTCAGAACTCGCAGGAAGGATGGTTGGGGAATCACCAGGAATTGTAGACTGTTGACGGGATGTGGGATTCAAACAAGAGGTGCCTCCCACTATTAAATGTACATTGTCTGAAGGGATCTTATCCCGCTGGTAACCATAGAATGTCAGAAAGAGCGGTCTTACTCCCATCATAATAACATGGCAACATTTATGGATCAGTTCCGCCCCACTGAACACGTTAAAAAGCACTGATCTGACCGTGCCTGGTCATTCCTTACGTGAGAATCATAAATACAAACAGAGATTTGGTAATAATTTAAATGTCCTGCCAACCAACAATTGTCACTATTGGTCAACTTCATCTCCCTCATACGAGTCATTCGGCACACCACCCTCACGGGCCGGCCACGCCCCACACGTTTTACAAAAGTACTGGTCGGCCCGGTCAAGATTGAATCCGCAGCCGATACATGGATCGGCCGTCCATCGGTCAGGTAATCCCTGGAAGCACATCCCTCCTTGGGAATCATATACCCGTTCAAAAACTCGACAGAAGGTTTGGTAATAGTATAAATGTTCTGCATCGCGGATTTTGATTTTATCCGTGGATAGAATGGCAGATTGGGCGGCGGTGAGGGTGGCGAGTGGAGTGAGGGAGGCGAAATGGGATGGAAGAAGCGAGGAGCCCGAACCGGTTTCGATGGGGTCCTTTCTCCGGTTCCGGGAATGAGATTCGGGAAAGGCTGCACGGAGAAGAGACTTCCCTTGGATTTGGGTTGTTATGGGTTTGTCTGTGGGTGAGGATGAAGATAAAGCATCGTTGTCGTCGATAGCTTCCAGATCTCCTTCGTAGACATTGACGACCTTCACATTCTCACTCTTTTTACACGTGAGAGCAAACTCCACCACCTCCGGTCCCAAAAACGGCTGAACGACATCAACCCCCACACCCCTCCCCAACTCTCCCGCACAAAACCGCATATGCGCCACCATCCGCTCCCGAAACCGCCTCAATTTCCCAGCACTCATCCCAGCCATAAAACTATACCCAGCAAATAACTCGTCCGCCCCGTCCCCCGTCACAATCTTCTTGATTCCCATCCGTGCCGCAGCCCGAATCCCTGCTGCGATGATAACTGCATTCCGAAGCTCCATCGGGTCAAATGTCTTTAGCGTCCGAATACAGTACTCTAAATCACCGCCGGGTGCGTCACTGATCAGGTCCGTCATGTCAATCTTGAGAATGGTATGCCGGAACCCGTGCGCGGCTGCAATGCGTGTGGCATAGACTTTGTCGGGCGCAGAGTCGGAGCAGATGACTGTGATGGCTTTGTGACATTTCAGGATATGTGATCCGGCATCGGCTAAGATGGAAGTGTCGAGGCCGCCCGAGAGGAGGATGGCTTCGACTGGACCGGCATTTCGGATGGATTTGAGGAGAATCGAGCGGAGTTGTCGGGCACGTAGGTTGGGAATGTCCCGCTCCGGGTCAATGGAACTCGTCCTGGGTGGATTGTATTCCGTTGGCATGTCTCAGGTCCTGGATCTTGACGAGAGTGCTTTGTTTATACTGACGAATCGCGTTGACGGTTTGAGGTCTCCATGGTCACGGTAATGAAATTCCCACACTCTCTGAGTCTCTGGTTCTTGAAATTGAATTATGAAACATTGAGGCTCCGGAGCCTCGGCTGGTGCAAACCAAAAAATGGTCCAGAATACGTATTTCATTGGGGTCTTTAAGTTTTTCTTTATACAGATGAGAATACAACTTTGAGCTCCGGGCCTCCGAAGAAAGATCAGAATGCCTATTGTATACTACTGGTTTCTTCAGGAACAAGTTGAGCATGGAATC
This sequence comes from Phlyctochytrium arcticum, assembly GCA_025602905.1. NCBI lineage: Eukaryota > Fungi > Chytridiomycota > Chytridiomycetes > Chytridiales > Chytridiaceae > Phlyctochytrium > Phlyctochytrium arcticum. Next base: position 29,362 of record JAHLKI010000021.1, on the reverse strand, counting down.
TATGGAATCCATACTCTAGGCAAAGCCCAGAACTCTATAAAGTGCATCTGCTAGGCTTTTCTTTAATTTCCCGTTCTTGAACTGGAACATAGGCTTCCGTTGGTAAGAGCTAGCGCAAAAAGCCATACCTATACCATAAGTTTAGAAGGAATCTCGTTATCCCATCTTTGTCACCTTCCTTAACTTCTCGTAAATTGAAATTCGAACATTGAGTTGGGTCTCTCAAACATTATAACAGAACGCCCATACTTATCGTCTCATACTCTGCCGAAATGTTTGACTTTGTTGGGCAAATGTGCGCAGAATGTAGATGGAGTTTGCATCTACTTGCTGCTTCAACCTCCGATGGTATTATGAATGGAAGACTGAGTTCGGTGGCCAGCAAAACACCTATAGACTGGATCTGCAAAAGAGGAATATTAACTCTGCTGCACAAATAGGCCCAGCATATTTACCAAAGTGCTCGAAAATGGTACGTTGACCTCCGTCTCCTCCGTTTGGGATGGGTCCAGACCAATAAAAATAAACAAACCGGAAAATCTAGGCCCTGCCTAGCTCTCCGAAATTAAGGTTAACTATCCAAGATTTATGTTTTCTTGCCTTCCGATCTTTGGTATACATACTAAATCTGCGATTTGCGACTTTGTCCGATGATGATATAGCCATGTTGCAGGGTTTTTTGCATTTCCGGTGTGCCGCTGTTAGATCCGTAAATATGCGTGACCTCACGTATGTGCAGAAGTTTCTGGGTGAATATGCCAGGAAAACACATTCCCCGATCGTCGGGTATATAACACATGAGGTAAAGGACATCCCGTACCCGTTCTTTTTTTTCGAACCTGAACTGCATTTTTTTTTGGAACATCCTTTTCATTTTACCGTCAGCCGTTCCCATTTACCGCTACGCTTTTCCCACACAAAGTTGTTTTCGGTTTTCCCACACAAAGTTCCAAACATTGTTTATACATTGTCACCCAAAGTCGTTTGACTTTGCACATTCCAAAATAGCGCCGCTTACCATCATCCCAGATCTGGCAGTCTCCGAGATCGGTTCCCCGGTTGGCTCGTCCGCTTGCCCAACACCAACCTCCAAGCGCAGTTCTCGCCGTAAATATTTAGCGTACGGTAGAATCCAACAAGGTGACCCACCCACCTCGTCGAAGACATCTTCGGCGTGGCCTTCACCCGACGCATCCTCAACTCATATAACGGCGGTTGAAGACATCAGCCAATCGATGTCCCCTCAAAATCTCAACTCGGCATTTGCGCTGGCGTATTGTCGCAGAGGGAGTGACACAGCATACAGGTGTCCGGATTGCGGGGTCGTCGTATGTGATTTACGGTGTGGGACTTGTGATCGGGAGTTGAAGCTTGAATCGATCGTCAACAGTCATGGCACGTAAGTATTAAATCAGATTTCGAAATCCATTGAAAAGAAAAACTGACATGTTGCGCGGGTATTCTTTTTTTTCAAAAACAAGTGCCACTTCGGTATCTCGATGTCCAAAACTATGTGGCGAAATTCCTCTTCCGGAATGTTGCGGAAAACCCATGATACCCACGACGACTGCTTCACCTTCATCGCCCGCACTTTGCCAAGAAGGTTCCAAACGGTCGCGCGCCACTGTGAGTCCGGCCCTGCCCCGACAACCAAAAAGAATTCGGTATCAGTGTGGTCGCTGCAAAATGAACGTGAAAGGGATAAAGTGTGGCAAGTGTGGGGCGGGGATGATTGCGGGGGCAGTTGAGTTGGGAGGGAAAAGCGTAAATATTTTTGAATTGGGGCACTTTTGATTTTTTTTGGTCTGAGTTGCTGATTTTGGGGTTTTTTTCTTATAGGTCAATGTTTCGAAATGTCCTTCAGGGTGTGGAATGATCAAGAGCCCACTGTGTTGTGGAAAGGATATGATTGTACGATAGAAGATGTATTTTAGATGTTCAATACGATGCCGATTTAGTTCTAGATGTCGAATATGATTCGTGGCCAAATGTTGAATATGAACGTGGCCGTCAGCCAATATTATTGATGAAGACGAGAGACGGTGGACATTATTGTCATGAATCAGATGTTTTTGTATTGAATCAGATTTATGTAAAAATCAAAGAAAAACGTAACAAAAAACAGCAATGGTATTCTTTGGGGCGACACAATCAAAAAAACAAAACAAAACTTTTAGGGGGCAAAACAATAGAAGCGAAACAAAAGCGACCTGCACTCTCATCTCGTTCCCAAACTTCCAAATGATCCTGAAAGGGGCTTGGAACGTAGTATGAGGTTTTAAAAGGTGGCTTAAGCTGATCCACTGACGACGATACAGTCTCGGGTGGCATTCGTCTTGGCTGGTGTGCAAATGGCATTGATCTGAGTTCCCCGACCAGTGGCGTTCAAGTTATCGGCGCACTTGTTCTGGAGACGGTCGCCAACGCGAAGACAGGCGGCACCAGCTCCAACAAAGGTGTCACCGGCGACTTGGAAGGGGCGGTTGGGGTCGTTGCTGCGGATGAGGGGGTCAAAGGTCAGACCGTCAAGAGGTGCAGGCTGGAAGATGACGTTGGATGCTGGAGGAGCTGCCGTTGGCGCTGGGGCTGCCGTTGTAGTGGTGCGGGTGGTTGGCACTGTGGTTGGTGCAGGTGCTGGCGCAACTGTGGTTGGTGCAGGTGCTGGCGCAACTGTGGTTGGTGCTGGGGCTGGCGCAGGTGCTGGTACAGGCGTGGGAACAGGGGCCATGGTGGGAGCGACAGTTGGGGCTGGTGTTGCGGGGTCTGCGGTAGGCTGAACTGTGACAGTTACTGAGAGGGTGACGGTGCAAGGAGTGGTTGTGGTGACCACCTCGGTCTGAGTCTCAATAACTGTTCGCACGGGGGGCACGGGCATGGCAGTTGCGGTGGGAGCAGCAGCGGGCTCGGACATTGGCGGGTTGGGCATGGGCATGGGTGCGGCAGTGGCGGTTGGCATGGGAGCTGGTTCAGCAGTGGCCGTTGGTATGGGAGCTGGTACAGCAGTTCCGGTGGGAGCACTCAGCTTCTTCGCGGCGCACTTCTTCTTGGGAGCCGCCAATGGTGGTTCAGTAGCAGCCGAGGTTGGTGCAGCAGCCGTGGTAGGGGCAGCAACAGCAACAGTTGAGGGAGCTGGGCCAATCGTTCCGCCAACAACCAAAATGTCGCCGGATCCTGTGGGAGCTGGTGCAATAGCGGGAGCAACCAGAGAACCGACAGCTGGAGCATTCTTGAAATCCGTAAAGCCAAGCTCGACCAATTGGAGGGCAACGCTCTTGCCAGTGACATCCTTGACATTCCCGGCCAACGCGTCAGTCAAACTCTTCTTGGTGAGGACATTGGTAGCAGCAGCATTGCGCAGGTTGTCCTCTTCTGAGATCAAGGGCAGGATTCCTCGCAGAGCTGGCGTGGTTGGCAACGACGCGTCCGTGCAGAAAGTAGGTTTGCCACCGTTAAAGGGGTTGAAGTTTTGTTCTGCGTTGACCAGACGTTGAGCGGCAGCCAAAGTGTTGGCATCGGTGGGTGCAGCCTTGACGATGGTGTCGGCCAGACGGAGTTTGGAGCAAGGGTCGGTATCTCCGAGAAGGGCAGAGGGGACTTGACCACTGAGCGTACCGGCAAGACCAGGTTGCTTTGCGTTAACGGCTGCCAACTGTAAAGTGGTAAAATTAATAAGCTGTTGCGCGATGCCGTCACTCATTGCTTCAGATGCTTACCCCAGAAATCTCACGCTCGACAGGCGGGTTTTGCTGACCGAATCGACGACGGTGCAAGCTTCTTGATGGTGCAGCAGTGGATGATGCGACGAGACCCAGGACAAAAATGGCGGCAGTGAGCTTCATGTTTGCTTCGTAAGTAAAAAAAAAATCTATGGAAAGTCTATATGTCTGAACGACGGTCTATAAGGAGTGTTGCGAACAACGGAGCGTGGCCAAGGTCTAAAAGTATGCGCTTTTTAGGGGGTGTAGTGTAAAGGAAGTGGAGGAGGAGGGCCCCAGGGGCCTTGCCTTTTAACCTCTTCCTACGCTTGGGCAAGACTATCTCTACATTCTTTTGGGAATGTTTTTTTTTCCTCCCGCGGCAAGACAACAAAACACCCATTCATAGTAACCCCCGCACGCTATGCTGGTTGAGCAGTGTTGGGAGGATTATTGTGTACGTGCTGTGGACGCGTTGTTTGCGACGAAACTCCGACGACGCGCGAGGCGAGCGGCGTGGCGGCACACGCGACGCGCCAGGTGCGACGCGCGTGCTGCGCAAAAAGCGATTCCGGAAATTGTTACTGGTGCAAATCCGCATCAGCCGCAACCGTTGGCTGGTTGCGCTGCATATGAAGTCGCTGGCCGACCATCTTCCCTGGACACAAATCCTGGTCGCCTGCCAGCGACTAAATCTGAAACGGTATGGCAACCCTTTTGGCAGCCAGTCCCACTTTCCGGCTCTGTATCGGCGGCTCGTCAGACTTTTGCTATTATTAGCCGCTATCTTGAGGAGAGTCTATTTTCAGAAGTCATCTTGAAAGCGTTTCAAGAAATATTTTGGGAATGTTTACGGGTTGACTTTTTTCTGAACCGTGGGTGGTCAGAACCTTGTTTGGCCTTACATTCTTTGAACCATGGTTTTAAGTGACAAGGTTGGGTCAAAAATGACGAGGCAACGAAGCTCAAAGCAAAAATACGTGTTCTTTTCTCTTTTTCAATTGGTTGCCGAAAACAGGAAAACAAAGGCCATAGCCAGTCATCATTGATTGAAGTCGAGCAGAAGAAAGTAAACATTTCTTGCATCGAAATCAGCTTCCAATCGAAAGGGTAAAAATCTGGTGTATCCAACCGAAACAAACAGGTGAATCATTCATAATCAAAGAAATTCACAACCAAAGAAAAGAAGCTGTATTTTCAAACAAACAAAATGTATACAATGAACAAATTTACAACGAAAGTGCCTGCACTATCATGAAAGATCTTTTATGATGAATGTAATCAAGCAGATGCACCTGCCGCCGTGAGGCAACCTTGGGTGGCAGTGGTTTTGGCGGGAGTGCAAATAGCACCGATTTCAGAACCACGTCCAGATGCGTTCAAGTTGTTTGCGCATTTGTTGTTGAGGCGATCACCGACACGACCACAGGCAGCACCGGCCTGAACAAAAGTATCTTGGGCGACCTGGAATGGGCGAGCGGGGTCGCTGCTGCGAACGAGTGGGTCAAAGGTGAGACCATCGAGGCCGGCCGGCTGGAAAATGACTCCGGCTGCTGGTGCGGGTACGCCAGTGGGTGCAGGTGCAGGTGCAGCAGTGGGAGCGGGGGCAGGGGCAGGGACAGGGTCGCACTTCGGGATACCACCTGCGGTAGGAGTAGTCGGTGCGGGTGGGGGTGGTGGTGCAGTGGTACCGGTAGCAGGGGGAGGTGGAGTGGCAGCGCCTCCAGCATTCTTGAAGTCGTTAAACCCAGCGTCGATAAGTTGCTGCGCAATGCTCTTGCCGGTAACATCCTTGACAGTGCCTGCTAACGCGTCGGCCAAGCTCTTCTTGGTGATGACATTGGTTGCAGCCGCGTTGTTCAAGTTGTCCTCCTCCGAAATCAAGGGCAGAATTCCTCGCAGGGCTGGAGTGGCGGGCAGAGACGCGTCGGCGCAGAAAGTAGGTTTGCCTCCGTTGAAAGGGTTGAAGTTCTGTTCGGCGTTGACAAGACGTTGGGCGGCAGCCAAGGCCGCAGCATCACCGCCAGCCTCTTGAACGATGGTGTCCGCGAGACGAAGTTTGAGGCAAGGATCCGCGGCGCCAAGAAGGGTTGAAGGAACTTGTCCGCTCAGAGTGCCGGCTTGGCCATTCTTCAGGGCTGCCAACTAAAAAAATGTAGAATGTGAGTTCATTGGTACCGCATATACACTTTCAAGCAATGCGTTGCTTACCCCTCCAATTTCGCCCTGCACGGGGGGGTTTTGCTGGCCGAACCTGCGGCGTTGCATACCGCCAGCAGGAGCAGCGATGGTGGTCGACGCGACAAGAGTCAGCGCAAAGATGGCAGTAGAAAGCTTCATGTCGGATGTTGGAATGGAAAAAAAAAGGTCTAAAGATGTCTAAGGATCTAGATGATCTATGGGGTGCTCTATGAAAGTGCTGATGAGTGTTGTGTTGCCAGAACAGATTTGCGGTACTGAGAAATGGAGAGGGAATGCGGAAACATCTGTTGCCTTAAATACTTTTTGACATTTCGCCCAGAGGCCCTTGCAACCTAGCGGAAGGAGGGCATCCAGACTTTCATCACCCGGGAAATGTTGATGGCCGTGGGATGCGGTAAACGTTACCCCATCTCCAAAAGGCTGAAGATGATTAGTCCTTTACCTTGCCGGCCAATGTAGTGCAGCGCCATACAAAGTGATAGCAGAATGCTGGATATTGGTTATACCTGAAACTTCTTGTAGGGATGTCGGGCATTCGCTAGGCCGCGGGCGATTTTTTGGCTTTGGATCACCGTAAATCCAGAGTCTTTAGCCACAGTGTTTTACGTTTCTTTCATACTCGAGTACTGGATATGAACAAGCGTCGACGCTATCGGCGGCTATGAATGTACAAGTTTCAGAAATCGAACGTCGCGGTCGCGCAGGCTGCGGCGAACCGTCGCGGTCGCGCAGGCTGCGGCGAACCGGCCAGCCTTACCGCCGGTTTATTTAGGTTAACCTTATCGTACATGACTACTAAAACCCGGGATTATGGGCTTGAAGTGAGCCTCTCTCCGATGCATTGTGCCATTGTGTCCGAGATATGCCAACCTTTTCCTGGTCTTAAAAACTGATACTGGAGCGGAGAAGCATTGCCCGCCAACGGTATTTTGCCCTCTCTTACCGGTACTGTATCTTACGCCAAGTTTCAGCATTGGGCACACGCCGTCTTTTGGCACATGGGGATGAAAGTCGAGGTAGACCGCCCTAAATATTGAGTAGAGTCAGTTTCACATCCTTCGTTGTTGTACGTCGGAGCTAACAGTTTCAAGTCGGGACCCATCTACTCTTGATGCTGTTCATGAATCTTTATTTTTGCAATCACATATGGATACCGTCCAGCTGCGTTTCTTTGCGGCGATGCCCTCAGCAGTGTATAGCAGAATTTCTATTATTTATGAGTCTAAGATGATGATGCCTGCTACAATTCATGAAATGTGCTTTCCAAGTGAATGCTATGAATTTTGAACGGCCTTGAAATTACCAACAATCTTGCTACAATAATCTCTACCGCAATACAGATTGCAACACAGTTTGGACACCTTGCTCAAACGGAACAGTCCACAGACCCTCCTCTGAACAGCGTATTACCCCCTCCGTTTGGATATCTAGTGAAAAATAACACCCTTCTTCCGCTCCTAATCCCGCCACTACCATTTCCAAAGCCTCTTCTGGCGTTCGCGCAGATAATGGTGATTCTGCTATTGCGGGTGGATAGAACGTCGCGGTATACTTGAAGGGCGAGTTTTTCTGTAAGGTAGGTGATGCATCAAGTATGTTGGCCAAAGTGGCAACATCATAACGGGTTGGAATATGAAGAGTTCTCTGTGCGTAAGCTGATGGTTTCCCAGAGCTCACCAGTGGTGGATTATTACTCCGAAGTCGTGTCAATAGCGAATTTGGTGCAGGATTTGAATAAATATATTGGTCACCGCGGGGGACGGAACTGAGGGGAGTTTGGGGGAATGGAAGCGAAAAGGTTTGCGCCGTGCGTGGTGTGTATGGGTCAATAGCAGAATCCGCTGGGAGGGTCAACTTGTCCCCGGCATTTTGCGTAGATGTCTGATGTTCGTCAGATGTAAACACGCGAAGTTCTGGCTTTCGTTGCTGTTGAGACTTTTCACGATCCTGAGTCTGCTGCTGTGGGGGTACAATAGGCGGCTCTTCGTCTTGATCCATTCCCACCGCTGGTACTTCTTGCGGTTATGCGGACTTGACTCTGAGTTTTCGAGTCTCGACGCGTGCGCGTTCGTTGGCGGATTTGGCTTACGTAATCTGCCAATTGCTATGCTCAAATTCCGAAAAGTCATTTAAACCATATCTAGCTGTCAGAAGGGTATATATATAAAAGCGGCCAATTGTAGGTATGGTATCATCCAACATATCAGACCGGCACATTCTACTTCAAAGATAGTATGTGCCGCACGTCATCCACAAAACGTAATGCGTCTAGAAAGGGTAGCAAGTCCAGGAGAGCTTCATCGCGCGGATCACTTATCCAGCTATCTATTGGTATACCATTATCTGTTTGATAGAAGTGCTGAGATTAGGTCCAACGTGCGAGAGGTTTGGAAACATGTTTTTCGTACCTTCATTATCCTGGTATGATATTGGAGAATTGTCCACCAAACAAACTTGAGATAGATCTGACTCTATAAAGGCCAAGTCCTTCACGTACGTTCCATGTTTGTGCCGGCATGCCTATGAAAAAAGAATTAGCATTACGGTGTGAATGATAGCTTCGTGCCTGAACTCACGGCACGGAAGTATCGTTCAGATACCAAGGTGTTGGTCGGATCTAACCAATCTATCACTGGCATTGCATATTCCGGCATTGAGGCTGTAAATATAACAACCTTGTACCATTCGCTAACCTAGATTTGGGAATGAGTTCACCGATGGCGAACCATTGTCCAGCGTGAAAGAAACCCATACCTTTTGCATGAAAAGATCGCAAAATGGCCGTTTATAAACGTAATAGAGACAAACGTGCCGATCCACCAAGACTTCCACGATGTGATCGTGATTGCGGGAACTTCGGGATGTAGAATGTATCAGAGTTTCATCTAAATCCAAGACTAGCGTTTTCCGTTTTCTGGAACTTGAGCCGAGCGAACGAAGGATTGAATCAGACGAGCCAGTTCGTGATTGTGATTGCGACTGCAATGAAGTCTTTCGCGTGGTTGATTTGGCACCGTGGGCTCTTCCCAGGGATCGCCGGCGTAACGTAACCTCATTTGAGTTGGAGTCCGAGTCCGTAATTTGGTCAATGTCTGATCCGGCTGCTAAGACTGACACTCCAGCAACGCCCATAACACCTTCCCCTCCATTCTTTTCCCGAAGGCGACGCGATCGTCTCAAGGAAGGCGAGCCGCGTTTCCTATTCAGCTTGTCGCTAGATCCCTTATGCCGTATTGATTTCTGGGTAGATGACTGCAGTTTCTCCCTCCAACTTGATACAGGAACAATCACCACCAGTACGCTAATCAGCCAGTCCAAGCACGACCGGATGTATGACCAAATGAGCTCACTGCTGTAGGGAATGGTGCGTTTTTGATCCGAGTGAGTCTCCACGGTGACTCCAGCTTTGACCATGGTGAAATGCATCATCCGGCAGAGGTATTTCTCTGCCCCAAGTTCGCCGCCCCGAAATCGTTGTCCAATTATCAGTTCTCAGTCCAAGCTTGAAAGGAACTGGGTAATCGTGGTCAGAGGAAAGTTCCCGACGTCCACCAGCAGTCTGTAAAGTAATTGTAAAACACGAGCTTTGTCAAGGCTTATGTATGTGCATCCGAATTGTAAGCAACTTGCTGCTACGATTTCACACAAGTTTGACGAACGAAACGGCCACCGAAGCCTGACCGAAGCCCTAGCGGTCTGCTGAATGTGAAATCATGCGCAGCGCTCGTCAGAGTTTTGAACTTTACTTTGCCAAACTGATCTGCGGATTCAGCACAATTGCAATGACACCAAAGTCACTGCCCATATGTGGCACATCTACCTGTAGGAACATGCGACTCTTGTTGCATACTCGGACGTACGCTTCGATAGGAAAACATATTTCCAAACAACTTGCTATAAAGCGCGAACATACACCAACAGAAACAACCCCATTTTCCGTAATGGAAACTGAAGAGGAGCAGCGAATCTATGATAAACTTACAGTTCAATTCCTTGAACGTTTACGGGAGACAGATCGGGCAGAGGAGGTCTGGGAAGACTACTCTCGTTTGGTGGAATCGTCACTTGAGAAGGTTCGTCGCACTTACGCCATTTACGAAGTTTCCAAGACCATGCTAACCATGTACCGCTACTGTAGTTTGATTTATCAATTCTTTCCCATCAAAGACTTCTGAAAATGACTTCAAATATCAGCGCCCACCGATCCGAAAATCTGAAATTTCTACCCGATGTTTCCAACACGGAATCAGCCGAACATTATGAAAGACTTCTTAGCTATCATGAGAAACAAGTATGGATTGAGAATCACAATAGATGGATTGTGTTATCGGGAATGTACTAACATATCTTTAGAACAACCCTTCCATGATACTGGGTTTGATTGAAAAGGCCCAAAAGGCGGGAATTGCCCCGACTATCAAGATGTACAACCACATCTTGCGAATTTATACTCGTAACCACAACATGAAAGCTGCAACAAAACTGTTTGACGAGCTTCGACATGTGAAAGGCACCGGTAAATCGAACGTGCTGAAGGTGCAGCCGGACGTTGCAACGTACGCAATTATGATTCGCGGCAATTTGATGGCTGGTCAACACTCTACTGCGGATCAGATTTTCCGGGATATGATTGCTTTGGGAATGTCACCCTCCGTCAGCATTTACAACAATCTTATGTTATCTCTAGTCCGTAAGGGACGCAACTTGGCCGCCCTTCGCATGTTTGATGAGCTGAATGTGACCAAGTCATTGGTTACCAATATTCAGAGCTACCGCCTTCGCATCGCTGCATTGATGAATAGCGGAAAGTACGAAGCAGGAGTGGCCGTCCTGATGGACATGTTGAATAAGAAGGGGCCGCGCGTTCCGTATCCCGATGCTTCGATTTGGGAGCTTATTGTACAATCTTTCGCAAAGGCAGGGAACTGGAAGCAATGTGTAAACATGCTCGAGTTGATGCAAAAGCATGCCAATGTGGGCGCTCTCACTCTTTTCGACGATATAACCCGCCCGAGCACTGGAATATATGAGATTGTGATTCGCACATGCTGCGAAAATGGGCAATCTCAGCTCGCGTTCAAACTGCTGCAGGATATGAAGACCGCTAAGATAGCACCTACCTCTTCAATATACAACAACGTTCTGCGATCATTGGCCACAAGCGGACATCTGCAAGAAGCAATCAAATTACATGGAGTTACTAGCCAACAGAATGTCACACTAGCCCCTCGCACAATAGGAGCGCTCGTGAATGGGCTGCTACGCGACGAGAAATTTGAAGAGGCGCTTTCCATTGCTCGGTCTGTCAGGCCCAACAAAGCTGTCATAAGTGAGGTCGTTCAGCCCATACTCGCCTCGCTTTCTGGCATTCCATCATTCATGCGTCAAGCACAGGAATACGGGCGAGCAGTCGTTGATTCATCTCTGCCAGATATTGGAGCAACGGGTCTGGTTCAAATATATTCGCATCTCTTGACGCTTACCGGGGCTCGAAGTGAAGAGTGGAGGGAGGTTATGTCAACATTGGAAGAGTTCCGATCACGAGGGGGCATCATATGCGAGGACATCTCCGATGCATTATTGCAACAAGCCAGTAGGTTATGTAAGGTACCCGCTGCTGAAATTGGCTCGCTTCTCGAACACGAACAACTGTGTCCGTCAATCTCGGGCTGGATTAGTATGATCGACACTATACAACGGCGCGGCATGCGGAATGAACTCCAGACACTCTCAAAGTTGTTGCTGGATAATGCACAACCCTCAAGTCGGCAGGGCGCATTGATTTTGCAAATCTTTCTCACCCACAGCGGCAGAAAAGCAGACGCTGCGTCCACATCACGTCTTGACCTGACAGCCTTGCAAGGGTTTGCGAAATCAGAATTGGAACAGATATTGAATCTGCTGGATCGCAACAAATTGGTTGTCTCCTAAGTGAATACAGGGGATTTTGTAAATACTCAACATAATACACGGGAATCTGTAAACAATATAGATGTTCACCAGTACCTATATCGAGCTTGTTTTGTAAACATGCGAGCACAATTGATGTGGACGTCAAATTCGGTTCAAACTCCGCACCACTTCGCGATCTCAGCGATCTCGCTCGGCTACGCTTTCATATACTTTTCGAAGTCTTGGCAAGCTCTGCAACATCCTGAGCATAGGAACTGCCTCCTATCCTCCCTAGTCACAACATCAACGTTCGGTTGCGTCTCCGTTTTGTTTATTCGGAATTATAGCAGCCAGCATGTAAGGATTTAATACTACACGACGCAGCAAATATCATGAAGCTCACACTGCCTGTTCTCTCTATACAATAGGGACGAAGCCGATTCTGCCCGTTCAACAGCAATCCTCGAGAAACTTGTTGCCACACTAGCGGAAACAGAGCCATTGGAACAGACGGTTGGACCTGCCCTGTTTGTTTATATTCACATCATCTTACTCATTCTAACCTTCCAATTAGGAAGTCAGTGCCATCGTCAAGGAATATGTGAATTGTTTGGGTACCCCGACCGGGATTTTGCAGTCTATGCAATCCTGTGATCCAGCGGATGAGAAGGCAGTATCAGATCTTGTCTTGAACGTATGCCAGTTTTTGGAAATCCCACAGGACGTTCAATGGCATCGAGTAGATGGTCACTAAAGCTGTTGGTTACGATACGAGAACATTCAATGTTCTAATTGTGAATCATGTATAGAGGACGGCAAAGTAGAAGAACCTCGTGTCACAACTTTGAAGGACAACGCCGATATTACCTTCAAGGCACTACGTTTATTCTTAGATGAGGTACACACGGTATGTACTGCCCCATCTTCTCCATCAAGTTTGCAACCTAAGGAGCGAAAACATCAGATTGTTGATCGCGAATCCCAATATCGCTTGATAGTAAGGTGTGCCGCATTTTTGGGGGATACATCTCAGAAGTGGAGTACCAGCAGTTCGATAGCATCAGCAAATGGTAGCTCCGCCATTGACACAACGTGAAGACTGAACCTAACTCTTATCTGGTCATAGCCATTATCTCACACATTGCATCCAAATCAAAAACTAAGCGCTCGCTACTTGCATCTCGTTATGCGGAACGGATCTTGACCGAGGAAATAAAACCCCACTTCAGTCACCGGAAGGTGGACGACACGGGGCATCGAGTAGATGAAATTCCTACAGTCCGAGCACAGCATATTGGGGCAGGAGAAGAATATGAACGACAGCCATGGAAGGTGCTGAAGCCAGACTGTGTACCGATCCTGCACTGGGTGGTGACAAATCTAGAAGTAAGTCATTTGACACATGTGTTTTGAATCCATCGAAATTTATACTTCTTAGCATGGGCAAATCGGTCCTATACAACATCTTCTGTTTCCACCCCTTCTGCAACTTCTGGATGACTACGAGCAACCGTACAAGATGATTGGACTGAATTTATTCCGGCATGCGATAATCGAGTGCTCAGCACCGATGGATATACGTCGAACCGGGCTGGGTGACGTGTTTTTCAGCGTGAGTACAGTTGGAAGATCAACTGAGATTCATTCTGACATCCCGCGGCATAGACGCTGCTTCCTTACCTTACCTATCACGAAAATCCGCCATTGGTTCAAGAAGCGTTGGATTGCATCATCGATCTGATACCTGTGATCGAGGTGAAAGATTCCCAGCCATTCCACAAACGGCTCGAGGATCTGTGCTATGACGGAATTTGTCGAAATTTGACTTTTGCGATTGGAGGCAATGTCAAAATCATTCGGGTATTTATTCTTCCAATGTCATGATAAGGAATGAGAGTGATAAAACTATTTTCGCCAGGCATTGGTGGGTGCAATTCCAAAGGTCGCACATATGATGGGCATCATGAGCATTCAGTTCTTGAGCGTACGAGTGCTTGTCTCCTAAACGTGTGGCGTGAATTGAATCTTATCTATAGACTCTGTTGGGGCCCTCCTGCGAGATCTTGGAACTGCACCAACACGATTTGGAAACACAGATTGTTTGCTGCAACGCAATTATCGGCATGATGAAGTCATGCTATCCAAGGTATGTTCGTGAACATGTTAGCGAACGATAGCTTTGACTTAGTCACGACTCAGGGTCCCGGCCTATCGGGGTGTCGTTCTTGCGGCAATCGCAAAGGCTTGGAGAGATTTGTCACGCGAGAAAAGCAATAATAGCAATAGTTCGGGTATGGTGCCGCGATCAAAGAGAGTTAACAGTGACATCTAATATCATAATAGAATTAAGTCAGGCCTTGAGGGATGCGTTTCATTTATTACAAGCCATTTGCGGAGATAAATTGAAGGTGACTACACGGATTTTTGAAGGATTTTGGATTCTTTTGGGTAACATTTTGAAAAGGGCGACACTGAATTACTTCTAAAGATGGACTCGAACTTATTCCAGCCTCTATTTCAGCCATCAGAGGATATTAATGGAAGAAAAGGGCCACAGACGCCAGGGATTTCATAAACTTGTGGAGACTCGGGGGGAAACGGATTGCTGGGAATTTGCAAAGAAATATACTGAATCTGCTGAAACATACAATGGTGAGGAGAACAGAGCAGTGAGAGGTGATATTCTACATAGTGGAGTCAAAGCCTTCCGGAGCAGGTGGGGGAGGAGGTCGCTTGTTAGATGGAGTGCCACCTTGCAAAGAGGGGAGTCCCCCGGAACGCCCCTCATTCGACTCTTGCGCCGCTACCTTTGCTTTGCGTCCGCGTTGTGACAAAGTGGGTAAAAGGACGTTGGGTATGTCGGCTGCCTGGTAAGCAGCTTCACGTTCAGAGAGGGTATAACCGCGTGGCTTTGACGTTTGAATGGCTTCCTCGTCCACTACTACGTATGCAACATCAGTGCCTGGGTATTCGTATAAGGCGTGCTGGAGCGTGCTCTCCTGAAAACGGGGTATAAGGTTCCACATCTTCCAAATTGAAAAAACCATATACGAACCAAGATACGGCGTAGACCTCGCGCTCCGGTTTTCTTGGTTACGGCAATATCGGCAATCATGCGGAGCGCATCAGAGTGATAAAGTAGCTCCATCTTGATTTGAAAGAGATTTTAGGGAATGTCCAACGACAAGATCCTGAACTGCACTCACGTTACTGCATCGGAAGATTCCTTGGAACTGCTTCGTTAAAGCATTACGAGGTTCCATCAATATACGGACCAGATCTTCAGCGGCCAGCATGCTAGCGCTAGCAGTCACCGGGAGCCGACCTGAGAGGAATCACGAATGAGAGCCGGCTCAGACCAGGCACTATAGAATAGTTCGTACCGACAAATTCTGGAATGAAGCCATATTTGATGAGATCTTCGGGCTCGAGCCGTTCAAGCGCATCGGGAATTGAGGCGGCTGCCTCTTCAGCGCCCACTTTGCCTCCGAAACCAATAGACTGGCACGAAGTATATTAAATGACACTTCTTCACGGTTACCGGATCGCATGCCACATACCCCTTTCGCTCCCAGGCGCTCCTGTACAATCTTGTCCAGGCCAACGAACGCTCCCGAGCAAACAAACAATATATTTGACGTGTCAATTGAATAGACTTCGCCGCCCTGTGCAGCGTTACGCTTTGCACCCCCGGCCCCTGGTTTGATTGTCACATTGACGACAGTGCCTTCAAGCATCCGCAAGAGTCCTTGCTGCACACCCTCGCCGGATACATCCCGTTGGGAAGGATTTGAAGAATCCGTGCGACGAGCGATTTTACTATGAAAGTGGTTTAGACCGCCATGGAATTGAACACTGAACGCTGTGGCTGCGCTTACTCAATTTCGTCTATGAAAACGATTCCTTTTTGGGCACGGGCAACATCAAAGTCTGCATTCTGGAGCAAACGATAGATGCACACTTCTACATCTTCCCCAACATATCCAGATTGCGTGAAGGGAGTAGCATCATTCATTGAAAAGGGGACGTCCAGAACTTTAGCAATTGTGCGAGCCACAAGCGTTTTCCCTGAGGTGCAATATCAAATCGCTGACTCGTGCTCGCAAGTATAAACAAAGCCTTACCTGACCCGGTCGGACCAACAAGCAATACGTTGCTCTTATCTATCAATACCGATTCATCTTGTTCCTGTAGCATTTGCCTCAGCTGCTTGGGGGCAGGATTGAATCTGGATTCTGACACAGGTTTTAGATTGTGACTTGACTGCCATGATGACGCCAGTAGATAGATACCTTCGCGCTCATCCTGGTTATACTTTTGACTCATGTTCATTTTTATCCTGGCATGATGATTGTATATCGCGACGGCAAGGGTCTTTTTCATAGCATCCTGCCCGATCACATAGTCGTCCAAGTATCGCCGGATCTAAAAGAAACACGCGTAAATGACAGCTGAAATGGGCGAATGATGAATCTGCTCACTTCAATTGGCGATGGAATGGGAGCGTCACTGCTTCCTCCTTGACCTTGCTCCGGATCGTCTTCCAACGCAACCTGAGGTTGTGCCCCGCCCATCTGGTTGCGAATCAAGGGCTCTGGCTTTGGAACATCTGCTGGTGATGCAAATTTCTTTGACATTTGATTGTGCATGCCATTAGATTGGTACACAGTCTTGAATTCTAATGGCACGATACGCCTGAGTCCGGAGGCCTCATTTGATGGGGTGGGAAAGTTTACGCGGGCTGATGTGGAGCTGCTAGACGTTGAGCGCTGAAACTGCAGGACCGCGCGCTCCAATTGGTATTGCGGAGACTTTACAAGACTCTCGTGGTGCCCATAAGCCGCCAGCCGTGGCTGACGCCCTTTGAGCGAAAGCATTGGCTAAACTGTCAGCAAGCACTGACTAGTTAGGAAGGTAAGGATAGATTCTGATCTTTGCTTTGAATTTGAAAACTTGGCGTGGTGGTCAAGATGGCTGTCGCGGCCCAACGATTTATATACTTTTGGCGGAACGAGTTTACGGGAGTGGTGAGAATTTTAATAGTGAGAGAGTGCTGCAAGGAAAGTAGTTATCTGCCTTATGAAATGTCGAAAACTTGTTGGTTGAATTCCTGGTCTTTTGGCAAAGGGGTCGTTGGTGCAAGGCCGGCCAAAAGTGCTTTCCGCGTGACCAATCACCAAAATGTCACCGGCGGACCGCGCGCAGCAACTCTCGTAAGCAAACCAACGCGAACGACTTTGCGCGAAAGTCTTTTCCAGCCTCCCAGACCTCGTAACCCCGGCCATTGAATCACAAACAAGAATAAAGTTGACGTTGAGGTAAAAGTTCCTGCGGGAAGTATTGCGCGTCAAAGGACATCAAAGGCCACAAGAGGGGAGGGGGTCAATACATTCTCGGCCGAGGTCCCGACGCGTACTCCTTCAAATTTTGGATCTTCCCACCTCAACCTCTATACCAATGGATTCTCCTTTCTCGGGTGGACTGACAGCTGTCAAACCGGATTCTCCACTTTCCCCCGTCGCCGTCTCGGCGGAACCTGATGCCTACGTTCGCCCCGCCCGCAGCCCGAATCGGCCCCGTCGCAAGGTGAAGCGCGGTAGGTGATTTGTTGGGTCGACAAGATTGCATCTTCAGGATACTGTGAATTGATGCGTATACCCTTTGCAACAGACGGATCGCCGTGTACTGATACGTTGGACAAACATCGGGAGTTGGAGCCAAGACGCGATGTATGTATCCTGTCAAAATAATGCCATTTCTGGCTAGCGTCAAACCCATTCGAATTCGTATCCATCATAGAATCCTGAGCACTCTGTGTCGAGTAGTCGACTCGTACCGGCCCATTGCTTGCGTCCACCTCTCTCTCCATCCCATCATGACCGACATCACGACGTGCTGGTAAGGAGAAACAATCGCGCGTCGATGGCAGCTGCTTGACCTTCCATGTACATCAGAATCATGCATGCTCCCTGTTCAAATCATCAGAAACTTCGTCCGAGGCTGCTTTCATCGAGATTACAAAGGTGGCCGGGTTACCTCGGTACTTGAACCGCGCATTCTTTGTTCGATGTGGGGGGACATTCGAAGGCGAGGGCGTGACAAGTCAGCAATTTACTCAGTAAGCGAATTCTGCCCCTCATGCGGAGATTGGGAGCTAATACCTGGATTAGAGTTTGGTCTAGCCTGCTGAACTGTCGGGATGCGGATGAGCTGGCGTTTGGGGTCTTGCAGACAAAAGGCCCTTGGCTTTCAGAAGACGACTTTCGGGTCGTCATTGAGGGTGCGTATATATAATAATGTTGCTGAATCGAAGCAAAGCATGCTAACATCCGACTCTTGCCACAAGATGTCTGCGCCAACCATCCGGGGCTCCAGTTTCTGGCGGATATGCCGGTATTCCAGACGCGTTATGGTATGAAACAATCCAATCTCAACATCGCATTCAAAGTTGACAAATTGAATATACTCAGTGGACACGGTGGTGACGCGTATCTTCTATGACAAGACGCGGAATCTTGTACCGCGGATGACATTGAAAGAGTTTCGGAAGGATGGAGTGCTCAATCTGCTGTTGGGTCTGGAGCGCGAAGACGACATAAATATGGTATTTATACCGGATCATGCTTTATGAGTCGGATTCCTGCTAAATACACCTTTGTATTGCTGCTCAGACTCGAAACGCATTCTCATACAAACATTTCTATGTAATCTATTGCAAATTCTGGGAACTTGATACCGACCATGATCTCCACATTTCGCTGCCGGCCTTGACAGCTTACGAAAACGCGTGCCTT
The DNA here is from genome assembly GCA_025602905.1 of Phlyctochytrium arcticum. Taxonomy (NCBI): domain Eukaryota; kingdom Fungi; phylum Chytridiomycota; class Chytridiomycetes; order Chytridiales; family Chytridiaceae; genus Phlyctochytrium; species Phlyctochytrium arcticum. Next base: position 10,779 of record JAHLKI010000021.1, on the reverse strand, counting down.
TCCGTACCCATCCTTAAGCGTGTCTATTCTGGAGCGGGTGCTGGACGACATTCGCGGAATGATGCTCTCATGTCATATCAGGACTTTATTTGGTTTATCCTGTCAGTGGAAGACAAGGCCTCGCGGCCGGGAACAGAATATTGGTTTCGGTGCTTGGACGTGGACGGAGATGGGGTTTTAAGTTTGTGGGAGCTGCAAGCGTTCTTCGAAGAACAAGCCAAACGAATGGATGAATGGAAAATGAGCGATTTGTGGAAGTGGAGCGATTTTCTTTGCGCCATGTAGGTATCTCTAAAAGTATTGCCGCTCCAGCTTGGGCTGATCTTTTGGAAAGCTTGGATATGATCAATCCGGTCGATCCTACGCGGATAACAATAAATGACTTGCGGCGTTCGAATAACGCTGCTCTGATTTTTGACATGCTGTTTGATATCCGCAAGTACGATTTGCACCTGCGACGGATAGATCCTGGATTCCGTGATTGGGACGATCTTTTTGCGTTCGATCAAAAGGGAGAAAGAGTCAAACTTGAGTGAGTGGACCTTCCGGGTTACGTGAAAGTATTCAGAAACTGATCAATGACTGTAGGGGCTGGGACAAGTTTGCGGAACGAGCTTATGATGATCTCGCGTTTGATGAGGGTCAGAATGATTCTGGTGGATCCTCACCCACCTTCAGTACATCAGGCTTCTATATGGACGATTCGGATTTGTGGGAGGAGGAGCCAGACTTGGATTCACCAGTTTGCTCTCCAGATCATAGTCCACTCGCGCATGGCCTGGGTGTCGAGGAGCCGGTTTCCTTGACCACCTGCTTGGATGCCATGTCAGATAGAGTTCAAGAACCATTGCTCGAGGTGTCATTAGTAGCGGCTGAGGAAACGGTGGTGCCAATGGTGCTGGATGTCGCGGAACCTGCCATCATCGTAACCGCCGAGTCGACCAAGGAAGTTGTGATGGCAATGTCCGTTGACTCCCCGGACGCCTCCGTTCCAACTGTTACCATCATGCCTGCTACAGGGGCGGTTTCTGCGGGCGTTGACGATGTTACAATGGCTGCAGACGACAATTTAGAGGATAGAATGATTTGATTGGAAATGTTTACAAAGAAGACTGTCATTATTTATAATAGAGATGTGGGTATGTTATACTAGAGCGATTGTAAGAAAACAGCTTTTAAGCCTTCTGCACGTAGCGCGTAAAGCTGTTTCTTCGCATTGCCTCCCAACCCTGATTACAGATGCAGGAATCCATGTATCGAAAGCATGAGGTACATCCAGAGCTGATTGCGTCCCGACCACTTGATGCACGCGGCATGGCTACAAGAGCCATGGCCCGTTTGACTGCGACACTTGGAACGCGTTGGTAGTTCTTGGCCGGAACGGATTCAGGCTTCTTTGACGCGCGGTGGTGGATGCACTGCTCTCCTCCGGAAGCTGGCGACGTGCATCGCCCGGTCAAAGTGGCGGCATTACAACGGAGGTTTGATGCGCGGTGAAAGATGCAGCCTGCGGATGCAGCAGTGTGACTAGTGCATGTCGGGTGGATGCATTTGGCACTCTTTGGTGATGATGGGCTGCCTGTGGTGGATGTCTTTTTCGCAACTGATGTATTAATTTTGAGGGCGGCCATTGCAGGAATACGGAAAAGAGGTGGGTTTGGCTACTGATGCAAAGTTTTGAAGTGGTTGATTCTTGCTTGATGCTCCAAAACTCTCTGGCGCTCCTCCCATCGCTTTATATTCTAACCTCCTCATTCAATGCTATGTGAAATGCAGCTTTTTGACGCTGTCAAATTTCACCTCAAAAAAAAATCGCAGCCTCATGCGCAAGAACAAGCTTCTTTTTATACTTATGCGTAACAGGCATAACAGCGTAGGCGTAACCACATTTGCGGAAGAATGCCCAAATATTTTGACTGCGCTGGGGCGAGGTCTTTCCACTGTTTCCAGGTCTTGTCCCTATTTCAAACAACCTCGGATCCACTCACCATCCTCACCATCCAGCCCACCATCAGTCAACAACCGAAATCACACTTAACATATCCTCATCAAGTTACAGTTTATGGAAATAAAAAATTGTTACTCCGACCTTGCCTTCCCTGGGAGTCGACGCCTTCAGAATTCAGGCCGCCATCAACAATTTCCTCAAACAAATTAACTGCTAAAATGCATGGAATCAAAATCGTGAGAACAAAAAGTGGCCCTCCTTTGTTTGTCGCCTGGCCGGTCACATGCGCAGTCTTCACATGCTGCACCCAAAAATGGCTACATGGCGCCTCTGACACACGGTCCACGCCGCGCTTCGGAACTCTCCCATATATCGACGGGCCTCCTGCAATCCCGCCGTGATTCCCACCTACCCCCAGCTTGAATTGCACTAACAATGCCGTCCTTTACCGCCGAGCAGGTTTCCGCTCACAACACTGAGAAAGATGTCTGGGTAAGTGGTCCGCTTGAGCTCTCCCACTTGGTGATGTCGACCCCGGAACCTCCCCGGTTACGGTGAAATTTGGTGTGCGCAAAACTCTCGACTAATACTTTTTGCTTTGCCTTTTTCAGATTATCGTTCACGGAAAGGTACTTTCCAGAATATGTAACTCTCGAGGGTACAAGTGCTGACTTTGAAAAACGCGTCAGGTGTACGATGTCACTCCCTTCTTGAATGAGCATCCCGGAGGCAAAAAGATCCTTCTCAAGGTTGCGGGGCAAGATGCCTCTAAGCAGTTCGATCAGTTTCACAACAAAGCTATCCTGGACAAGTTTGGCCCCAAACTCTACAAGGGAGACGTTGGTGGCAACGCCGTGAATGACGTGAAATCCCAGGAATCGCAGGAGCCATTGGTGGGCTTGGAAGAAGGCGAAGCCTTTGGCGAGTTGATTCCTTTCGGAGACCCCTACTGGTACCAGGTAAAGCTACTGTGTCTCCTCGCCAAGACAGGTTTGATAGATGACTAATGCTGGTCGCTCATAGGACTGGTATTCACCTTACTACAATGATTCCCACCGTCGTCTCCGCGCAATGATGCGCCAGTTTGTGGAAAAGGAAATCATGCCATACTGTCATGAGTGGGATGAGGCCAAGCAGATCCCCAAAGAGTTGTTCCTGAAGGCCGCACAGGCCGGAATTCTGGCTGCAGTCGTTGGAGCTCACCCATACCCGACCGAATTTGTTGAGCGTCCACCCGTTGCAGACATTAAACCTGAAGGTAAGTATTGGCGATCATCTCAATCTCGTATTCCATCATTTTAAGTAATGTAAACAGAATTTGATTCGTTTCACGAATTCATTGTGTGTGATGAGTTGTCTCGTTGTGGATCTGGGGGTGTATTGTGGGGTTTGATCGGTGGTCTCGGTATCGGGTTGCCCCCAGTCATGAATTTCGGATCAGACTACCTGAAGAAAAAGGTTGTCAAAGACTGCCTCGCCGGTCGCAAGAACATTTGCTTGGCTATTACTGAGCCTGCAGCCGGATCCGATGTCGCAAACCTCACTACCATCGCCAAGAAGTCTGCCGATGGCAAGCACTACATTTTGAACGGCGAAAAGAAATGGGTATGTCTTGCAAAGCAATTTCCCCTGTATTTCGCTAGTGGCATTTAACGCGCATATCAGATTACCAACGGTATCTTTGCCGACTACTTTACCGTCGCTGCGTAAGTTTTTATTGGTGTTGATATAAGCATTCCTATCTCTGACAATTCCATGTAGTCGAACGGGTGGTGAGGGTATGGGTGGTGTATCTCTTCTGCTCGTAGAAAAAACTATGCCTGGAGTAACTACCCGCCACATGCCTTGCATGGGAGTATGGGCTTCTGGTACCACATACATTACGTTTGAGGATGTGAAGGTGCCCGTCGAGAATTTGATTGGCAAAGAGAACAAGGGTTTCAAGGTATGTCATGAGAGTATATTCAAAAGCTCTCCCCAAGACTAACGTGACTATAGTACATTATGTACAACTTCAACCACGAACGTATGGGTATCTGTATTCAAGCCACTCGATTCGCTCGCGTGTGTGTCGAAGATTCCATGCGTTACGCGTAAGTGGCACCGAAATATAATGGTTACCAACCCAAAAGCTGATCCAATTTGTAGTCACAAGCGCAAGACCTTTGGCAAGAAGCTCATTGACCACCCTGTCATTCGTAACAAGTTGGGACATATGGTCCGTCAGGTCGAAGCGACACACGCTTGGATGGAAACTCTCATTTTCCAAACCAAGCACATGCCCCAAGAGTTGCAAATGCTCAAGCTTGGCGGTCCAATTGCCTTGCTTAAAGTACAGTCTACTCAAACGATGGAATACTGCGCACGTGAAGCCGCTCAGATTTTCGGAGGGCTTTCATACAGTCGCGGTGGTCAGGGTGAGAAGGTTGAACGCCTCTACCGTGAAGTGCGAGGTACGTATGACTTGATGCAGTCACTTTGCGGCACTCATACTGATTGTTGATTTCTTCTTTAGCTTACGCTATTCCCGGCGGTTCGGAGGAAATCATGATTGATCTGGGTATTCGACAGTCTGTGAAGGTTGCTCAACTCAGTGGCGCAAAACTGTAGTGTTTAGAAACGCAGTACATCGATTACATCAGTCTAAACATCTCATATGTTCATGGAGTATCCTTTTCATGTTCTAGTTCTACCAACATTGTGTGTCAATAATAGGAACGTCGCTACGCCAAGATTTGGTACGCTATCTGCCCTACACTAAAACATACTCGAGTACATACATACGCCGCATTCCCATACTCTATGATCGCTCCAGCCATGTCCCGACGCCCCAAGTAATCCACCAGGCAGCCTCCAGTACGCCCCAGCCAACCAGGCACTCCCCCACCAACCCCCGAAAACCGTCTTTCCAACTTCCACCCGCATACCCTAGCAGGTACTCAATGGGCCAGACAGTTGCGGTGGCGACCAATGCCGCGATGATTGTGCCAGCAGCAGAACGCCAATAGCGGCGGAGAGCAGTACGCTTTAGTTGCGCCATGACGTGCTTAGCATCGTCTCCGTAGTACATTGCTTGTGTCATGAGGTTTAAGGTGGCTTGATCAAGTGTTGAATGTATGCTGGCGCTTTCTTCGGGAATAAAATCTGGTTGATGTGATGGTTCGGAATAAAAATTTGAGTATGAGGCCGGAAGTTCATCTGTTGTTTCATTGCTCGAGGCAGGATGATCATTTCGTATTTCGTCAGAGGCGCGGGACTCGCGACGCGGCTTATGAGGTGCTGATGAGGGAATGCTGGGTGTACACAGCGGGCGAAGCAGAGTATGTATTGTTTGACGGCAGAGGTAAAATGTGAGGGCGGGTAACAAGGATGGGTAATAATTTGGATGCAGGGGATATGTTATAATAAAAGAAATGCTGGACTGGATATGAGACGATTCATCCGTTACCCTTGAGAATAAAAGCGACTTACCAGCTGTTGATTGTTCCAAGCGCAAATTCATGTCGTTCCAAAAATGACCAGCGGGGAAGTAGGAAGAGGTGTTGGGTCAAGCTTAGCAGATATTCACAGGTGAAAAGTGAGAGCTGATGACCGCTGGCGTGGAATGCTGTTCGGGATGTACACTTCCATGAATCAGAAGGAGCTAGCGATGTGGATGTGCGTGGTCGTTTGCTAGCGCCGAGTGAGTTCAAGCGGCCCAGGATGGGGGAGTTTGTGCTTGGTCGTGGTTTGGTATATCGGTGATGCACAAAAGGATGGGACAGAACGCTATTGAACATGAGAGCTTGGTGCAATGGTGAATTAGTCTCAGTAGCATGGACGCAAATAGCCATTTCTTCAACTCACTAAGTATGTTAAGTGAATGACCACATCTATTCTCCAATGATTCTCGACGGAGCATGCCCGTTCTCAGTTTGACGACGTGATCTTCGATCGTATCGAGAATCTCATCCTGAGCTCGGCTCAGAGTTCCCTTCATTGCATGTTGTCGGCCGCGTCCTTTTCCCGATGAGCCATCTGTGGGGGTTGCACCCGTGGCTGGCGAACCGGCGTCAGGTTGATTTGATGTCCACGACCCGCATTCGGCAGCAGGGGCAACATGTAAACTTCCTGCTTGCTGGCCAAGTGCGCTACTAAACGCACTCGTTCCCTGAGGATTGATGCCCAATGCAAAGCTCCATGTTGAAAGCCCCATTGAATGGTATTGTCACCGATATGTATCGGGAACCCAAAAAGTAGAATAAAGGTTTGATGCCTCCGTTTAAGATGGTAGATTTCTTATGTGACAAAGGGTGCTACAGAAGGTGACAAGCGGTGTCGGCAGCAGGTGGCATGTGGCAGTTGCGTGAGAGAGAGATTCCATTGGTTAGATAGTTGAAGCGACAGTCGATGTTCTTCAGACTTCCGAGCTCATGGGTATTGTTTCTTCGGCTCCTTTGGGAACAGATTTAGTTTACTACTGCCTCGTACTGAAAGAGGACCCCGAGGACCAAGCTTCGAAATTGTAGGAATCCCAAATTCCGAACGTCGTCAAGTTCAACGTCAACTTCTATATCACGTGGCGTCGCGGGAAACGGCGAACGCCAAACATTTGAGGTTCAGAGTTCGACGGCGCGCCGTTGAACAATGGCCAATCGGTCCAGTCATGTCAGAAGCACCTTCGCCAACATATGACAACATTCCCCTCCTGCCCAATTCCAGCGGCAGTGCAACTCGAAAGGATGCAAGCTCCGTGCGATCATCGCGTGAAAAGTCGTCCCCACCGAGGTGGAAGACACTTGAATTTCTTGGCTACTACGCGGTTATAGCAGTAGGATTGACAATGATGTTCCAATGCGCTTGGGTACTGAGCGATGGTACCTATCAGACTGCAAATTAGAGTCTACTCCTGTCAAATGACTAACTGTTGTACCAGAAAATCATCCCAATTTCTCCATGTATAAACACAGGCTCAGAACAGGATGGATGCTCAATCGGCGCGTCGACAATAGCGATGCCCAATATGCCTCGTTCCGCAACAACATACCCCTTCTTATCAAGGTGGCAATCGGGTATCTAGCTCTTTCCCACATTGCGCAGCGGATCGCGCCTGCTACACGGATGCCTTTCGCACTGCTGTTCTCGACCGTCTTTTTGTCCATCATTCACGGGACATCTGTTCTGAAGTTATTCGCAATCACGGGAGTAAATTTTGTCGTTAGCAATTACGTTGGAAGGAAGGCCTCGGTGGTGTTTTCATGGCTCTGGAGTTTGGGCATCCTATTTGCAAATTTCAAATTTGATGGCTACAAATTTGGAGCCATCAGCGAGAGCTTGGAGTGGATGGTAGGTGCTAATCCTTCTCGCTGGTGGACACGGCTGATCTCTCTTCTCAGGATCAATACAATGGCATAAACATGCGATGGTGGATCACTTTTAACTTTTCAATACTACGAATGATCTCATATACGATGGACCATTACTGGCAGACTCAAGGGGCAAGAGACAAACGCAGCCATGAGGTACGAGCATTTCATACAGGAATTTGTCGATAGTGAAAGTAATTTCTACTCAAGATTCATCGACAGACCTGCAAGGAATGCTCAGCAGCTGTGCATCCCGGCGAACAATGCGCACGCGCCCGCATAGAGACACCGCATTCTTCCTCTACCTACAACATCCTCAACTATTACACCTACTTGTTCTACGTTCCTCTGTACCTAGCTGGGCCAATCATTACATTCAATGACTTTATGGCGCAAATGCGGTATCCCCCCAAAAGTGTGACCCTGAAGGAAACAATTGTGTACGCTATTCGATGGGGTCTCACGGTTCTTTGCATGGAATGGATGCTTCACACCATCTACGTGGTAGCGATCAAAGACGCGCACGCCTGGGTTGGTTTCACTCCATTTCAAATAAGTATGGTTGGCTATTTCAATCTTAAATTGATATGGCTAAAGGTATGTTTTGCGTTATCTTTGACTACTCTTTGTATCGCTGACCAGTTTCTTTAGTTATTGATAATATGGCGATTCTTCCGGCTATGGGTTAGTGTACCCGTGATGGACTACCTTCCTTCATAACCTCCTGCTGACGTTTTATACTTTCAGGCAATGGCTGACCGAATAGATGTTGTCGAGAACATGACTCGATGTATGAGCAATAACTACTCAGCGATCGAGTTCTGGAAGTCATGGCACAGATCCTTTAACCGATGGCTTGTTCGGTGTGTTTATGAAATTATTGACGACTTTTACGCGAAGAAGCTTTGCTGATCTCTGTTTTGCCAGGTATCTGTACGTACCGTTGGGGGGTTCAAAGTACTATGCTTTCAATATCTTTCCAATCTTCACGTTTGTCGCCATTTGGCATGACATATCTCTGCGCCTTCTCATGTGGGGTTGGCTCGTCTCCCTCTTCATCTTGCCAGAATTTCTCGTTCGGAAGTTTCTTGGCACCACAGCATGGAAGCGGAAGCTTGGCGATACCGGCTTTCGATTAGCGAAAGCCTGCGCTGGTGTTTTGAATATGCTCATGATGATGGTTGCCAATCTTGTTGGGTTTGCAGTCGGCGTAGACGGAGTCAAGGAAATGATCCATGGGATTTTTTATGTCAAGGGCGGGGCAATTTACGTTTTCTCTGCGCTTTTTGCTATGTTTTCGACTGTGCAGCTGATGTTCGAAATCCGACAAGAGGAACACCGACGGGGCATCAAAAAGTAGTCTAATGATTTCACGGCTATCCTCTCTATATAATTGGCTATTTCTGCATTTTAATTTTATTGCTTCGTTCTTTGCTGCCCACTCTCATGGAGAGCCCTTCATGAGAAACGCGTCGGCGACGTCCTGAGCTATTGGTCTGTTGGACAAGTCAATTCCACAAACGCCAAGAGAATCGGCAATCGGGCCGTCTTTAAGCAGTTAGCACTATGGTTCTTGTAGAACTTCCCCAGGATATAAGCGACCCTAAGGCGCTTCTTCCTGCTCTAGACTCGTTTTTGGGTCAAAATGCAGCTACAACAACATTCATATCCGACTCGACCACTTTATCATCGAAACAGGAACTTGTAAAGTCATTGATTAACGGGATAGACAGTCATATGGAATCATGGGGAGCGGAAGGTAAGCAGCAGAAGACGCTCATCTGGACAGGGGGCACTACTGATACGTGAGTTGCAGTGACATCAAAGGTTCTAATGGTCCTTCGGATCCTGCTACGGGAAGCAGCGGGATGTGAGCAGCTCTATACCGAAAAAGTGCGTTTAGTCTGTCGTGAGGTGCTCTGGTTACTCTAAAATTGATACGTAAGGCAGGGTGCAGGTTTACTTGCGAAGCTATCTCAGCTGCGCTCTACAGGTCCATATCAAGCAACCCCTACATCTACGGAAGCTCTCAAGTGCATTTGCAACATCATTGTGAACAAGCCTGAATGCCGTTTGGCTTTTCAATCTCAAGGCGGAGCGCAAAGAATCGTTGAAATTTTGCGGGTGGGTGTAGCCCGCTAGTGTAGCAGTTATCATTATTCTCATGGCCCTACGGCATTCAGGAATCCAAGCCAAGTGTTCCGATGGAGCCGACCTTTCTATTCCTGCGGATTCTCTTCCTGCTTACAGCTCACGACAAGAGCGTAACCACAGATCTGACGCTGACGTACGATCTTCCAGCGTTGCTGGCAGAGGTTAGTCGTCCGTATCGCATTATCAAGATGTGTATTAATGGTATTTTTTTGGTAGATTTTGGAACCGCTTGCGCGCAATCCCGATCTCGATTCCATGAGCAATTTGGTGGTGTGCGAAGTCCTCAAGATTGTGTTCAATGTCATGATGGCCTTCGAAAATCCGACCAAAAAGGGACCGCTGGCAGCGCTCAAGCCCAATGCACCAGGGAAGGGTCCGGCAGGAAGCAATGAATCTCTTGCCTTTGATGATAGTCACAAATTTGACGGGTACGGGATATTTGACTAGTCTCATTGCTCATTTAATGCAATCGCTCATATTGCCGCTTGACGCGCTTGTAGGCTTGTGACATCAATCTTGACAATACTCCGGACTTTCCCAATATCAGAGCCACCCCTGAAACCGCCAATTTCGCATGCCATACACGCACTCTTGAATATTCCAATTGCTCCATACCGCTCCATTTGGTTTCCAAATGACGACGTCAGCACTGTCAAGAGACTTATTAGTATTCTTGAAGATACACTCAACTCTGTCCTGACCGGACACGATTCAGACGACGTGGAAACTGTCAAATTGCAAATGGGAGCCGCTCCGCTCGACGAAGTTTTGCCTCCATTACTCTTATTGCTCACAGCACTTGCACGGGCTGATTCTGGAGCGAAAGCGTTGATGAAAAAACAGATAACGCCGGAAGACATGTAAGATGGTGTCCTTGGGTTTGCGAAACACTCTCTCATGTATCATCCAGAGACCGCGCACACGACCTCACCAAAGGATCTTCTTTGCCAGCACGCCTGATTCGTTTTATGACATCCATAAGCATGATCAATATTCGGAACAGCGCGTCGGAGCTGCTTTTTGCACTTTGCGATGACAAGCGTAAGACTGATTTAGGGCAAATCTCGAGTACCGCAAAGCTAAAAATAAACTTATAGCTGATGCACTGGTATCCTACGTTGGTTATGGCAATGCCGCTGGATATCTTTACAATAACGGCCTGCTTCCTGCCGCTTCTTCGGGTGGTCAAGGTATACCGGAGGGAGTAAATCCAATTACAGGGGAGCTTGAGCGTCAACAGGCTGAAGACGAGTGGAACAAAATGACCGATGAGGAAAAGGAATTGGAAGCAGAAAAATTGTTCGTGCTGTTTGATCGCTTAAACAAAACGGG